>KK122531.1:321252-385339 GCA_000611955.2 Stegodyphus mimosarum
AAATAAATAAATAAATAAAATAAAATAAAATAAATAAAAAAATAACCAACAAAGAAACATAAGGACTAAATTGAAAAGTGATACGCAGTTTTCTGTGAAACAACGCAAAACGCCCAAACGAAAGTAATAGTCCTTCCCTTTGAACTAATAAAAATCTGGAAACTTTTCAGATTTTCCATTAGCCCAAAGGGGTGTTTTTTTAACGTTTTGTGTTTTACCTTTATTTATTAGATATCATGTTCTTCGCACTTAAACCATAAAATTCAGTTCAAGAGCAATATCGCAAAATAATTTTTAAATGAGTATACCTTTAGAATTTCCGATACGCAGTCTCACGCGCTGGAGATAAAAATGTTTTTTCTGTACTACGTTGCCATTGCTCACTCCGAAATCGTTGAGTTTGTTAATCAAAAATTCAAATTCTTTAATGGCTGACAAAATAAGAAATAGATAATAAAACAAATTCCAAATTAGGGCTTCCAGAAGCCCATATTCGGTGGAAGTTTGCGTTATTCAAAATTGGATAGCTCTATGTAACGTTGTTTTATCACAATTTTACGTTTTATGACAATATTTTGTAAATATATTTATGAAGATTCTTCATTATTCAATTTCTTTAAGTATAATACATGGCTGTAATACTTGGTGGCAACAGTTTGAAAAGTGAATAAAAGCAGAAAGTGAATGAACGCAAAATGGCAAAACGGAATTATTAGCCCGTCTGTTCTAATACCTTTTGGGCTAACAACGCTCGTTTGGGCGCAATACAAATTCTGAACTTTTGTTTTTTAACTTGATTGATTGATTGATTGATTTTTTATTTCTACTTTCCAGTACTCCCTGATGCATTTAAAGCTTTCAATGTGATGCCATGAACCAGTTGGAATTATGCGTATCTCTAATTTTCAGTACTGCCGTGATCCAAATTTTTGATATTTCAAAACTAGATTATTACAAAAATAGTAAGGAAAAAATGCAACTCTTTCTTTTATTCTAATAGCTTTGTTTTTTGGTCTGTCACTGAATCTACTAACTAAATATTAAAGAAAAACCGAGAACAATACAATTCGAGAAATATTACGAAATAACCAAGATACTGCCTTAGAATCCTTGGCTCCAATTGTAGCTAAATTAAATTATGTTTTCGCTCTTTGTTCTTCCCACCGGCTTTCCTCTTGGCAGATTGAATAAGACTGCTTAGTACTGGTAATTTGATATGGCTAAAAGGTTGGATGAATGGAGTATCTGCATTTATGCTTTAGCAATGTTTTCCACGCATGACGAGAATACGAGTCAGTTTTCTTTAGATAGCCCTCTATGAAGGCATCTCCTCTCTTAGACGTAGGTCCTCCTATGTAATCGAATAAATCCAAGCTTTTCAAATTTCTTATTTTGTTATACAGTTCTTGTCATTATGCGTACTAAAATCTTTTATACAGGGTGGCGTAAAAGTACCTTTACGATTTTTAATTTTAATAATTCTTTCCGGAATTAATATTTATTGAGTTTCTCTCTTTTAGATTAAACTAAATACTTAGGAGTTTCGATATACAGCGATACATGTCTGCGGAAAGGATAAAAATCGTAACCTTTTTTATTTGGAAAACAAAAGAAGCATTACATCTACTCAGATATACATTCGACGATATTTTAATGTTAGATATGCTTCTTCTAACGATACGATATTGCAGTAGACAAATTTGATGAGACAGAATCAGTAGCAGACGCAAGAAAAGCTGGAAGACAGCGATGGTGAAAGATGTGCTAAAAATAGCTCATAATTTGTCATCGCGAAAGGGGACATCATTTGTTAGAAATCATTTTTCGTAAATAAAAACTTCAAGAAACACGCTTTGTATTATGAGTTTCAAAAATCTGGGTTTACTTAACTGTTCATACACATTTTTGAATTTTAAATCCTGAAGGTACTTTTGCGCCACCCTGTATATTCTTTGCTGATTCGCTATTAATTACGATACTTATTTTAAATCTTTCTGTTGATATATGTGTCAGCAACAGTTATATAGTACGGATTCTGTTCAGCGTTTTGTGAAATAGTGAAACCTTTTAAAGTAAAATTCCAATTGTAAAACGTACTATATGAATGCGTTCCGTGTAAACAGATGTGCCTTTGTGGATATTTCATAAACAAACAAGTACAAAAGTTGAGATTATTTTCCAGGTGAAACATTTGTAAAACTTATGTTTTCGAGATTTTGTAATGATTTCAGAACTTAGATGATATGGAAATGTAAGAAAAAAAACTCTGCAAAAACTTCTTTGACATGAAATATCAGCGTTATATCAGAGTTGCGAGTATTAATCGATACTACATCGGAGTTGTATATAATAATCGATTCTGTATCATAGCGGTCGTATTAAGAATCGTCGTAGATTAGCGAAGTCTTTGTAGTCAAGAATTTTTTTATTTTCCTAAACTGCTTATTGAATGCTTTAATGGCAGTAGTGTTAGTATCTACGAAATTATCACTAATGTGGTTTCCGAAAATTTCTTTTTCTATTTTATATCAGTATATCTTTCAATTTTATATCAGTCTTTAGCATACTGTAGGCAAAATAGTTTTTATTATTTAGTGATCAAAGGATTAAACACTTTGCTAGTTTTATTATTTAGTAATCAAAGTATGAATGATGAACTTTAAATTAAAAAATCTGATGTCCATATCACATGACTTCCTTGTGCGGAATATTAAATTATACGCATTTTTTGCTGCATTTCATTTAAACTTATTTCCTCGAATTTCATTAAAGATGTATTTCTCATTCAGTTATTTCAGTTCTCAGTTCACGTCAAGACAAAAATACATAAAACCTCAAAATATCATTAGTAAAAATTTAAAAATATAAAGTATAAATACAGTTAAAACAATTTAAAGAACAATTTTTACAATTAGAGTTTCTACCCTAAAGCAATCAATTCGATCAGCGGGCAGGAAGGCAGATTTTTCGGTGCACAAAACTGATAGTTTACTTCTGGTCTCAGTTGGCAAAAGACACAGAAGGCGAAGAAACTGACTTAATTTGTTGTGGACGCTATGCTGAGTCAATATATGGGATAATTTAATAACTTAAATGTTAATTCCAGAGTGGATTAAGCATGATTTAATTCGCAAAAATAAAAGAAGGCGTTACTTTTGTTGTTGCGAAGCTTAATTTCGCTAAATTGGCAACAAATCTACTATTCTGCTAAGTTTCAAACGTAAATAAATATGGCTGCTAAGGGAAAAAATAGGCTTAGCCGCACTTAAACAACTTTTAAATTGTTGATAATTCTACAACTATCACATACAGATTAACTAAAGGCATAAAAACCTTAACCGGAAGATAAGAACAACATAATTGAATCATTTTTTAAAAGGGAAAATGCACAATTTACCAATATATAAGAATATAAAACAACTGAGCTCACTGAGCCGAGTAACACAGTATGCGCGTGTATATATATATATATATGTGTGTGTGTGTGTGCGTGTGTGTAAGAAAAATAAAGAATACGTAAAAGATTAAATTGGCAACGTAAATTTCCCTTCTCAGTTCTAAAAATAGTAACCTCTCTTTGCACTGCGTCAGTTCGAGATTAATCCATGTCATATGATTCTTACGTAATTTTGATGATGTAAATGGAACTAAAACTGGAACAGCCAATAGTAATTTTATAGCAATATTAACTATCCAATCAAAATACATTGAGAACCAAAACTAACTGAGTCTGAATTAAGATTTCACCCTGAACATAGCGCACTTGCTTTCAAAGTTTTGGCCTAGCTGGATTGCTGTCTAGCTACTCCTTCTAGCTTACTGAAAATTTATCTAAAATGTAAGCCTTTTGGAATAGGCATATTTAATCTGCCAACTTGATTGTGGCCATGTTTGCTGAAATAAAGAATGAAGATTTAATTAATGGAGATTTAAGTTGCCTTCGCCTCCAATTTTTTGTTCATTATGGATCGGCACTTCCATGCCATAAAAATTCCGCTGGTCATTACTTCTAATTTTATTTTTATTATCACACACACACACACACACACACACACAAAGTAGTATAAGAACGTACAGATCTATTTGGTCAAGAATTTTGCGCTTTGAGCTGCAAAATTAAAATTAAAGATAAGCAGAAGGAGTAAAATTCTAAAAGCAATCGCCTAAAAGTAAATTTGATATCTAAGTTCCAGAGCAAAAAAACTTGAACAAAAACATAACTAAAAAGTAAAAGCAGTTGTAAAAAATTGAAAACCAAAAAGTAGGTATTGAAAAATTCAACATTAAATATATATATATATAATTACAAAACAATTTTTTAAAAACCAAAAACAAACATAACTAGTATTTTCGCCTATTAACCTGCTACAAAAGTATCAATAAAGACAAAAAAGTAAGAAATTTAGAACTAATTTTTCACAAAGACAAAATTGAAATTCATAATTGTTAAATTTCAAAAAATCCATTAAATGTTACAAAGAATTTAAAGCGAGATACATACATACATACGTACAGACGCCACGAAAAAATATGTTCTGAATCCGTTTTAAATCAGTTTTATAATTCGTTTGGGAAAAAAAAGAGTCCTTTATTCTGTCCTTACGTACAGATGTCAGGCAAAAATTTCATTAAATTGCATTCGATAGGGGTCAAAATGGATATTTTCTTTGAAATATGGTACATGGAATTTTTCGCGATAACAATACTTCCTTTACTTCGTAGAAGGCAATGAAAAGATTTCATTTATTGCAAATATGAATTAATATTTCTATCCTGACTAAAACGCCAATACAAAATCAGTATAATTTCAAATTTTCTAACGTGAAAATAACATAAAATACACATTCCTTTTTAGAAGAATATGTGTAAGAATATTTTGTAAGAATATGTGTTAGCAACTGTTTCTTTTATCTAGAGATGTGTGAAATATTAAAGTTTTTTTATCACCGAAAACTGTCACTTCGGCTCATTGCACACGTCTCCCTCTCATCTGGGAGATAGACCGCCCAGAAGCGGTGATTGGGTGGTCTTCCGTTGGGTGCGGCTTATTCTCAAGTAGGGTGCAATTTACTGATTAACGATACTCGATTAACACTATAGGAGCCAAATGTTTCAAGGAGCGATACAGTTTCCAATTAAAATTACATTTAAGTAAACAGCGGTGGCTAACTTCCTAAAGAATGATAAACGTTACAAAATTATTTTGGTACCAGAAAAGACACTCTGAGTTATTTTTATACAAAACTCAATGTGTAGAATTCGAAACGGTACTCGAATATAAAAATAAATAATTTGGGATCTTGAGATTCAGTATTTTTCATCTTTTGTACTTCCAGCTGTGATACATTTAGGACAGAGAAGTAGATGTGTTCTGGAATTCCAAGTCATAGCAGATGCAGTTTAGTTTTTCATTTTAAAATTAATCATAAATTTAGTTTGCTCCCCTTTATTTTCGTCTAAACACCTTTTGTAATTTATCGTGTTTTGTTGGTGTAAAGTTAAATTAAGTTTGAATCATTCATTGAAAACCAATCCGGGGGGGGATTCAAACGGCAATAAATATAAAAAAACAAATAAGTAAAAGAAAAAAAATCTGAAAGCTCTCAATTTTTTTACTACGCCCAAAAGGAATTTTTTTTAACGTTTCGTGCGTCACATTTATTTACGCCTATTACGTTTATTACGTCTGGAGGCCCAAATTTGAAATTTGGAATTTGTTTTATTATCAATTTTGTATTTTGTAAAATTTAACGAATTTTTGATTAACAAACTCAACAGTTTCAGAGCGAGCAATGGCAACACGGTACGGGAAAAAAAAATAAAAATTAATTAAATTTGTTTTATTTTAATCAAAAATAATTTTAAAAAACACAAATTAAAAAAATATCTGAAAGTTTTCGAAACGGTACTCGAATATAAAAATAAATAAGGGGGCGTTTTCTTTAACATTTTGTGTGTTAGGGTCCAAAGGGGCGTTTTCTTTAACATTTTGTGTGTTAGGGTCCAAAGGGGCGTTTCCTTTAACATTTTGTGTGTTACTATGATTTATTAAATATCATGTTCTTCCCACTTAAACCATAAAATTCAGTTCAAGAGCAATATTGCAAAATAATTTTAAAATGAGCATCTCTTTAGAATTTCCGATACACAATCTCGCGTGCTGGAGATAAAATTGCAATTGTTGCCATTGTTGCCATTGCTCGCGTTGAAATCCTTGAGTTTGTTAATAAAAAAAGCATTAAAGTTTTACAAAATATGAAATAGATAATAAAACAAATTCTAAATTCGCGTTTCCAGATGCCTACATTGGTGTGGAGGACTACATTATTCAAAATTTCTTGTCTCTAGGGACCGTTGTTTTTTTACAGTGAGAGAAACACGCATAAATACTTTCACGCAAATTCTTCATTATTTAATTCCTTTAAATATAATGCAGGTCTCTAATATTAGGTGGCAACAATTTCAAAAGTGAAACGCCGTTTTTTATAGGACGACGCAGAATGCCAAAACAAAATTAATAACCCTTCTGGGTAAATTGCCCTTTTGAGCTGATAAATAAATAAATAAAAAATAAATAACTAGCATTTTCATACTGTTATTACTAAAACATAGCCTCATCAGTAAAATAAAATCATTTCTTTCACTGATTCAAGATACAGAGCAATCCAGAAAACAAAAGACAAAACTTACTTATTTAGCTATTTAGTGTGATGATGAAATCGAAATTAATGCTGATGCATGGGAAATAAAAACTCGAAGAAGTTGATTCACCTTATCATTACAGGAATAATGTGGCTAAGGGAGACACATTCAGGTCTCTCGAAACATACACTTTTAATGAACATCGATATGAGGTTGAATTTTGCTTACTTTTTATTTAATAAACTGTTGTACCTAAATTATTAATAATTTCTTATTAATTTTGCAACATTTTTTTTCAGCTGCATACTGAAGCTATATATATAGATTCTCTATATACATATACTATATATAGAATATATGTATGTACTCACTCTGTTACTCGGCACCTTGAGCTCAATTTGTTTTCACACTTTTTGCTTTAATAATGATTGAATTATGTTGTTCTTAGCTTCCAGTTAAGGTTTTTATGCTTTTAGTTAATCTGCATGCAATAGTTGTAGAAATCAAGATTTAAAAGTTGTTAAGCCTAATTTTGCAAAAGTGCAGCTAAGCCTAATTTTTTTTACCATAGCAACCATATTAGTTTACAGTTAAGGCTTAGCATAGTAGTGAATTAAGTCAGTTTTTGAACCTGCAGTGTCTTTTTGGCGAGTCGGACCAAAAGTAAACTTTCAGTTTCGTGCACCGAAAAATCTGTCTTCCTGCTCGTTGGCCGAATTGCTTGTTTTTGGGTAGAATTTTATTTTTTTACAATTTTAATTGCATATTTTTTTAAAAATTGTTTTAACTGTATTTGGTGTTCTGTATTTTTCTATATTTATCAATCTTTTGATAAATATAGAAAAGATATTTTGAGGTTTTATGTATTTTTGCCTTGCCGCGAACTGAGAACTGAATTAATTGAATGAGAAATATATCTAATGAAATTCGAGGAAAAAGTTTAAAAGAAATGCAGGAAAAAATGCTTATAATTTAATACTCTGTGCAAGGAAGTCACGTGGTGTCCGCATCATTTTTTTTTTTTTTTTGTTGTTAGTTACTTTCTGGCAATTATTAATTAATGACGGTCAGTTCGCTCACGAATTTAATTTTCTTTCCTTCTTGCTTTTCTTCTTCTTCCTTTCTTCTTCAAAAATTTCAAATGAAAATTATTAATTTTCATTCACGAATTAATAATGTTAGTAGAAACTGTGCTTATGTTGGACGAGGCCCTACAAGTAAAGGATACATTTACATAGTAGGTGTTTTAACATTAATTTTGTGATTAAGAACTTTCAAAATAAAGTATAGCACAGGGTAGTTTAACATCCTCTAAGCAAGGTATCCACACCGCTTATCCAATAACCAATCAGCCGACAGGATATTTAGCCAACACGTCCAATTAACCGATAGCGCTTTATCCGACATATTTAGTTGATAATTACACGCAAAACTATTTTAAATAAAAACTGTTCACACTTAACCTTTAATTAGACCAAAAATCATTCCAAGAGTCAGCATGAGAAGATAAATAAACAGGTACCTCATTTTTTTGCTTTATTTAAATGATACGAAAAGTACAAATAAAACATAACAAGTAGTAAAAGAGGTTAAAAAGAAATATAGTCCATCACATGAGTAATCAAATAATGACATAGTTTAAAAAGAAACGCAATTGGCAACGTTAAATATCTGTAGAAAGGTGTTAATAAGTTGACAGAGAAAAAGAATGTGATTAGTTATTGCGTTTATAATCGGTCCAGTTTTACTAGAATGAAACAATTATGTTAAAAATGGGTTATACCTAAGTGTTGGAAATTTTATAAGTTGCCGTCATGTATATAAATGTGCTTGTCTGCTAAATGTTTCTGTCGTCGAAATGTATGTGTCGGCCACGTTTCTTTTTTAGACTGTTTTATTATTTGTAATGCTATATGATTTATTAAATTCTTTTTAAAGTGTTTCGTAACCTGTTTTATTACTCGCAAACCATGTCGCGATGCTTTGAACTATGTAGCAGCATAAAATAAAAACAAAAATATGGTACTTGTCAATGGAACTCTTTGCTGTGTGGATATGGAAATGGCCTGTTCCCTCTGAATAGACACTTTTCGTTTCCACTGAATGGCAACATAGGAAACTGTAAAAATTATATTCGATTCAAGTAAAATCTTGTCATAAAAACAGTAAGTGGCAACGGAAAGGAACATTCTTTGGGTTTGTGTTTTTTGAAAAATTCTGCGTTAGGTTTGTTAGATATTAAATTCTGTATTCAGTTTTTTAAGTACTAAATTCTAGATTACATTTGCAGCATTTCTAACAAATTTATTTTTAAACTGTACTTTGCATCTATTGAAACAGATTATCAACGAAAAACTAGAAGTTAGATATTATCAGTTAGATGGAAGTTAGATATTATCAGTCCGATAGATTTAATATTGTTACGAGTTTTGTATTTAGTTAGATACTGTTAGAGGAACTAATTAAAACTGTTTTATTTCCCCGTGCAATGCAGCGCGTGACAAATTTTCAGAGAAAGCTACGCTGTAAAAGTAAAAATACAAGAGCACGTGCATTTAACATTGAATAAAAGTTTATCTCTGTAATTCATGTTCAATTTTGATAAATGTAATTGACCACTATGTTAGCTGTAACCGTAATTCTAGTTATTTTTGCTTTCCAGAAATTGATGGCACTATTTCGCGCGAGCAATTTAAAAAGCTATAAAAAGCCGAAGAGAAACATCTCAGCTCAGTTGTTGTTGTTTACTTACTTAGCTGCTTTAATTTTGTTGATCAGGTTAGCTTTCTCTGCGCTTTGGATTGCGTTCTATTTAACGTTTTAGTAGTTTAAAATACAGCTACTGATTATATTGCGTGGTAGTGTGATATTGTATGAATATCTTTGATTAATTAATCCAGCGTTTTTGTTATATTTCTTGTGATTGGAATATTTTTTTTTTAACTTTTCATCGGACTTGTGCATTCAGTCTATTACGAACCCGTACGCACGCAACAATAATAAATTCGGAGATAGTCGCCGTTTTTATACAAGCCTTTGGAGGGATGAATGGACGGACAACTTCCATTAAAACAGTTTCCTATGTTCTCATCTAAATATATCTGCAATTGGATAAATCGAAGCCGTTTTATCCGCTAACAGTTGTCGAATGAGTGGACAACAAATTTAGAAAGAAAATATTAGAGTCATTGGTATTTTGAATGCTGAGCGACATGAAAAATGAGCAGTACCCTCGCCGGGACTCAAACCTCGAACCTTTCGAATACGCGCCGAGTGTGCTGACTGTTGCACCCCGAAGGCATGCTAAGAAGGCGGGAGAAGTACCTTATAAACCAAATTCTTGAAACCAATTCTTATTGAAAAATTTGTAATTTAAGTACATCTTATTACATAATTTAAATTGAAATGAGACTTAATATTGCTCCAGGTGAGGATAGGAATTCGCGGAACCGGTTAAGGAGCCTAATTTTTACATCGCTATTTGCCTTACCTTCTAATTATGTTTACTTTCATCAAATGTGGAATCTCTTTTAATATGAAATCACTAAATTTCATTTTCCTGACTATGTTAATCCCATTCCTAATTACAAATGTTTCTGTTTATGTTGTCAGAATAGCAACGCAAATATCGAACTAAATAGATTACTTATGTTTGGTTTATAACTCTAACTAATAATTAAATGCAAATTTGTCCTAATTAAGAATTTTAATTTTAACCCATCAGAATTCCTTTCAGAAAAAAAAAAAAAAAAATAAAACTCTTAAAATTTAAATATAAATTAAATAAAAGTCTTTTAAAATTTAAATATGCCGACTAAAGTTTCCGTTGTTTAAATTTTCTAGATTTATGTCATTTTAAAACACTTATGGGATTTCAGAAAGATAAATAACTTCGATTTATGAGAAGAAAAATAGCTATATATCATTTTTCCTTTTGTCAGCGACGTACAGAAGAAAAAAAATAATAAATAAACATGTATGCTCGCACAGAAATGAAGGTAACATATTCCCATGTTTTGGTAATGAATATTAATTATTTAAATGTCAAATTATACTTAATTATATACACTTATGCATTGTGAATGATTACGAGCATAATGTTTTGTATAATCTTTCTCATTTTCTAATACCCCTTTAAGTGAGTAACATGGGTTGAACTCACTACACTTCGAATGGGTCACTAAGATAGTCACGTGCAGGAGAGGGGCAGGGAACTTACGAACCAAATTTTCCCTGATCAGTGCCAGTTCGAAGAGTTTTACTGCCTCGATACTATTAAGATAAGCAACCCTCCCTCTTTTTTAATTCAGATTGAATTTAAATCTAATAAACTCAAAACACATTTTGATGTAAAATTGGAAACTTAGAAAGTACAACATTGAAGCGCAGCAAAAATCGCAAAACATACAAAAATGCTCATAGTAGTATGTAAACTTTTCAATGTAGTGATTGATACACGTATTCGTAAACATTTATTGATAACTATATTGATACATACATATATATATATATATATATATATAGTCACAGGAAATGATTACGAGAATGCGAAAGAATGTGCAGCATTAAATAAAGTGTAAACATGTACTGAGTATACACTGGTGTGCAAAAATTAAAGACGAGACGGTTTTTTCAATATAACTTTGTACAAAAGCTTTCCAAATCAACACATTTAATACCGTAAGATCCCCAATATGTAAGGACATGAGTAATGTAAGCAACACTTACTAAAAGACAAATCAGAGGGATAAAAAGAAGCTTTATTGAAAAAGTAGCATGGAGCGCAATGCGACTGAAGGCCGAAACATCCCTGTGATGGGTGTCCAGCAAGAAACATCCGGTCTTTAATAGGGGATATGATCTCCCCTGACTGCTAGGCAGGTTTCACATCATTTGTGCATGCTGGATATGTGGTTGTTAATGAGCTGTTGAGACACTGCTGCTCGTTCCTCTTGTAGCACCAATCGCAGTTTCGGAATCGTTACTGGCGATAAGTTACGTGCTGCCACGGGTCTCCCTAGTAAGTTCCGTACATGCTTGACGGGATTTAGATCCAGAGACCTTGCCGACCAATCCATGTGTTCAATATCTTCACTCTCCAACAGCTCTTCGACAGTAACTGTGCGATGAGGTGGAGCGTTGTCGTCCATGAAGAGGAACTGAGGACCCATAGCCCTTGTGAAAAGACGCATGTAAGGAAGAAGAACCTCGTTACAATAGCAGTCCCAGGTGACGAACCTCCTTGGGAGATATGAAGGTCGGTCCGGCTACCAAGCATTATGTCTGCTCGAACGAGAACTCCGCGACCTCCAAAACAGTCCCTTTTGATGATGTTGAAGGGGTTATTGCGTGTTCCCCGCTCTGTCCAGATGTGTATGTGTCTAGAATCGCAACTCAGACTAAATCTGCTCTCATCTGTAAAGAGTACTCGTCCCCATTCATTGTCTCTCCAATTCCGGTGTTCCCGGCACCACAGAGAACGCCTTCTCCGATGGGCAGGCGTTAGAGGTACACACCGTACAGGGCGTCGTGCAAACAGACCACCACCGTGCAGTCTTCTGGCCACGGTAAAACGCGATATCGGTCGTCCAGTCGCCTGTGTCGTGTGTCTAGCGATTTCTCCCGCTGTCTGCCGCCTGTTTCTTCTGGCCTGTAAGGCAATATACCGGTCATCTGCGGGCGTGGTTCCTCGTGGACGACCACTACTAAACCCCCGGATAGCTGTTCCTGTAGTTTGAAATTGTCTCCAAAGTCGTGAAACGATGCTGTGAGCAATTCCGAACTCTGCAGCCCCACTTGTCACACTGCAGCCTTCCTCCAACTTCCCAATGATTCGACCTCGGGTAAAAGCATCCAGATGTCGTCTAACAGATTGATTATTCGCCATTTCTCGCTGAGGCGGCAACTCGGTGTGATTTTAACTGCTATACGGCGTGCAATCTCTTTGCCAGAAATACTGATCTTACACCGACAACATGCTTTATACTACTCAGACACTCCGCCATTACGTCTACCTGCATATCTGCGCATGTGCTACCGTACATCCCCTTACTTAATCTCCTGACTGGTCTTTCTGTCCGCTCTGCCTCTTCGTTCAGCTGATATGTTAATTTTTCGACTTCGTCCTTAATTTTTGCCCACCAGTGTAATTACTAGTCCAAAGGGGCTTTATCCCTCAAGGACTATTGTTTTCGTTTTGCAATTTTGCGTCGGAAGTGTTAAAAGTCTGAATCACTTTTCAAACTGTTGCCACCAGATCTTGCAGCCCTGTATTATATTTAAAGAAATTAAATAATGAAGAATCTGCATAAATGTATGTATGTTTCTCGCATTGTGATAAAACAACGGTACCTGAAGCAATCCAATTTTGAATAACGTACGTTTCTACCCGAATATGGGCATCTGGAAGCCCGAATTTGGAATTTGTTTTATTATCTATTTCATATTTTGTAAAACTTGAACGAATTTTTGATGAACAAACTCAAACGATTTAAAATCGAGCCATGGCAACACTCTACGGGGAAAAAAACCTTTTTATCTAAAGCACACGGAACTATGCATAAGAAATTCTAAAGATATACACATTTAAAAATTATTTTGGGATATTGCTGTGGAACTGAATTTTATGGTTTAAGTGCGAAGAATATGATATTTAATATATAAAGTTAACACACAAAATGTTAAAAAACGCCCCTTTGGACGTAATTTAAAATCTGAAACCTTTCAGATTTTGTTTTATTTTTTATATACGTTTTTACTCGATATATATATATATTTATATATATACTTAGACTTAACAGACACTTATATATATATACTACATCTTTATTATATGAGGCTTAAGTGTCTGTTTGTCGCCAATAGTTTATTGGTTGTTTGCGCAACTGTACTAACCAATAGTATATATATATATATATTTATATATATACTTAGACTTAACAGACACTTATATATATATACTACATCTTTATTATATGAGGCTTAAGTGTCTGTTTGTCGCCAATAGTTTATTGGTTGTTTGCGCAACTGTACTAACCAATGCGATGAAGTTGCCACGGCATTCAAATAGTCCATGTACACTGATACCATACATGCAGTTATTATTCTTTTAATTAAATTATCATGGTATTTAAGAACATTTAAATATTTGTAATTCATACAATTGTTGTTTATTATGCATTTAACTGTATTTACATATGAATTACCTAGAAACTTGCAAACGTTGAGAAATTAAAGGAGACGAAACCAACTAACGTGTTGTGCATACTGCATCTCATCAAGTAGGTTTACCCAAACTCTTATGCTAAATATCCTTTCGCGTAAAGAGTTTAAAATTTTGCCCGATTTTATTCGGACATTGTATTTTAAACTGAATTTTCAGCTGAACGCAAATTGAGCGTGTCAGGGGGAACGTGAACCTTTGTTTGTATTAGCAATCGTCTGTTTTTGAAATGGTTTACAACTGAACGCAAGTTTAGCTTGTCAGGGGAAAGGTGAACATTTGTTTGCATTGGCAATCATCTGTTTTACATAAAATCTACGTCTTAACGTCCTTTCTTTTAAGAATACCTCCTAGAAAATACAGCACTGAAGAGGAGAGAAAAGGAGCTAAAGCTGCGCAAAAAACGGCTTTCTCGACAAAAAGAAACCACTGAGCAGAGAAAAATATACTGCCAGTGGTTTCCTTCATTGCCTTCCACTTTAAGCAATTAAGCAAGTAGAAGGGAGAAACCCCGTGGGGCAGTAAGCAAAGGGGCGTCCTCGCCGCCTGCTCTGGGTAATTCAGTTTGAATTAGCAGACACCTTTGCACAAATAATTTTAATTACAATTTATAATATCTAGAACAGCGGTCATTTCGTATTACCGCCAGGTTTTCTAGTATCAATATAACCATCGGTATAATTATATTGATAGATATACTGAGTAAAAATGATCAACATAATATTCATTGATATATATATATGTGTGTGTGATTTTTAATGCGTAGGAGAAACCCGACACTTTAATTTCTGGCAGTGATCATGGCTAAGGGTGAAAGCATGAAGACTAAGCTAACAAAACTGAATTTTAAGAATCACCATCTTTATTTTTTTCTCCTATCAAAGGATTTCTTTGTAGACAAGATAGCTCTAGAACATATTTAGCAAAAATAATTTTTATGTACACGGGTTAGAACAGTACGACGTCATCTTAGACAACAAAGCATAGCAGCGCAGAGACGTTTGCAGGGCAGAAGTTAAGAAAAGGAATGACTTAATTGCTCGCGAAGCAGTATTTATGCTAAGTAGGTGCATATTTACAGCTGAGCTGCGATTGGTTAATTTTTTTAGGTTTCAGTTCCTCTTAGCAAGTAGCTTTATGTAACATGGGAAGATCTCCAATTTGGAAGAAAAGATGAACTTAGGGGGAGAACATAAAATTTAGAATAGTCAATTTTGAGATCGTCAATCATTTCGTAATGTAACTATTGTATTTTCTTATATCTTACACACACACACACGCACACACACATAGAGTAAAAATGCTATATATATATATATATATATATTAGTATAATCGTAAAAGGTACTGATGTAGTTCTTTCGTACAAGCAAAGAGATTTAAAGGAAAATTTCGTAGACCGGGAGAAACTAATATTACTGTACATATTATATTCTAAATAAAATTTTAATAATTCAGTTGTGCACAAAAGCTGTGTACGCAAGCGTTTAAAGTCTGTTTGTTGACGAGAATTCATTATATTTATTTTTATCTCGCCCTATGTGGAATATCTGAAATTTTTAATGGCGCTCCAAACGATCCAGATGTTACGGACACCTTTCTTGCTTTGCCAGAATGCTTTTGACAACAGTAACGAAGACTGTTGATAGAATCTAAATGCCAAAGGCATAATTTTTGGACATATAAAATCGCTTATGTGAATGTTCTCATCTCTGAATATAGTTTGAAGATTGTACAACTTCCTACCCCCCCAAAAAAGATACAGTTCCATATTTCTCGTTCTGTTGGGTCGGTTGACGAAATTTATCTCGCGTTTTTCACGTCTTGAGAGCGCGACTCAGGATATACGAGGGCTATCCAGAAAGTAGATTACGTTTTGGAATAAAAAAATAAACAAAGTATAGGAAACAAATTTTATTATATACAGATGAAAGCCACACTCAAATACTACTTTTCTACATAGTCACCATACAAATTAAGGCATTTATCGTAGCGATGTACGAGCTTGGAAATTCCTTCGTCGAAAAATTCGGCCGCCTGCGCCTTCAACCACTTCGTTACCTCTTCTTGCAGCTGTGCGTCGTCATCAAAACGCTGCATAGCCAGCCACTTCTTCATTGCTGGGAATAGGTGGAAGTCGCTCGGTGCCAGGTCGGGACTGTACGGCGGATGAGGAAACAACTCCCACTTAAAAGATTCAAGAACTTTACGAGTGACATTTGCCGTGTGGGGCCGGGCGTTGTCGTGAATCAACAAGATCTTAGAGCTCAACATTCCTCTGCGCTTGTTTTGAATTGCTCTTCTGAGTTTTTGGAGAGTTTGGCAATACCTTTGAGAGTTTATTGTAGTGCCTCTTTCCAGGAAGTCCACCAAAATTACACCTTTTCTGTCCCAAAAAACAGTCGCCATCATCTTCCTTGCCGACATTGTTTGCATGCATTTCTTGGGTTTTTGGGGAGAACTTGTGTGCCCCCACTGCATTGATTGCAATTTCGTTTCACAGTTCACATGTTTCACCCATGTTTCGTCACCAGTAACGATGCGATCGAGTAAAGAGTCACCATCCTTATGGTAAGCGTCCAAAAAGTTCAACGCTGCAGCCATTCGCTGATTTTTGTGGTCCTCTGTCAAGATTTTTGGAATCCATCTTGCACAAAACTTGTGGTAACCAAGCTTTTCGCTGATGATTTCGTGCAACAAACTTCGCGAAATTTGTGGAAAACTCAAAGAAAGTTCCGTTATTGTGAAATTTCGATTTTCACGGACTTTAGCATCGACTTTTTCGAGAAGTTCGGCGGTCACTATGCTGGGTCTCCCACTTCGATCTTCGTCGTGAACATTGGTTCGGCCATTTTGAAATCTTATGACCCACTGACGCACTCCACCTTCAGTGATAATGTTGTCCCCATACACTTCACGAAGCTGCCGATAGATTTCTATCGGTTTACAGTTTTTTGCAGTCAGAAACCTTATTACTGAGCGCACCTCGCAGCTCGCGGGATTTTCAATTAACACAGACATTTCAAACCGTCACAGTATCTGAACGGAGCACAGCACGAACCTCTCACTAGCACGGCTAGATGCAGACTGAGCTGCGCAACGCTCTGACCCCAAGATGGCCGCGCTAGCCCCGCCCCTAGCGGACACAGACGGAAACGTAATCGTGACACAAAATCGGGCTATTTCTGGAATAACATACAGAACTTGTTTTCTATAATTCGATTCTACAACTCAAATTAGGCTAAAGCGCCAAGTTTTGTAAAAAACGTACTAGTCGTTTTTAAAAAGTTAACTCCTCAAAATGTTAATTGAATTTATTATATATTTATTAATATATCTTTCTTTATTGTTGTTGTTGTTGTTCACGCTCACTTGTCTGACAAAGTCAGCCCAAGCCCACGAAATTTCTCGAGTCAAGGAGCGCAAGATTACGCCTGTCGTTGGCAAAAGCTTTGAGCCCCTAACAGATGACAGTGCGATTGACAGCGATTTGATATACAGGGCGATTCGCTACGACACGGACAGTTCTGTAGGGAGTACAGAGGCGACTCGGAATCACATAGAAATCGGGATCGCAAATGCTGTATTTGCGAGCTATGGTGCAAAGAAGCAGAGAAAAAGAACAGAAACAGCAACCTATTATCGGACAGAAAACATTTTATTGATAAGTTGTACTACAGCAGGTGTTCAAAATTACGATCAGAAGTCTTCTGACGGGCTTGAAAGTAGCGCTGCATGGAATTCCTCACGTTCTGGAAGATTCCTGGCATGTTGGGTATCCTCCCCTAGCTACATACTCGAGCGACGAAATCTTCAACTGAAAATACGGGAGTTTCGTACAGCAGATTCTTTACGCGATCCCAGAAGAAGAAGTCCATGCGTGATAGGTCCCGTGTAGGTCCATGGAGTACCAGCATGACGGACTCCTCCACATTACACAATTGTCTTCCTCCGATGCCTCGACCTAACCTTTGAACAACGGTGGATAGGTCGTGGTGGCCCAGTTCATTGGTCTGCCAGATCACCGGATCCATCATGCATGGACTTCTTCTTCTAGAATCACATGAAGAGTTTGGTGTACGAGATGCCCCTTTCTTCATTTGAAGACCTCGTCGCTCGAAAATCTGTATCTGCCGGGAGGATACGTTATCAGGACTACAATTTCTTCCAATTGATTTTGCAAACATAACTGGAGTCCTTAGTAGGAACAGGGAGCTTACTAAAAGCTACGTTCGTGCGTGTGGTAGAAGATACAACAAAGATAAGAAGGGTTAAAATTACCCTTTTATTCGCCTAACGATTTTACAGACGTTCCCGGACTTCGGGATACAAAGACCAACCACTTGTGGTCTGAACGTAAAAGAATATAAGACTACTAACTAACTAAAATTTAAATAAGAGCTAACTTTTAATATTTTACACAGATGACTAATACTAAGACTGGCCTTTTAAATGACTACTTCTGTGGTACGCAAACTGTGGTAAACTACAATACGTCTCTAACTTTCAAGAGGATTAAACAAACATCTGGCCTTAAAGGCGGACAGTAACCGATGGCAAGCTCGAGTGAAGACTCGTGGCAAGAGGGCTCTCTCTCTTTCCTTCTACTCCCTTGGCAAAAAGCCACAACTTAAATACTTAAGCGTTAGCAAGTACAATTTGCATAAACATATTCACGCGTTAATTCTGGCCGGAAGTGAAAAATAGGAGATGAGGGTAAAGTTTTAAAGTAAAATAAACGTTAGTGAACTTAAAATCCTTACAACGTGACATGCCAGGAATGTTCCAGAACCTAAGGAGTTCTATGCACCGCTGCTCTCAGAACTGCCAGACGACTTCTGGTCGTAATTTCGAACACTTGGTTTAGTGCAACTTTTCAATAAAATGTTTTCTGTCACATTAATGTGTTACTGTTTCTGTTCTTTTTTTCTGCTTTTCTGCACCATAGCTTGTAAGGATCTTAAGTTTGACTAACGTTTATTTATTTTAAAACTTTACTATCATCTCTTATTTTCCATTTCCAGCCAGAATGAACGCGTGGATATGTTAACGCTTGAATCAATACTAACGCTTGAGTATTTAAGTTGAGGCTTTTTGCCAAGAGCGTAGTAAAAGGAGAGAGAGTGAGCCATCTTGCCACGAATCTTCATGCGTGCTTGCTTGCCATGAGTTACTGTTCGCCTTTAAGGCCAGAGGTTTTAGTCCTCTCGAAAGCTAAAGAGGTATTGTAGTTTTCCGCAGATTGCGTACTACAGACGTAGTCATTTAAAAGGCCAGTCTTAGTGTTAGTCATCTGTGTATTAGTTACCTCTTATTTAAATTTTAGTTAGTTAGTAGTCTTATACTTTTACGTTCGGACCACAAGCGGTTGGTCTTTGTATCCCGAAGTTCGGGAACATTCGTAAAATCGTTGTATCTTCTACACACGCACGAACATAGCTTTTAGTAACGTCCCTGTTCCTACTCAGAACTACAGTTATGTTTGCGAAATCAATTTTAAAAGAAGCATAAGTCCTGATAGTAAAAAGAAATACGAATCCTGATAAGCTGACAACTACGGCATTTGTAACTCTGCATTCTCATGTCATTCCGAGTCTTCTCTGTACCCCCTACATACCCTGCAAGTTTGTCGGTTCTAGTAGCGAATCACCTTGTATGAGTGTTTGCCTTTGTCTTGATGCAGTTGTACTGATTCATGGCATTGTGGGTAAAGACAAGGTACTTCATATTTGAAAATTGGGTATAAAATACGTTCCTGATAATATGTGGAATTGACCCTAACGGTTTTCTACACTTTCTTTAATTTTGATTTTTCGTTATATCAAAAACCAGCAATAATGCTAAATCCCTTTGAAAAATTTTCTCTGAATTCTTCGAATCATGTTTTAAGATTTTTTTCTTCTCTTTGATGATAATAAATGCATCTCTTTTTATTGCGATCATTTAAATATATCCGAGATTCATCTATTGTGAAAATATTTTTCTATATTTCTCGGAATAATTGTTTGTCATAGAAAATTCTTCGGCGCGTTCTGATTCCGGCGATATGTCGTGGGGAAAGAAGATGCATATTACGTTTTTTCGCCTTTGTAAGAATCAAATTAGCATTAATCACTTTGTTTATAATTGACATAATAATAATTACGCAATTACGGCCGATAATTTTGATAATTACGCAATTGTCCTTTGATGATTTTATTTTAACATTAAGATTCTTAACTTTGCAACATTAAAAACATTCCGTTTTTTCCCTTGGCTATGTATTTTGAATAATTTTTCTCTTTGAAGTCAAATTTTCACATTTTGTCTCTTTCTTATTGACAATATTATCTATCTTTGCTCTATATACCAAAAAATTATGGCTTCCGCAGCATTTTTTAATAAACAAATACCAATAATTTTCTTCGGAAAGAGCACAAACATTGCCTTCCTTCTGTTAGTTCTTTAAAAGTACCATTTTGCATGAAAACAAACTTGTCAAATAGCAGACGATAATTTAGACTTTTCAGAAATATAATTGAAGTTAATAATATTTTCCAAGCAGGCGATTTTTTTTAATAGCAAAGCAATTTCGTCCAAAAACTGAACGAAAACCACACCATATATAACTAACTGCATACAATAAAAAATAAAAGAAATATGAAGACATTATATGCTGACATTCCATTTGGCATCGCCTAGCTTTGGATGCATTTTCAGTGAGCACTCGGAATGTTCAGAGGACAGCATTCGAATAAACGCCGCACCCCAAGCTGTCACAGATGTCAGTTTGCTTAGCTTTGTTAAAATGTTATTGTTTTTCCTTTGCCTTCTACAAATGATTTATTGTCAATTTTTATGCTGTAGCATTCTAGTGTTAGAAAGCGGTTAAAAAGTTTTACATTTACTCTTCGTTATGCATTTAACTATAATGAATTGAATTAAAAGACGTATCGAATTCGAAAGTTTTTGTGAATATTGTTATGTTATACCTCGCTTGGAATTTTTTGTCACTTCTAGCAGCGTTAAAAATACGTATTTGTTTTTCTTACGTTATTTATTAGAAAGATTCAACTAAGAACAATTTTACCATGTAGAAAATAATAATAAAAAAAATCTGAAAGATTTCAGATTTTAAATTACGTTCAAAGGCGCGTTTTTTTAACGTTTCGTGTGCTACCTTTTTTTATTAAATATCATGTACTACGTACTCAAACCACAAAATTCAGTTCAAAATCAATATCGCAAAATCATTTTAAAATGAACATATCTTTAGAATTTCCGTAAGTCTCGTACGCTGGAGATAAAAATGTTTTTCTTTTTCCGTACAGTGTTGCCATTGCTCGCTTTGAAATCATTTAGTTTGTTAATCAGAAATTCGTTGAAATGTTACAAAACATAAAATCGATAATAAAGCAAATTTCAAATTCAAAATTAGGGCTTCCAGATGCCCATATTCGCAGTAGGATTACGTCATTCAAAATTCGATGGCTCTAGGTTTTATCACAATGCGAGAAACATGCATACATTTATGCAGATTTTTCATTTTTTAAACTTTAATGCAGAGCGATAACATTTAGTGGCAGCAATTTGAAAAGTGAATCGGGCATTCAGAGTGAATCGACGCAAAATCGCAAAACGAAAGTAATAGTCCTTCGGGACTAAATCCCTTTGGACTAAAAAGAATTAATTGCGATCCATCACTAACTCTGCCATTTTTATGAAGAAGTAAACTTAAAAAATATACAGGAGGGTAGCGGTGTTGAGAATTCATTCATCAGTATTCGTTAGCATACTGTTTGTTATATCTGGTACAAATGCTTTATTAAACAATGTTTTAAACCTAGAATGCTAAATAAGTCGTCGTGGAGGGTTAAATATGAATTTTCCTTTCCTTTTTTGCATTGCAGACGAGCAGAAAAAAAAAAATCATCGTTCATACTTTAAAATAATTTTGACAAAGTGCGTAAACCACAATTGACGTTATTATCGCTCAAAAAGAAGATGCCAAATTTCAAAATGCGCCAGTATGTAATTTCATCTATATCTTAGAATATTTTGAATAAAAAAACTCGTAATTTTTTTGCAGGTGTGTTCAGAAATGCATCTGCTTTAAAATGAGGGTAAAAACTTTACAGATTATAATTCAAAATTAAAAAAAAAATTATAAAAATTATTTAAAAATAAATCATAAAAAATGGGCGGATTTTGTTTGGAGTGAAGCTAAATTTCTAACTGTGAAAGAAGGAATCAAGTAAGTGTAATAAAAAAAAAGAGATGCTAAGAAATATATACCAAATTAAATTAACATTGAAGAGCTAAAATTTTGAGAGTTAATTTTTAAAAACTACTCTTGCGATTTATACAGAACTTGGTAGTTTGGCATAATTTGAGTCGTACAGTGGAAATATGAGAAAAAAAAATGGCATGTCATTTCAGAAGAAGTCCGATTTTGTGTTAAAATACCTATATTAGAACAATGCTATATATAAATCTAATACATATCCTAAGCCGTGCTTTCGAGATACGAAAAGCGCAAGTTGAATTTCGTCAATCGGCCCAGTAGAACGGGAGATATAGAACTGTCCCATTTTTGTTTGTGCGCAGTGTACACAGTTAAATGAAATAAATGCTAGAACTACTAATAGTATAGTATTTACATATATAACAGTAACATATAATGGGAAATTTTGAAATGCGAGACTTCAAAATTCACTGACCATAAGGAACTTAAATAAAGCTCATATTTCTGCTCATATATTTACTCACCGGTAAAAAGTCAGACTTGTTACTTTACGTTTAATATGACCCCACCTTTGACTTCTTCGCGTTAGAGACTGTAAGTTTGAATTTTCTTACCCTGAACACGAGTGTTTAATTTTTACTTCTTCGCTAATTTGAATGGTAATTTGAATTTCGCTAATTTTTACTTCTTCGCTAATTCGCAAAGATTGTCTTACTGCTTTTAATACTTTTTGTACTGGTAATATCTTGGTCGCAGAGCCGTAACTACTACGGGGCAATCGAGACAGTACCTCTGTTATTCTAGGGCTTCCGAGTGAGGAATAAAATTAAATCGACTTTATATATATGTGATGTACTAAATGTAGTCGTAGCTCAAAGTATCAGACGATAAATTTAAAGAAAAAACAGGATCCATTTATTAATTTTCATGAAAAACAACAGTTACAAAAATCAGATCTCGGAGAAAAAAAAAGAACAACTAATAACTTTTTGTAATGAAGTTTACTCCATCGTTATATTAAGGAAAAGACCCCCCGATATTCCTTTGCGAGTCCTTTTATAATCTCTGGAAAGGCGGAGCTTCCAAGAAATGACGTCAGCCTCGTCAGCCAATCCAGTTCGCTTTAAATATTTCCAAAACATTCAATAACTGTACATGTAGAAAAAGCGGGAAAATCAACTTAACTACGGGGCTGTGAATTTAATTCCAGGTACTTTCCAATAAGAGATCGTCGCCATTAAAATGAAAAGAACATGCATTTAGAATTGTGACTGGGGAAAAAACAAAACGAAAAGACGAAATTTAAGTTAGGTTTTTAAGTGTATTTTTGACTATGGAATTTTATTATTACATATATATATATACATTGGGGATCTTATTTTAGAATGTCATTCTCCTTATTTTCATTACACCTTCGAATGAAAATCATTGCTAATTTTCTTTTCATTATACTTCGAATTTTAACTTACGTACTACCATTACTTTAGATTTTTAATTTAATTTGGGAATCAGTTAGGCATTTGTCGAAGCAGAAAACTTGAAAAACGTCAGCGATACGCTCGCCAAAATTCGAACTCCAGATTTTCTGTTAACTAACCCAATGAGCTTTTCAATTATACCACGAAGGAGTGCCGCCGGGAGGAAACGATTTCCTTGCAAATGTGCAATTCACTGCTGAATGAATACAATACGAAACAGAACACTGAAACTTTTTTCTATCTTCGTCCCTCCCTTCCCCCTTTTTTTTTCTTTAGCAGTTTCTTAAAATTGCATAGGGTATTTAATCAACCATTAAATAACATACTAATTTACGAAATTTAAACTTTCAATAATATACCGATTTTATTTACATTCACAAATAAAAGCACAAGCAATTGTATAGATATTCTGCTTTATGAAAAATTTTATTTAATTTTGGAAATTCATTTACTTTTCTTTGCTTGAATTCCAAAAGAAAGAAAGATAAAGTGGAAAGGAAATTGAAAGGTAAGTAAATTCAAAGAAATCAGATATCTTCTGTTAAAAAAAAAAAGTTTCAGATTTTATATTACTATATTACTCCCCAAAAGGCGTTTTTTACTGTTTTGTGTATCCTCTTTGTTTGTTAAATATCATGTTCTTCACCCTTTATTCCAAATTTCGGCATCCACATGCTCATGTTGGAGTGGAGGACTACGTTGTTCAAAATTGTCTCTAGGTACTGTTGTTTTATCAGAGTGCGAGAAACAACATAGATTCATGCAGATTCTTCATTATTTAATATTTTTAAATATAATGCACGGCTCTAATGTTTTGTAGCAGCAATTTGAAAAGTGAAACCGGCATTTAAAGTTTTCAATGAAAATGCCAAAACGAAATTAATATTCCTTCTTTGCTAATGTCCTTAGGTTTTTTTTTATTATTTTTTTATTTTTATTTTTTTTTGTGCGTTAAGAATAATAAAAATAATAAAAAAAAGTCTGAAAGCTTTCAGATTTTATATTGTGCCCAAAGAAACTTTTTTTAACGTTTTGAGTGTTGCCTTTTTTTATTAAAATATCATATTCTTCGCACTTAACCATAAAATTCAGTTCAAGAGCAATATTGCAAAATACTTAATAGAGTGTATCTTTAGAATTTCCGATACACAGTCTCGCGCGCTGGAGATGTATTTCTTTTTTTCCCATACAGTGTTATTGCTCGCTTTGCTCGTTTCTTAATCAAATCTCATAAATACTTTAAAGAATATGAAATAGATAATAAAACAAATTCCAAATTTGGGCTTCCAGATGCCCATATTCGGGTGGAAACGTACGTTATTCAAAATTGGATGGCTTTAGGTACTGTGGTTTTATCCCAGGTCGAGAAACATACTATTTATGCAGATTCTTTCTTTCTTTTTTTTTTTTTTTTTAAATTTTTTTTAAATATAATACAGAGCGATAATATTTGGTGGCAACAATCTGAAAAGTGAAACGGACATTTAAAGTTTTACCATTTAAAGTTTTCAAAGCAAAATGCCAAAACGAAATTAATAGCACTTCTGACTTAACACTCCTTTGGTGTTAAAAAAATAATAATAATAACTGCTTCGAGCGTTTTTTAACGAAACTTGTGAACACTTGGACAGTTTAAGTGAATTTATTAATTAAGACGCCTTATAAATGTGGTGCAAAATGTTTTTAGTCTTATAACTGTTTCTACAACCTGTGAAAGAATTTTTATATACGATACTTTGTTGATTTATTAATGAAAATTATTTCTATAAATAATAAAATAAAGAGTCATTTATCGAAATATTAAAACACCCACCTTTTTAGGTGCATTTAACTGATCCGTATGAATGACTAATATAAGGAATGGGAAAATTACCGCACTGTGTTCTGTTACAGAAACCCTATTTATCATTATCCTAATTTCTATTCTTTGATTCTGTCTCAAAACTTTCTTTTTGAAAAATTTCTATATAATATTATATATATATAAATGCACACAGAAAACAGTTTTGAAATCTTTTTTATCAAGCAGTTACTATAAATATCTTTTATTACTCAAAAGCTGCAAAATAAAATTGATTTCGTAATTACGAACTGTCTTAAGAATTAACTATTCATCGAAAATTCATTACGAAACGCAACAGCGTCGTCTGCGCCATCTAGTTTTTACAAAGTCATTCACACTTCAACAGACAAGTTTACGACAGGCGTATTTAAAGCAATTCAAGAACACAGTTGAATAAGCACTAATTTATAAACGAAGTAAAAGAAAAACCGAAACCCCAGCAGTAGCCAGCAAACGGCGTACGAACTTGCAACCTCTCCGTAATAATAAGACTCACCTGACGCCGGAGAGGTCGAACGAATTAAGGCTTCAGTCATCGTCCGTCAATCAATGTGACGTCACGGCCTCCAAGTCCTCGCCCACTCTCGCCGGCGAAACTTTTTAGAGGCCGGCCGCGTGCATTATCTTCCCCTAAAGTTCTGCTCTGAGAAGCAGACGATACTTCAGAAACTACTTACTCCTGGTTGAGACAGAAGAGAGACCTGTCCTGATCGAAGGTTTCGGAAGCAAGCCATTAAGCGGTTTCTGGAGGACCGTGAGAAAGTGTTTCTGTCATCTTCTAACGTGATCTGGAGAAATTGCTTTTTCGTTGAAAAAAAAAAAAGGTGAAATATTCCGCGAAAAAATAAATAAATAAATAAAATGATCGCAAGAATATGGAAACTGTGTGCTATTGCATTTGTTTTCAAGTTACTAGTTTCGGATGCTGAAGCTAAGCGTATTCCAAAATGGCATTTAAAGATCGCTCAGAGTCAAGGGTATGTAATCTGTTTAATTTTTAATTGCTTATTTCTTCCCTTAGATTTCAAGACTAAAAAAGAATTTTTTAACATTTATTTATTATTTAAATTTCATATTTTATTGAAAAGCTAAACAAATGCAATTTTCCATGAGAAGCAATTCTTTTACCACTTATGTGCCATTTTTCTAAATCATTGCCTGCTATGAAAAAAACCTTTAAAAAATAATTCCCTTCAGATATTATGGTATAATATTTATAACTAAAGTCCTTAATTTTTTGTCACCCTGCCAATTAAATTGCAGCTTGAAATCTGCAAAAAATAATTGTCAATGTTGTTTTGAACAAAGAATAATTTTCTGTAGACTCAATTATCTGTCTAAGGAAAAAGCTTGCATTTTTTGGGAGAGGAAAAAAAAAATTCTGCATCTAGCACTCATATCTATAGTGTATTGAATTTTTTATTACATTTAAATAATATTTTCTGCAATGATATTCTTTATTTAAATTAGGATTTCTTACAATATTAGCACAAACTTAGTTTTGGGTCATATAGCTCCAAAACCTGCAGGTTTCTGTTGCACTTGATAATAATGACGTATACAGTGGGGGTAACGTATATTCTTTTTTTCACTTTTTAAAACTAAAATTGCCATCTCAGGTGAACTTATTGCTATTGAGAGTAAGTATAATAAAAGCATATTTATTTTTCTTGAGGTATACGTTTTTTAATTTATTTAAAAATCTTACAAGGCAAATTTTATAACATTCTGTAATATTACTTTGTTCAAAGTGGAGTTTAATTTGTAGAGCTATGTTGTTGCGGAGCTACGGATTTCTGTGTATTCTCCGATTGGTAAATGTTGCCTCAAAAATATAAAAATAGAGAATAAGCATTATTGCGATTTGTCTAAATGGTGACAGAGCAATGATTTTTGTATTCATATAACTAAAAAGGTACATAAAATGATAAAAATGTATGAATTGCATTCAGAACATCTGAAAGCTGAAACAAAAAAACTGAAGCAGAGTTTTTAATTTTTACGTAAAAGTTTATTCTTCAGTAGTTACAGAGTGTGCTGATTTCCATATGCAGTATAAAAATGAATTTAAATTCTTAAGCATGATGTCAAATGTTTCAGTAGGTTACTATATTACGATTCGTGAACCAAATTGACACACATAATTTTTGTAGCACTGTAAATGCTTATTAATCCTTTTATATCCCTTTATAAATCTTGAACACTGAATAAATTTAGCACTTCTGAAAAGTGTATTTCAATTTCTATACACTTTCCGAATGTTAAAGACCAGATAATCAAAACTCTGAGTCATCATCATTATCATCTTCATCTAATTAATCACATGATCTCCAATTAATCACGCCAAGATTAAGGTAAAATAAATATATACATATAATTTTAGATTTAATTAATTTTCTCATCCTTTCATTTTAGATTTAGTTAATTCTCCATTATAATAGAAGCATTACCAACTTTCGATATCAGTAAGTTCATTAGATTGATTTAATACGGTAATATTAGTTTCAAATTTGTGCATTTTCTTTAGTTTTCTATAAGAAGAGAATACTATATTGATTCTTTTACTTGAATTTTTTTTCATATACGTATCAGTGATATTTTAATGCTTATATAATATTCACTGCATAGTGTTAAGAAACTTTATCAATTTTAATATTTTGTTTCAAAAGTATGGTATTAAAAGGAGAACAATTCAAATAAATATCGTCTTCTGTTTTTATTTTGTGACTTTATAATATCTAAACATTGTATTTCAGTTTTCGTTTTAATCTAGAAAATCGTCTGCCAATATTAAGTCATTTAAAAAATCTGTTCTCTGATATTGCAAAACCTTGAAATACGAATATTTTCCTTAAAACATACATGTTCATACCAAGAATTGCAAATTTATTGAATACTTTTTGTTACGGATGAAATGGTGACTGCAGTTTCTTTTTGTTGAAGTTGTCTTGATATCGCTGATGTTTCTGTGAACTTAAGGATAAAAGGCAACATTTTTTAAAAATACTTAAGTTATTTAAACAATATTTTATTTATTATTAATTTTAGAAGTTTGATGTTCAAATGCATAGCATAAAATGAACTTAACTCAGTTTAGTTAACAGAAAAGTAATCTTTTAAGTTTTTTTTTTTTTTTGTGTATGTGTGTGTGTGTGTGTGGTGTGTGTGTACTGTTTTATACAGGCAAGATGAATTCGTTCATACAGATGAATAGATAAAATATTTAATGCAGTAGATAAATTATTTTATTTAATATATAAGTGAATAATGAATAGATAAATTATTTTATTTAGTAGATACAGTGTCTCACAAAAGTGATGGGACACTTGTGCTTTACAAAAGGAAACTGTAGTAAAATAAATTAAAAAAACATGTAAAAATTTTTTGTCGGTGTGTTTCATACTTAAATTTAGTAACAATTATTACATAACATACGTTTTCTCAAAATATTAATTTAATAAAAATACATTTGTTTAGAACGGAGCAAAAAATGGCTCACATAAGTGACGGGACACTTACTTTTCCATCAAATATTTATCCAAAAATTTTACTTTTTAAAAGGTTTTAATATTTTGTTGGATTTCCTTTTACTTTTAAAACATGAATAAATCTTCTTGGGATGGATTCGACTAATTTTTCTGTGCTTTCTGAAGTGATTTTACCCCATTCTTCTTGAAGCACCGATTTTAATTGTTGTTTTGAAGAAATGGTGTGTTTGCGAAGTCTTGATTCCAATTCTTGCCAAATATTCTCTGTGGGATTTAAGTCTGGAGATTGTGGTGGTGTTTTTATTATTTCAGGACAGTTATACAGCAGCCAGAGTCTAACGTTCAAAGCAGTGGGCTTGGGGTCATTGTCCCGGTAGAATTTAAAATCGTTATGAAGGTTCAATTTTCGTGCTGAAGATTTCAAATTTTGATTTAATATGCCAATATACTTCTACTAATCCATTATATTGTCAATAAAAACAAGATTACCAACTCCAGCGGACGACATACACCCCCATACCATAACTCCTCCTCCACCATGTTTTACTGTTGGCACCAAGTTCTGTTTGCGAAATTCTTTCCTGGGTTTTCTCCACACCAAGATTCCACCGTCAGAACCAAATATATTAAATTTACTCACATCAGCAAATATAGCTTCATTCCAGTAATCAAAATTCTTATTTATGTTGGATTTTGGGAAAGCCAGACTGGGTTTTCTATTCTTTTCACTTACGAAGATGTTTTTTCCTGGCTGTTCTACCGTGATATCCAGTAGATCGAATTACTCTTCTAATAGTTTCAGGATTAAAAATTACTCCATATAATGCTTGTAAATCAGCAGCAACTTTAGGAGCACTCATTCTTGGATTTTTTTTAATATTTCGAACGATAATTCGCTTTATTCCATTGGATAGCTTTGATGGTCGGCCAGGTCTTCTTTTATCCTGAATCATATGATTCTTTTTATATCGTTTAATGACATTGAAAACTGTTGAATGACTCAAGTTAACTGTTTCAGCAGTTTCTATAACAGATTTTCCACGTTCAATATGCAAATTAATAACTAATTTTGGAATTTCAGGCAAAGTTTCTTTTCGTTTAGCATTCATGGCTGCACAGAGCTAAAAAACACACAAATTCCAAAACAAACTGGAAAGAAATAATGCAGACGATTTTATAAATTATTGCCAATTGCTTTTGAGTAAAAATAAAAACCCCAAAAAATATTTTTAGACGATTTTTGTTGCATAGTCTAATGGTGTCCCATCACTTATGTGAGCCATTTTTTGCTCCGTTCTAAACAATTGTATTTTTATTAAATTAATATTTTAATATTTTGAGAAAATGTATGTTATGTAATAATTGTTACTAAATTTAAGTATGAAACACACCCACAAAAAATTTGTACATGTTTTTTTAATTTATTTTATTACGGTTTCCTTTTGTAAAGCACAAGTGTGCCATCACTTTTGTGAGACACTGTATATTTTAATCTAGCGCTAAAATAAAAATGTAATATCTTAGTCAACAGTTTTATTAAAAAAGTTTTGTAAACATTTCTCATTTGCAAAACGGCTAAAATTAAGAAAGCTGCATTTGTCCTTTAAGCAAAATGTGTATTTAAAAGAATTTTCTTAGAAATGAAGAAAAAATTTATTCTCATATTTGTTTACTTATTATATTTATTTTTAGTAATCAATAGTAATGAAACATAGAACAATAGTAATGTTCTGATGAACTTCGGAATGAAATCATCAGTTGAGGGTTAAGACACTATTATTTGATGCTTTTTCTTGAAATATACCTATAAAGCGCCTAGAAGTCAAATTTCGAAATACCTGAGCCACATTTTGCCTTCAAGACTTACATTAATAAATGTCCAAATTTAAAATAATCTGTAATTCCAACTTTTAAAAGTTAACCTTTTAGTTCCGAAAACGAAGTAGGCCTAATAGGATTATTTCATTTTCTCCTTCTACCCCCATAAAGTTAGTTTATTTTATCACGGTAAAGAAAAAAAAAGAATGTCTACCTAAGCAAGTTTTCAAGAAAAACAGGCTTATATTTACAGGAGAATTGTGTGTATATTTATTGACAGGAGTAAAATCACACAAAATCTACTCAGCTACCCGGTTCAACCATCACAACGCAAAGAAAATGAGTTACGTTTTGCATTTTATAGTCAATAAGTCATTGGATGGTTCAAAATACTTGTAATTACAATATTTGTTTCGTATTTCTTTCAATCACTTTTAACTCAAGAAAATGTTTACCTATTTCCTCAAAAGATGGCGTTAAGTATCATTTGCGAGTTTTGCTGGGTTAGAAATAATTTTGATGTAGTTAAAAATGATTCTCTCTTGTATACCGCATCCAACCTTTCATTAAATTTAAATCTTGCCGTCTAATAAAATATTGATTCAAAACCTGATTTAAAGCTTTAATTTTGGTACTCTTTTGTTATCGGAAGCAGATTCAGAAATACACTCATGTCCATAAATTAAGGATAATGCAAAATCAGGCAAAGGAAGAGTTAGAAGCAAAACAAATTTGACTTATTTGTAAAGCTTATTTATTAAACGAAAGATAAAGAGCAAAAAAAGATGCTATATGTTTGATATTATTAAAAAAATTAGCGATTTTTTCTCCCTGGAGCAAATTACAAAAAAAACCTATTTACAAAAAATCCAATATTACATGGTTGGTATGATTGTTAATACATTGTATGTCTCCCAGAAGATGCAATACAGTCCGTACAACGCCTATGCATGCTGAGTATCAAATTATCGATCTGATCTTGGGGGATATTATACCACTCAAAAAGCAATGCTCTCCGAAGTTCCGGTAGACATGTAGGTGGAGGTTGACGGGCTGGAACTCGTCGGCCAAGCATGTCCCACAAGTGCTCTACTGGATTCGAGTTCGGTGAAAATGCTGGCCAGTCCATACGGGTGATATCCTCCGATTGAAGGCATTCGCTTACGATGTTTGCACGGTGAGGACGGGCGTTGTCATCCATAAACACAAATTGTGCGCCATGGCACCCCGAAACAAACGTACATGTTGCTGCAGAATGACGACTCGATAGATTTGGCTTTACATGGTTCCAATTTGAGCATGCAGGTCAGTTCTGGAACCCAGAATAATTCCACGCCAAAGGAGCACTCCTGCACCACCGTAACGGTGTCGTTTAGTGATGTTTTCTTGGTGGTAACGGGTACCTGGAGCTCTCCATATGAAAGTCCGGCGAGAATCAGAGTGCAAGCTAAACCTAGACTCGTCGGAAAACATCATACAAGCCCACTGTTGCGGGGTCCACAATGCATGCTCTCTACTCCAGGCTAACCGCAGGCGACAGTGAGTTGCAGTAAGTGGAAAGCATCTGACAGGTCTACGAGCATATGACCATTTTCACAAACCTAAGTACTACCTCCGCATGTGGTCAAAACGATCTGGAATTTCCAGTGTTTATCTCAGAAATATTTCTTACTATGTTAATGCAGTAGAGCTCCAAATATCCGGATTAACTAAAGATTGCAGCCCATCTGGATTTCCGAAAAATCTAGATAATAAGGTTTATCTTTTTACTATGGGTTAAAAATGTACTGATTTTAATGCAGTAGAGGAAATTTTATTTTCAGACGAAGTGTATTTTAATTGAATAACTCCTTCTGCAATTCAGACTATGAAATGCAGTTTCTTTTTTCAACAAAATTAAGTATTATATGCGTAAATAAATTAACAACAAGTTTTATTTTACTCGCCCTAGAATGGAAACTAAGTAACCCGCGTAAATCTGTGCAATAAGAATATCTCGAATTCAGTAATTGTACAAGATTTATTATACAAGAAATAGCCTGTAGAAAATATCTAAAATTTTTCATTTAAACTGGTTGGTACTTACGTATTAACGCACCCACCTTGGCGCACTTTGGAAATTTTCGAGACATTTTTAAAAATGATTAATAATCTATTGATATTTATTGTAAGTCTAGAAAATTAACAACGTAACAAAAGGGAATACACTTTAGAAATTTAAAATTAGATATGCAAAAAAGTGTTTACATTTTTCGAGGTATCTTCTGTAATTTGTTTTCCGCTGTTCTTCTTCCCGTGTACACAGCGATCTGTTTTCACATAAAAAGCATCACACAATTGCACAAACATGACATCGAGCGAACGTGATATCTTCATTGCGAGCTGGCTGTTTACTAAAGCATCTCATTACTGTTCGCTTTACGCCAAAATGCTTTCTGCAGAAATTTCACTGCAGTTTCTTTTTTTCTTTGCTGCCAAATCCTTCAAATGCATATCTTAAAATTGAGTTTAATGCCAAAATTGTCACGATTTCTCTATAAAAACCGTTGAAACATGAAGTACAACAAAAAGAACGTATACGAAAATGGCGACGTTGCATGACTGAAGAATTGTTATCCGCATGGTTGTGTTAAGAATGATTAGTGTCTTGGTTGCCAGAGTTTTCATATCTGAAAATTTGACGACTTCTATTAAGGTAGTTGCGATTATACGAAAGTACCGACTGGTTTTATTATTAATGCAACAGAATTTCAGAAATTCCAATTTGATAAATTATCACAGTTGCATTTATGTATTTTTTAATAAACTGCAAAATCTGAACTTCTGATTAAACGAAATTAAATACATTTATAATACTGCAACGAGTTTTCTAGATTTTGATTCGGATAGAAAGCAATTATGCATTATATATAGAAAGTTTCTTAACATAACCAAACGCCACTGGGACCGATTATTATTCAGTGATTAAGAAATTTCTAACGTCTCATAAGTTAATACGATCCATTTGTAACATTTACTGCACGAATCATAAATATTCGAAAGCATATTAGTTTAAATTTAAACAAAATTCAAGTTAGATTATCCCTTACAAAAACTCTGCGTACATTTCGAGGTTACCTAATACAGGTGCATTTTCTTGAAGTAAAAAAAAAAAAAAAAAAAGAGTTTTCATGCAACTAGTAAATAAAAAACAAGAACTTTTTTTCCCCTGTAGGAAGAAAAAGAACATGCATCAGGCTCTCTGAAGATGAATAGAGCATTTTTATTGCTTCTTGAAAGAGAGACTAATTTCAATTTCGATCAAAATGTACAGAACTTACGTATTTTAAGATATTTCTTTAAAAGCTGATTCGTTCTTAGGTGACTAAATCAGCCCAGGACGCTTTGCAGGAACATGTTTAAAAATTTTTTTAAGAAAGTAAATTTTAACTGAGCCTCTCATGTGATTTCTGTCGAATATAGTTATGAACATAGCAACTAGACTGAAATTAATATTGCAATTAACTTCAGATACATTAATCGCTAGAAAACAGAAGGGGGGGGGAAGGAACAACGTATAAAAATCTGCGTAATGTATCTTAATTATATTAATGAAACAATAAAAAAAATCTGAAAGCTTTCTGATTTCATATTACGGACGCCCGAAGAGGTTTTTTTTTTATTTATTTACACATACATACATGCTTCGAGAGGATTTGGCCGAATGCCCTTTGGGCTTTAAAAATATTTAAAAATAACATATCTTTAGAATTTTCGATAGACAGTCTCGCGCGCTGGATATAAAAATACTTTATTCTCTACAGCAAGTTGCAGCTGCTCTCTTTAAGATCGTTGAATTTCTTAACCAAAAATTCGTTAAAGTTTAAATAGTATGAAACAGACAATAAAACAAATTCGAAATTCAAGATTCGGGCTTCCAGGCGCCCATATTCGTATGGAGGACTACGTTATTCAAAAATGATGGCTCCAGGTATTTTTTTTTTCACAATGTGAGAAACATACACACATTCATGCAGATTCTTCATTACTTAAATCATTTAAATATAATACATGGCGGTAATATTTGGTGGCAATAATTGGAAAAGTGATACAGCCGTATATAGTGATTCGACACTGATAGCCTGTATTTACTAGGCACCAAACGTGACGTAATTTCCTGCATCTGATTCAGATGTTGTCAACCCAGTTTCAAATGTTGTTGTTCTACTGAAGATGTTTTGGTATATACGCTAGCTTAAAAATGTCAGTATCAAAAGACTTTTTTATCCTTTACCCATTTTTTACAGATGGAAGAACTAAAAGAAAGTCTTCTGAAAATCAGAAACTGCACTTATAGTTTAAAAATAGCAGCAAAGTAAAGACGAATATTGTTCGGAGAACAGCCTTGACGCCAAAAAGGGAGAAACAGCTTATTGCGGTATGGCAGGCAATAGTTGTCATTCGATGACGTGCTTCCTCTAGGTAGACAGCCGTAATACTTTTCCCTTGCTAAGGGATTATCTGTAGTATTACTTATTATCTGTAGCATTCATTATTAGTATTTATTATGGTAGTAGAGTAATTAATATTTATTACTGTAGTATTTATTACTGTAGTATTTATTATTGTAGTATTTATTCTGTAGTATTTGATTATCTGTAGTATTTACATCCGTTGGCATGATGAAATGTCGCCCATTCCCTTAAAGAAGCCAAGTTGACGCAACGAAAGCTGTTCTCCGAACAAGATCCCGTAAAGACTGATAAATACACTCACGTTTGTGAAAATTGCAACACCATGAAGGACTTACGCGAGTGAGCTGAAATTTTCAGGAAATGCAAAGTAGCGCATGATATGCAAATGATTAGAATTGCAAATCCGTAGCGCATGCGTATGCTGAGCAGCGCCCTCTGAACGGCTGATAGATCCGAATAAATAGACGGCTGTAGCGAGGCGTGTATGGTTATCGGTGGTTATCTGCTAGTGGTAAACGTTAACTCAATCTGTACTTATGCCTCGTCGACGAAAGAGAGCGAGATTTGAACAACTTACAGAGTTTGAACGAGGGAGAATCATCGGCCTTCGTGAAGCTGGATTGTCGTATCGTGCAGTAGCCTCTCGTGTGCAGCGTAACAGCAGCACAGTGATGCGCGTTTGGAAGCAGTGGACGGACGAGTGTCGGACAACTCGGAAATCCGGGAGTGGACCCCGAAATGTGACGTCAGCTCGCGATGATAGACACCTGGTCCGCATGGCGCGGACGGACCGTACAGCTTCCTCTAGACAATTGGCAGCACTGTGGTCAATAGCTACAGGTGTTTCATTGTGTGCTTCATCAATTCGTAGACGTCTGCTGCAGTGTGGACTGCGCGCACGGACTCCTTTATACAGGATCCCCCTAACGCACGACCATCGCCGCCTGCGGCTACAATGGGCCAATCAGCATAGAGACTGGCGTGCTGATTGGCAGCATGTCGTGTTTTCTGACGAATCCCGCTTTAATTTGTGGTACCATGATGGCCGCATTCGTGTCAGACGCTATGCCGGTGAACGCCACCTTCCGGAGTGCATTATCGAACGCCACAGTGGACGAACACCCGGAGTTATGGTCTGGGGCGCCATAGCATATCATAGACGATCTCAATTGCTACGAATTGTGGGCAATCTGAACAGCAACCGGTATATCCGTGAAGTTCTACAGCCCGAAGCTGTTCCCTTCCTTCAAAGCTTGCCAGGCGCTGTATTTCAACAGGACAATGCCCGCCCTCATACTGCTCGGATTGTTAAATCCTTCTTTGCAGCGCAGCAGGTACAGCTTCTTCCTTGGCCTGCGTGTTCCCCGGATATGTCGCCAATTGAACATGTGTGGGATGTCATTGGTCGGCGTCTTGCTCGTGATCCTCGTCCTGTTGCGTCTGCAGACGAACTTTGGGTACGCGTACAAACGATATGGAATGCTCTTCCTCAGTCAGACATTCAAACTTTGTTTGACTCCATGCCACGTCGTGTAGCAGCACTTATTGCGGCGCGTGGTGGCCACACAAAATACTGATTCTGATCTCTTGTTCTTGTTTGTTTGCTTTGAACATTTAATCATTTATTTGTACCACTACCACTCAACTGTGTATTAAATTGCATTCAATTATGACGATTCCTTCTTGGTGTTGCAATTTTCACAAACGTGAGTGTATTTTCTTTGCTATATTCTTATTAGCTGCTAAAAGTTAACAAAAAAACAGGTTCAGTGTCTAGTCGTGGTGGGTTCCACTTGACGTGTGCTTTATTCTTGAAACGTCTTCAGTTACTTTATATGCATACACGCAAACGATAGGATTTCATTTTTACTTCCTTGTAGGAAGTGAAGTAAATATATTGTAATCGCGAGAAATTTCGGGTATCGCATTTCAACGAAAATGTCACTTCGATCTTTTTTCAAATCTATTTTGATTACTTTTTTGAGTGACGTATGTACGTACGGACAGAATAAACAACTTTTCCTTCCAAAACGGATTATGAAATGGATTTAAAATGGATTATTTCGCCAGGTCTTCATGTTAGTACGCATTTATCTTGCATAACGCGAAATCATTAGCCATAGAATGTTGCAATTTTGATTGCTATAACGTCTAGTCGTGCACCTTCCTTCTATATTGCAATCGGCAATACCAATATTGTGCACATATATATTCTAATTATAAGTCCTTATATGTATAAAAGAATGTGCCTCCCAAGCGGGATAGTGGTTAACGAAGCTTGACTGTCGCACTCGAAGGGTCCGGGTTCGAATCCCGGAGAAGGCATAGATGTTTGTAAATGTTCAGGGTGATTATGATTTAAGTTGCAATTTCAAAATGCTCTAACTTTAAAACTATAGGTCAGAATGACTTGATATTTTCCAGAACAATCCTGAGGTAATGGAATTTTGTTTGCAGAAGGAAAAAAAATAGTTTCAAAATATGCCGATAGATGGCGCTGCCAGAGTTCACATTACAGCTGGCATGCAAATTACTAAGACGTAACATGCGTACTGCAGACATGGCTAAGATAAAAATGCAGAGTACTAATGACACACATAAAATTTTGTCTGAATTCTTCATCATGACTCTGACGAAGAAGGATCGGGCTCTTCTCGTGAAGCTTTTCTATTAGAATGGTGACTGTGTATTAACAGCTATTAGGAAAGAATTGCAATTCTCTTCCGTTTCTCGACATTCTGGTCACACGTAACACATCCAACTTCAATACTGTGGTTTACCGTAAACCTTCATCGGTTTGCCTTCCACCACTATTCAAATCATGTCATCCGGGGGGAAGGGACTAAATAAAAGTTAACTTCATTTTATTCCTATGTTTTTCGTGCCCTTTAAGTTTGCTCCTCCAAACTATCCCTCGACGAAGAACTAAATTATTTAAAAGCAATAGCTGTTGACAGGGGCTTTTCACCCAATATTATTAATCAAGCAGTTAAAAAATTCTCATCTCAACGCACCAAAAGGCAGACTCTTGTTTTAGGAGATTATAAAAATTCTGTTGTCATTCCCTTCTTTCCATCAATTAGCTATAAAGTTGCACGTATTTTACAGAAATTTAACTTTCGGGTCGTTTATTCGCCCATCCATAAAATTTCGAGTTCCATACTCAAGGACCTCATTCCGGATATGAATTCCTGGGTTTTTAAAGGATTCCTTGCCAGTGTGGTTAAATTTACATTGGCCAAACTAAGAGAGCCTTAAAATTTCGCGTTAAGGAACATGAGGCATATGTTAGAAAAAAGGAAACACAGAAGTCTTCTGTTGCCCAACATTGTTGGTCCGAAAACCACACTTTCAATTTTTCTGCTGCCAAAATTATTCTAAAAACATCTTCTATTGGTGAACTGGATTTTCAAAAGACATTTCACATTCAAAGAAATTTTTCTGTTCTAGTTAACGACCCTAATTCCAATCCATCCTTGCCTTCAGCCTTTAAAGAAATTATGTTTTAGTTCTGGTTTCATCAACAGATGGCGCCAGTAGCTTTGTCCCCTGTCAGGCTTTCTTATCTTATCTTATCTAATCATTATATCTTATTTCGTTCATTTGCGCTTTTGCAGCTGAGGATGGTGGTTCGGTAAAACAATCGAAACTAGTCCTGTGAAAATTTGAAAATATAACGCTGATTTTTGTTATTTGACTTCTAAATTAATACTTATTAGGAAGTTAAAGAGAATTAAAAAGGTTGAAGATATAATTTTATGGTATAAGAAACTGACTTTGCTTGAAATGATTTTTTTTTTATACTGCGAGCGATAACCATTTTTACGCCTTCACCACTATTAAGGCCGGAAGTGATTGTCATTTTATTATGGAAGCACCTAATAGGCAGCCACCATAACCTCTTATGAAGGACAGATAGTTTACATCCATGCCTTCTCCGAACCCGGGTCCTTTGGTTTGCAGTAGATTTCCTTAACTTCTATGCCGTCTGCGTGGCTGAAATGAAAAGTAACCATAAGATGAAATAAGGAATGTTTTAGTGTCGAAAAAAAAACAGATTAAATACTTGAAATTTAAAACCTATGACATTTTTAGAGAGATGCATTATGAATGTCATATCAAAGATTTTGAAGCTTCTAATCTTTATTACAAAATTTGCAGATTTTGTATTTTTGTGCTGCACAAATAAATGAATGTTTTGATACAATGTTTCATCGCTACTTGTGCTTCTTTCAGAAAATATATAACATTAAAAACACACACATTTCCCTCCACACTAATTGTTTTCAGGAGATGCACGTTCTAGAAATCTTTGCTTACCGTTGTCTGTATATTTGAGATATTTTTGGACAGTTACTTTGAAATACGAAAGCCAAGTTAAACAACTTCTGAAACTATGGAACTACTGGCTCGTGAGACTTGTTTTTCAGTTTGCCAACAAATTAAATCTACGCATTTAACACTAAGTTTACCGACATTTTGTATACCTATATTTACGAGTACAGGAAACCACGTAATTATAGGAAAAAAAAAAAAAAGAAAGAAAAAAAGAAAAGAAAGAAAGAAAGAAAAAAAAATCTAAAAGCTTTCAGATTTTACATTACTCCTAAAGGGGCATTTTTTTAACGTTTTGTGTGTTACCTTTATTTATTAAATATCATGTTCTTCGCACTTAAACCATAAAATTCAGTTCAACAGCAATATCGCAAAATAATTTTAAAATCAGCACACCTTTAGAATTTCCAATACACAGTCTCGTGGGCTGGAGATATGTTTTTTTTTTTTCGTATAGTGCTGTCATTGCTGGCTTTGAAATCGTTGAGTATGTTAAACAAAAACTCTTTAATGTCTGAAAAAATATGAAATAGATAATAAAAAAAATTCCAAATTAGGACTTCCGGATGCCCATATTCGGTGGAAGATTACGTTATCCAAAATTAGATGGCTCTAGGTAACCGTTGTTTCATCCCATTGCGAGAAACACATATACATTTATGCAGATTCTTCATTATTTAATTTCTTTAAATATAATACAGGGCTCTAATATTTAGTGGCAACAATTTGAAAAGTGAACCATTGCAAAATGCCAAAGCGAAATTAATAATCCTTCAGGGCAAATTGCCCCTTTGGACTAATAAAAATAATGGTTTTTTGTAATTGTGCTCATGAAGTCGGAAAGTGACGGATCTCGTAGATCTAGTGTTAAGTAAAATTTTGGCTTTTAACAATACCAGCAGCTATTATTTTGGGGTTTTCTTTCGCAAAGTTAATGATATTTTTAATGGATCTGGAAAAGATCATCATGTTTCATCATCTGATTAAAATCCTTGTTTTCCGTGCAACACTTCCTTTATTGTATGAAAATGTTGAGGATCCTCAAATGTGGAAAGAAATTTATTTAACACTAACTTCCGCTGGCTTGTATCTTTCACTATATCTTTCGCTATATTCATTTTATTTATCTTTCGCTATATTCATTTTATTTATCTTTCGTTGTATTCGCTTTTATCTTTCACTGTATTCATTTTATTTATCTTTCACTATACTCACTTTATTTACCTTTCATTATACACTTTATTTGCCCAACTGACAGATTTCGTTCACATTATTTATCTGTACCTAATTCATTTTTGAAGTATTTGAACATTATTCATGGGAATAGTTATGCAAATAGATATAAAAAACGTGCGAATACTGAAGAGAAAATTTATAATAATCCTATGCACAGAACTGCGATTATTTTGCGAGTTCTCAATGGGTAAATTTGCTTGAATATAAATTTGTAAGCAACGACTTGAGCGTAATTCAATCTTAGATTAACGGTAATTTTTATTAAAATAGTCGATGCATTTCGAACGAATTTGCCACGAGTTTCTTTTCTTCAAGAGTAAAATGTTAATTTCATTCTATTTATTGAGCCGAAGCAGTTGCATGTTTTACACCTTGAGAAGGACCTTTTTGTTTTATTTTTATTTTTTTTTTGTTCCAATGGCTGGCTCTCAGCCGACTTCGGTTTGGCCACTACTAAGGCTAGAGGTGGTGGACACTTTATTATGGAGACACCAAATAGGTGGGCCACCTTTGCCTCCTATGAAGAGACGGACACTTACAGGCATGCCTTCTCCGGGATTCGAACCCAAGCCCTTTGGTATCGTAGCCGGCTCCCCTAACCACCATACCGTCTGGGCGGCCCTTTTTGTTTTATTTTAACAATTAAAGTCTGAAATAGAGGAGGAATGCTGGATTCCCTAGTTAAAGAAAAAAAATCAGTATGCCTGACATTTTACAAGTGTAAAAAATTTTTAAAATGGGGTCCAGAGACTTGAATCCTTGAACAAAGTTTCAATTATGTTCCATATAGAGGAAGATATGAAACTTTAAATTAATGACGGACATGAGTTTTTACCTAATTGCGAAGAAAGCGATGTTTAATAATAAAGTTACTTTTAAATCAAAAATCATCACTTTTAAAGCAAAAAATGCACAATTTAACAACATATAAGTATAAAAAAATAAGCTCACCGAGCCAGGTAACAGAATGAGATTATACAGAGAAAAAAAACATAGTAATATGTCATAAACAAAATCAAAATTTAAACCTGTCTTGCGCTATAGCTCAAGTAATGGATTGAAGCTAATGGATTGAAGTAAATTAAACTGAAAGCAATCAAAATTAACATTAAATTGGAATCAAAACAAGGCAATTCTCTAACAATATTAATAATTGCAATCCTGGAAAAGATCTAAAAGTGTAGCTAAATTTTGCTTATGTTTAGATACAATGTTAAATCTTTTCCACGGTTGCAGTTATTAATACTGTTAGGGAGTTGCCTTGTTTTGATTCCAATTTAATTTAGTTCTAATTTATACACATATATTTATATACGGCTGGTGCAACCGATTGAACGAAAAAGTGAGGTGCACAACTATATGCTATAGCAGTCTCATATACAAAATTTCAACGTTCTACGGCGTACACACAGACGTCAAGAAAAAAAAATCCATTAAATCCATTTTATAATTGTTTTTAGAAAAAATAATTCTTTAGTATGTCCATACGTACAGAAGTCACGCAAAAACACCTTCAAGTGGATTCGAGAGAGATTAAAATTCATACAGGGTGTTTATAAAGTTCCGGACCCATTTTGATGTTTAATAATTCATAAAATAATGAAGATATAAACAACCTTATGGCATTTATTGATGGAATAACTTATATATTTTCCTTTTCAGGTTTGAATATCTTTACTTTTGTAAATATCGTCTGCGTGTGTGGTTAATTTCAGATAATTTCATTTTTCAGTCTAAATATCTCCACTTTTCTAAATATCGTCTGCTTATTTATTTTTCTCTCTTTTGTTTTTGGCAACTATTAATCGCCACAATGTGCGCATATGGGGATCTGAAAACGCCCATGAATATCGTGAGGCACAAAGGGGATTCCCCAAAGGTTAATGTGTGGTGTGAACTAATGCAGGACCGAGTCATTAGGACTTCCTTCTTTACAGATGATGGTCTCATCAATCGTATATTTAGACATGTTGGTAAACTTCGTATTTCCAAAACTAGAAGAGCTTCAGCCACATGTCTGTTTTCAACAAGATGGTGCACCACCTCATTGGGGTGCCATCTTTCGTAGTTCTTTGAATGAGCATTTTACAGGAAGATGGATTGGGCGAGGTGGTCCAATTCCTTGGCCACCCAGATCACCTGATATAGGCGAGGAGGTCCATTTCCTTGGCCACCCGGATCACCTGATATAACGACGCTGAACGTTTTCCTTCGGGAATTTGTAAAGGACAACGTTAACATGAGGAGAGTGTCGAACATGGATGACCTAAAAGCCAGAATGACAACCGCGATAACCTCTGTGGATGCCGACATGCTTGCCGGTACCTGGCGTGAAATTGAATATCGACTTGATATTTTCCGTGCGACGAAGGGGGCACACGTGGAAGTTCATTGACAAGGGTCATGAAACTTTTTGAGTCTAACCATTTATGTTATTAATTTTAATCTATCTTTATTATTTTATAAGTTATTAAACATGGGTCCAGGACTTTATAAACACCCTGTATTTCGTTGAAATATGACACTAGAAATTTTTCGCGGATTACAATACTTTCTTTACTTCGTACAAAGAAGTAAAAATAAATAAATAAATAAAAATACAGTAATCCCGACCTAGCAAATTACTTTGTACAGATATTTTCTGTGTAATTAAGAAAACATCTCGTCTAGACTGGCTGCTGTTGATTATGTACCGAATTATATGCAAATCATTCTTAATGTAACATTTTCCACGCTATTACCTGGTAAGAGCGGATGCAGTCCAATCCCAAGTACCTAATAATTTAAGGCTGTTTCAAATTTAACAAGAATTTTCACCTAACGGTGAACTTTAGCCCTCAAAAAGTAAATGAAGAACTAAGATATTCGAAAATTTTCATCTTGAACCTTTTCCTGTATGACAGCAAACTGAAAAATTTGTTTGAAAAATTAAAAAAGACGTTGTCTGAAGTCGTGTAAGATAAAGCAAAGGCTACCAAAGCAATTTAAGAACCGAAACTTAATTTTAAAAATGAAATTTAAATTGCAACCTGCAAAGAAAAAGTTATAGTTTTAGTTATATCTAAGATTCCCGTTCCGCATTTCTAATAAGTATTTGGTTTCATATAAATGAGACCTTGGAGGAAAATCGTGAAGGTCGTTTAGTAGTGCTATCATGAATCATAAGATTTGTTCTTTGCTCGTTGACAAATTCTTATCATTTCAAGTCTGTGTCGTAATTTTTTTTACTCGTTGGGTGTTTAACGGGTGTATTTCATTGCAGTAAGAGCAATTAATGTGTTCCAGCAAATTACTTTTTATTTTTTTAACTCTTCTGCGTTAGATTACACATGGCAGTTCCTTAATGGGTTTCATTCGCTGTTTGCTTCTGTATGGTAACAATCAACATTAAATCATTTCTGTAACAAGATTTTTTATATGTCCTAAAAGTATTTTGCAAACTAAATTTTAAAATATAACTACCGGCTTGCACGCAAAGCAAAATTTATAAGCTCTACGTAACCCTAAAAAGCAAATGTATAAAAACATTTCAGCATGAAGGAAATCAGTTCATTCTTTCAAGCAACGACCCATTCGTAAATAATTTTTTTGTTGCCAAACCAGGAAACAAAAACTTTAGACACTTCAGGTTAATAAGTATGACGTCATGATTTAAATTGAATGTAATATAACAACTTTTTCTCAATATCAATAAAAGAATTAACGTGGCAATAACATATCGTGTCAATTATACTAACCTGAAATAAAAACAGTTGCCAACAGCAGCTACTTATTTAAAATGCTGACGTTAACGAAAACATTTTCGACATACAATGACGTCACATGCAGTCTCCTGCTTTCTTCGACGTCAAAATATGAGTGTTTATAATAATAATAATGTTGTTATTGTTGCGTTAATGTTGGAAATGCAATTTTTATTTCATATTTTGTAAAACTTACAAATTTGTTATTATCGAACTCTACGATTTGAAAACGAGCACTAGCAATACTTTTTGAAATAAAGTATTTTTTTCATCTCCAGTGCGAGACTGTTGCCACTCAGGAAAATGAGTGCGAGAATTAGTGTTTTCAGAGTTTTTAATTAATATCTCGGATGATTAAAAACTTATTTAAAGATTATAAGAATACTCGAAATGGCTTCCCACGAATTTGTGGAATCCAGAGTAATTTAATAAAGGTTTGGCAATGCTATTTTTATTTCTTATATTGTAAAACTCACAAATTTTTTATTAACAAACTCTGCGATTTGAAAAAGAACAGCGGCAACATTTTTCGAAATAAAGCAGATTTTTATCTCCAGCGTTCGCAGCTGTTGCCACTCCGAAAAATGAGGACGAAAATTAGTGTTTTCAGAGTATTCAGTTAATATCTCGGCTACGAAGGCATACGAAGATGAGAACGGTCGAAATGGCTTCTCACGAATTTTTGGAATCCATGGATTCCTCTCTCGAAACTCAACTGCCTGCCATTCCGGAGGAGAGGATGACACAAACAAAGAAACAGACGCGCAAAAATTTTAATAGTATAGAATATAAACAGACATTAAAATAGAGAATGAGCTATGAATAATGAAGTAATATTACGAATTTTAAATATCGGATTAATTTTAAGGCTCTACAAATTTTAATTGCAGGTTATAATCCTTATTAGTTTTTAATGTTTAGTTATTTGTGTTCAGAACCTTTTAATTGAGCATTACGTGCTCCAATTTTCCTTCCTCTTCTATTCTTCTATCGATACTCAGTGTCTTATACTAAATCTAGCATTGCAAGGAATCTCATAGAATCTGAAAATCAGGAAGAATTTTGCAGAATGTCTTTCTTCCTTTAGGTACTACCAATCAACGGTGTTGCTCCAGTGACACGTATACAGTGATGATGCGACTGTTCTCTATGTCACTACAAATTACACTTTGCATACCATTCTATAATTTTTTGTATGTTTCCTTGCGTTCGCTTTTGTACATTTCCTTGTGTTGTCTGTCATGAGAAAATACAAAAAGATCCCCCTTCCACTCCTTTGCAAAACATTTTAGCTCTTTTAATTATTAGTCCAAAGGGGCTTTGTCCCTGAAGGACTATTGTTTTTGTTTTGCGATTTTGCGTCGGAAACATTAAAAGTCTGTATCACTTTTCAAACTGTTGCCACAAAATATTGGAGCCCTGTATTATATTTAAAGAAATTAAATAATGAAGAATCTGCATAAATGTATGTATGTTTCTCGCATTGTGATAAAACGACGGTACCTAAAGCCATCGAATTTTCAATGCCGTAATCCTGCCGCGAATATAGGCATCTGGAAGACCAAATTTGAAATTTGGAATTTGTTTTATTAACGATTTCATATTTTGTAAAACTTTAACGAATTTTTGATGAACAAACTCGAGGATTTCAAAGCGGGCCATGGCAACGTTATACAGAAAAACACAAAAATATCTGCAGCGCGTGAGACTGTGTGTAGGAAATTCTAAAGATAGGCTCAGTTTAAAATTATTTTGCGATATTGTTCTTGAACTGAATTTTATGGTTTAAATGCGAAGAACATGATATTCAATAAATAAATAAATAAAAGTAACATACAAAATGCTTAAAAAACGCCCCTTTAGACGTAACTTAAAATCTGAAACCTTTCAGATTTTTTTTTTACGTCAGATTTTCCTTGACACATTCATTATTTTTCGGCAACTGCTTTTATATTAAGTATTCATAAGATTCTTTGATATTAAGACTTATAATGGAATATTTATAATTGGAAGGGAAAAAAAGTTTTTCATTATATCAACGGAAGTTCTTCACGTGCTATTTCTTCAAAAGGTCAGGAATTTTGAATAACATCTAAACATGATTAGGAATGCGTATATCGGATTTTTTTTTTTTTTTACATTTACGTTAATTAGGATTGATTGAATTATCCTGGACTTATTTCTAAAAATAAGCATTATTCCAAGATATTCTAACTGCTGAAGTTATTATTTTCAAATCATTTAGTAAATCAGTTACTGGAATCAAGAGGTTAAAACTATAATGCATTAAATAAAATTTTTACAAAGAATATTAACGGTCCACCAGCGGCCGAGCGGTAAACTCGCTGAACACTGGCAGTTGTCTCAAGGTTCGATTCCGGCGAACGGACTGGCTGCATGGGCGTTTTTGTGATTTTCCCCATGCGTATACGAGACAGTTTCCCTTAGAAAGTCCGCCACGAAGGCATCCTTCCCTTCCATGTAGTGCCCAAGGGTGAAGCACATGAATAATAAAGTATGCTAACAAATTTTAAAACATTCACAAGGATATTTTCCTTCATAGTGAGTTAATTTTTTACCGTAAATTAACGTTAATTAATTTACCATTAATTAATTAAAAGACAGCTTTCATTTTAAATTATGGTTTGTGCAGAGATGTGACTCACTTGTTCTCAGACACCAGATTATTTACATTCGTTTTTAGTTTTGAAAATTATTACGGCCTATGATACATATAATAGACAAAACTAATAACAAATTAATGTTACTTTAATTTTTCTCCACACCCTAGAAAACAGATGAATTAAAAATAATATAAAACTTAATGCAATTTATCTCTTAATATTTCATGCAAACCTGTTGGCTATTAAAACTCCAAAATATTCTTGCTATACGAATACAAATTTAGGCACGGTTATTATTCTTATAAACCATCATTAACAACAAATAAATACCAAATAAAAATATTTAATGAAATAACCGCTGCATTAAACAAAATCTCTCTTTCTTCTTTCTCCTACTCTCTCCATATATTTCTTTGATGTTTTTGATTCTTTAAGAAGATAAATAAGTGTCAGGTTCTTTTGAAATGTGTCATGTTCTTTCTTCCACAAAAGGCGGTTCTACATACTTCCACCAGTGGCCAAGTAATTGTGGTTAAGACCGCAGAATATAGAAATTCGACTTAGGTTCGATTTGGAAGACGAATTAAAATCTAATTACTCCAAATGGGCGTTAGCGCAGAAGGGGCATTAGTCTGAAAACAGCATTTTGCGTCCAATCGCTTTTCAAATTGTTGCCACCAAATATTATCACCCTGTATTATATTTAAAGATACCAAATACCGACGAATGTACATGAATGTATGTATGTTTCTCGCATTGTGAAAAAACAACTGTACTTGTCATCAAATTTTGAATAACGTAGTCCTCCACTCGAGAATGGGCTCCTGGAAGCCGGAATTTGTTTTATTGTCTATTTCATATTTTGTAAAATTCCAACGAACTTTCGATATAAGAACTAAAAAATTTCAAAGCGAGTAGTGGCAACACTGTAGGGAATAAAACATTTTTATTTACAGTGCTCCAGACTGTCTATTAGAAATTCTAAAGATATGCTGTTTTTAAATATTTTTAGCGCAAATGCTCTCGAAAAGGGCATGCATCTGTGAATAAACAAAATGTTCCTTAATAATGTAATGTAATATCTGAAAGCTTTCGGTATTTTTTTTTATTTTATATTTTGTAAAAGTTACAGATTTTTTTCCTAATTTTAAAATGGTTTAATTAACTGGTCTGTTCCCTTTTTACCTAATATAGGTTAATCTTACCTCGGATGTAACGACAGTTTTGACCCATCACTGTAACTATACGATTCATCAGAGGCCTTGAAACTGGCATATAACAATAAACATTCATTCACTTTACTCTAAACTTGCGAGACCTTCCTCCGTAAAAAGTTCTAAAGTCGGGACACTATGATTAGCCAGACTAAAATGGTAGCTTGTTCCAAAGACGAAGGTCAGTCAGTACGTTCGGCAGCCGTCTTTGAACTCACCATGACACAAAAATACATACTATTCGTAGAAAATGATCAGAAAACCTTGAAATTTACCATCTGTCTTCTGACAAAGTATGTTTGGCATCACGTTCTAAGACTAATATTATTGCTTTTATTTTATTTCATTTCCTGGAGACCTTTCTTCGTCGCGCTGAAGAGTTAATGAAAAGAGAAGTAAGCTATCAGAGTCTTGATGAATTACTGATTTTTCAAGACATGAAGAAGTCAAGAGTAAGAACAAAAAGTTAGCTTGAGCGGATGTGTTTAGCGCCATTATAATACAGTTAAAAAACAGATATTAAATTACGTCTAAAGGGGCGTTTTTTAAACATTTTGTATGTTACTTTTATTTATTGAATATCATGTTCTTCTCATTTAAACCATAAAATTCAGTTAAAGAACAATATCGCAAAATAATTTTAAACTGAGCCTATCTTTAGAATTTCCTGCACACAGTCTCACGCGCTGCACATAAAAATGTTTTTTTTTTCTGTACAACGTTGTCATTGCCCGCTTTGAAATCCTTGGGTTTGTTAATCAAAAATTCGTTAAAGTTTTACAAAATATGAAATCGTTAATAAAACAAATTCCAAATTTCAAATTTGGGCTTCCAGATGCCCATATTCGCCGCAGGATTACGGCATTCAAAATTCGATGGCTTTAGGTACCGTCGTTTTATCACAATACGAGAAACATACATACATTTATGCACATTTAATTTCTTTAAATATAATACAGGGCTGCAATATTTTGTGGCAACAGTTTGAAAAGTGATACAGACTTCTAATGTTTCCGACGCAAAATCGCAAAACGAAAACAATAGTCCTTCAGGGACAAAGCCCCTTTGGACTAAAAATTCTGAAAGGTTTCAGATTTTAGTTATTTTAATTTAGTAATTTTTAAAAAATTTTAGCGTATCAGCAGTTCGTTGAATGTTGCGAATTTCAGTTAGAAATGAATGAACGAAAAACTGAGATAAGTGATGGAAAAACGCGAAAAAAGGGAATCACAGAAGTCGACGCTACTAATGTTATCATTTGGTATACAACAATAATAGAATATTCTACTAGTAAGTCTAATGCTAATTCAGAAGAAAGCCTTGAACATTTTTACTTCCTTGTCTGAAGTACAAAAGAAGTATTGTAATCGCGAAAAATTTCGAGTATCATATTTCAACGAAAATATCCACTTTGAGTGCTATCGAATGCAATTTAACAACATGATAGATGAACTTAAGGACAGAATAAAGGACTCTTTTTTCCCCAAAAATTATAAAACTGATTTAAAATGGATTCTGAAGCGATTTTTTCGTGACCTCTGTGCGTACGTACGCATGTATGTATGTATGTATCTCGCATAATTCAAAAACAAGTAGCCTCAGAACGTTGAAATTCTGCATATAGGACTGCTATAACATGTAGATGTGTACCTCCTATTTTGGTTGCAATCGGCCAAACAACGCGAAGGCTATCTGCCTAAGAGAAGGGCGGCCTTCGTGGAGGACTTTGTAAGGAAACTGACTCCTTCAACTTTACACATGGGGAAAACCACGAAAACGCCGAAGCAGCCGATGCCCTGAATTTTTAAGTTTCATTTGAAGTTCAGACATTTAATGCTAACGTTATATTAAAATGACCTTCAGAGTGACGTGAATTTCTACCCTGTTGAACTTGGTTAGGATATATAACCATCCTGGAGGAATCTTGGGAATGTAAATAGCGATCAATGCGGAGAAGTCATGCATTGAAATCACAATTTAAAGCTAAGTCTTTTCAGTCGAAGGGGAAATTAGTTTTTATTTGTAATTATGGCAACGCATTCGAGGGTTACCAGCTTAATTATACTTTCGTGGAGGACTTTCTTAGGAAAACTGGCTCGTATACATGTTACAAATGGGAAAACTCGATGCAACGAGCCCGTTTCCCCGGAAATCGAACGCAGGTCAAACTACCATCAGTGTGCAGTGATTTTACTTGTCGGCTGGAGGTAAGTCCACCTGAAGAATGATAGTAGTTTTATTTAAGTGATAATTTCCGCGACTATTTTTGTGAACTGTATAATATTTTATGAGATTCCTTGAATATCAAATAAATCCACGAATTTCTAGCTTCTATTGTAACTGATAGATTACGCATTTTTTTTTGTAATTATAATTTATGCAAATATTATGCAAAATTATCCTAAACCTAACCAAGCTTCAAAAAAACCAAACGAAGCTTTGAACCTTGAATTAATCCTCAAAATTACATGTAACATCAAGGTCCATGTCTAACGGAAGATTTGAGATTTCTGTAAAATGGTAGAAAAGGTCATTTCTTTTAAAGGAGCGGAATTTTTGTTATCCTCTAATTTTCAGAGTACTAACAATGTTGATACTGAACAATCCTTTCCTAAATTTAAATTATCTGCTGTACACACCACATGACTTCCTTGTACAGCCTTTTTAGGCATTAGAATGATTAATTTAAAACGAGTTCCGAGTGTTTATTGCGGCCCACTAGCGGTCGAGCGGTAAAAACCGCTGAACACTGGTAGTTCGGTCCAGGGTTCGAGTCCCGCCGAACGGGCTGGCTGCATGGGCGTTTTGGTGGTTTTCCCCATGTGTAACGTGGATACGAGCCAGTTTCCCTTAAAAAGACCTCCACGGGGCATCCTTCCCTTTCCGTGTAGTGCCTTAGGGCGGAGCACGTAATATAAGAAGAATAAGAAGAGTGTTTATTGCATGAACAATTCAGACCCTTCTCAGCAAATACTATTACATGATACCTCTAAAGGTTAAATGCATAGTCATATCCGAATTAGCACAAGAACGTTCAGAGAACATTCAGTGCAAGTGCTTCACAAACGTGACGGGAACGTTCAAGCAAAGCGTTCTAAATCACGTCTGTATGTTACAGTTCTATGACGAACAATAACACGTCAAATACTTGTGTTTGTAACACTTTCATGCAACGCGTCATTAACGTTCTAGTATAACGTTTTTGGCACGTTTTACCTGAACGTACTGAAGCACGTTTATGTATTGCAGATCAATAAAGGACAGTAAGTAGCACGTCAAAAGTGGTACTACTATCACTTTTTTATAACGTTCTATGAATATTCTTCGAACGTTCTGGCAGAACGTGGCGAGTCACGTCAAGATGTTACAGTTCCATAACGCGCAGCAGAACGTCAAAAAATGGTATTACTAACACTTTTGTGAAACCTTCCTAAAACGTCCTATGGAAGTGCCGGTAACCTTCGGGTAGAACGTTTCTTTAATGTTCAGGGAAACGTTCTGAATTACATCTGTAGGATGTACAGAGGCTGTGCGCACATTATTTAGACGATTTTGGTAAGCGGTAATAAAAAATCGTTTGCTGCAAAAGAAGTAATTGCAATTGTACTATGTTTTTAAAAGTCAAAATTATCGTCTGTGGCTTGAAAGTTTTGTTTTTATTCAAAGTGGCGAATTTAACAAAGCAGTGGTTCGAAGGCTACATTGACGCTCTTTCCGAAGAGAAATATGAATACTCCGTTATCCAAAAAAGATGTGAGAGTCCTGGTTTTGCGATATCTAAAGCGTCGATAGGTAATATCATCAGCAAGAAAGGAAGAAAACGTCAAATTGGAGCCTCCAGTGGGACAAAAATTCCAAACAATTATCCGAGGAAAAAACGGACATCTTCGACTATTGCAAAGGTACGTTGTCTAATGTTAAAAGAAAATCCCCCTAGTCAAAGGACAGTTGCAAAATCATTAAAAGGCTCGGTGTCCACTGTAAACAAAATGATAAACGCTGATTTAAATCTTAAGAAAGCGAACAAACGCAATGTGCATCGTCTTTTTCAAAAGCATTGGAATTCATTCCTGCAGAATTCTATATGAGAAACACCTATCCAAAGAAAAATGGAAAGCAATTGTCACAATAGATGAAGCATGGATGTATTTAAACGATTGTAACAAAAAAAAAAGCCATTTATTATCATAAAAGGGGAGAAAAAAATATAAGTACATGGTTCAAAGAATCGAAAGAAAGTTTTCTGAGGGATTCATGATTGTTGCTGGTTTTTCTTATAATGGCGAGTTAAAAATGAAGACAGTGCAAAAAAATGCCAAGATTAACTCCAAATACTATCAGAAACATATTTTATCGCCAATTTTTCTGGACGAAATACCATCGCTTTACCCACAGTGCCATCCATCTGTGAGACTCGATCGGGACAAAGCTAGCAGTCACACATCAAAATCCACTGTAAATTTCCTAAAAGAAATGGAACAAAAAACTGGTATCAAGGCCATACCCTTCACTGATATCTATACTAAATCTCCCGATGTGTCACCTATGGATTTTTGTGCTTTCGAACTTTTAAAAACTGCATTATCCAAACGTTGTCCCGAAACCCTAACAGGACTGTGGAAAGCTGTTCCGGAGGAATGGGATAGAATACCTCTTCTGACACTTCAAAAGGCATTATTATCCTGGAAATTGCGGTGTCGAAAGATAGTTCAGAATAAGGGATGTCAAATAGAACATTTAAAACACAAGAATTTTATGTAATTTAGTTTTGTGAATACAATATACATCGTCTAAAAATGTGAAAACAGCCTCTGTAGTTTATTAATGGACAACAGAACATCAAAATGTGGTACTAATAACAATTTTATATAATGTTCCATGAAAGTTTTCTATAACGTACTAGCAGAGAGTTCCTTTAATGTTCGGGCAGAACTTTCTGAATGTCGTCTATAGATTACAGGTTTATAACGGGCAATAGCAGGCAATAGGCTTTGAATTTTTATGCACTTAGTCTGCATTAGTCACGCATTTTGTCTCACTCACAAACACTGCACATGCCACTCTTGCCGATAATTGGGAAGTCGATGTTCGCCAGTGATAACATTTTAAATAAATGGGTGTAAAACGTTTTTAGCGAACAGAGCCTCTACCGTGGGGAATAATAATTCGAATCGGGATCTCTAATTGAAATAAAATGTTATGACACTGTCACCTACCTACGTAATCTGAATATTATTATCATAAATCGTATCCTCCGCATGTGATAATAAAAACGACAGAAATCCTTTTGCTTTTTTATCAAAACTAGCCGTCCCGGCAAGGTCATCTGGTGCCATGTGTGACACATCTGGCCACTGAAACAACCCAAACTCTGCTAGAGAGCGTGGGCTAGATTTGATTCTTTTTTAACGATGTCATAAAGCAGAGCTCTTTTCGATTGTAACAATAGCAAAGGTTTGTGGGCGGCCGTTTCTGCAGACACTAGGTCACGGAGGAATTGTGAGAAGGCTTGTTTCCTTTCCGCATGGTCACGTGGCTCTATCAAAATTAATCGCGAAATAGTGGAATTTCCATGCCGACTAAACATCCTTTTTATTAAAGATAATTAGATTTCTTAAGGGCACAGATTGGCGTCGTTCAAATTCTTAGAATCAGAGAGGCAGAATATGGGTTAGAGAAAATAAAAATTTATTTTTGAGCCTGTCAGTTATCCACCGAAGATTGCAGATTGCAACATCCGTTTGATGGCCAGATTATTGCATTATAAGATAATTTCTCAGTTGCGATTTTATAGCTACTCTTGTAAAGCAAATAGCAATAAAGCTTTATATTTCATTAGTCATCTTTGTCATACTTCAGTGAGGCCTGACGGACAATGAAATTTAATGACGAGAACGTGATAGTTTTTATTCTGAGTATTAAAGTCTACACATAAAAGCTGAGTGAAAAATTGACGAACTTTAGTGTCTCCTTTTATCGTTCTACGTAACCGTGAATAATTTTTTATGTATTTTCCCATGTGGATTGCGTAACATTTATTATTGCCATTGTGAAAAACTATTTATTACTCTCCTTAAGAATTTAAGAAGGGGTGAGCAGATAAGACTAAGTTCGAATTTTAAGTTTTGAATTATAAGGTCGATTTTTATTTTGCACTGTTTATGACTTAATTTTTATAGCTCTAATCAGTGGTGGCTCGTAGCTAAAATTAGTGGGGGTGCTGTTCTAAAAAAAATTAACCTTTGTTTTAAACCTGTGTAAAGGGAAACAAACATGTATAAAAAGAAAATTTATTTTGAAACTTTCATGAAATTTTACAAAAGAAAAATTAAACATTTCTTAATTACTTTAACTTAAATTGTTACAGTTCAAGCTTTACCTATTCATTTAAAAATGAAATCCATTCTTCTTGTTTTAATTTGCGCGAAGAGATCAATCATTTTCTCCTCGATCTCTGGATGACAACTGAGGAAATTTTTCTATATCGAAAGCATTGCAAGCGCATGAAAACGAAAGCTCTTGAAGTTCACTTACAGTCACAGAATTTATTACTTGAGGATGCGAAGACATGGTTAAAGTTTTCTGTAAAATAAAAGAACCGAAAAAAAATGAATCAAATAGAATAGCTGAAAAATAATCTAACCAAGAATATGGTGTATGATTTTTAAACACAGCACACGCGGAGTAAAAAAAAAGAACCAGCTCCCAACGACACTCCAGATTCGGCACTGCAAAAGCGACAGTGCTCTCTCCCTCTCAGCCTCGTACGCTGCTTCCTAAGAGCGCATGCGCAGAACAGCCAAATACCACACGCGCGGAGTAAGAAATAATCACGTTTCCAGAATTTCGGCACTGCAAGAGCGACAGTGCTGTTTTATCTCCCTGGCTCGAGTGCTGCTTTCTGTGCGCGCTTGCGCAGAACAGCCTTGTGAAGCGCAGTTCCATACAAAAACTTTCGTACCTTTTTCATAAACTGGAGGATGGCTACTGACATTAAGTTTAAGGATTATATATTGTAGAAGTATAAAGAAAGAATTAAAGAGAAAAGGGCTCATTATATTAAATATTAAAAATAATAATAAGTGGAAACAGGGGGTGCTGCAGTTCCACAGTGCTTATTACGAGCCGCCACTGGCTCTAATACTAAGAAACACGCAGTACAGATAAGTATACCATATAAATTAAATGAAGCAATAAACGAAATGAAAGATGAATAAATTAATTTAGTAATCTTACAGCTCAGTTCCCCGATAAAAGCCCACTCGACAAAAGATGCTACGGCATTCGCCCATGCGACGAATGCCCCACACGGATGAAAGCGCGTACGGTAAAATATACTGATCAAATCCTGAATTGATAAAAGTTCACATGATTCTTATAATTATTAAATGTATTTATGATAGTTAGTACAATAAATGACGTATTTGAATCTGACATTTCACCTGTCAAAAATATGTCTATTTATATAATTTATCACTTACTTTATTAGATCGAAAACAAGCTTTTCTGCTTTCTAGTTAAATAGTTAGCTATAATGTTTACATTATAAATCTGGCAATTTATTTTAATTATTATTTTTTATGTTTATTTATTTCATATGTGTGTATGTATGCATTCGTTCTTAAGTCCCCCCCAAACTATTTTAACGTTATACAGCTGAGACAAATTACAAGAAATATTAAAAAAATTAAAAAAAAAATTATATTAAAAATTATATTAAAAAAAAATGTACACCACATGACTACCTTGTACGGATACTAAATTATACGCAATTTCTCTTGCATTTCATTTGAAGTTATTGGACTGAATTAAATCTACTTCTTCGGTAGCGCATAAACTACAACAGAATAAATGCACTCCTTAAAATTCACTATATTTGTTTACCATAGCGACACTCTGGAGCTAGGTTCACTTAACAGCGCTACATCTCATTTATTTTATTATTCAGAATGAACAAAAATTTTGTATATCATTTGAAGAATTATCTAATCGTTGCCACATGTTCTATTCAAATACTATAATAAATTTAAAACGATGTGTAAAAGAAAATAAACAAACTAAAAAAAAAAGAAAGAAAGAAAGAAAGAAACAGTTTTTCACAGACGATTCAGTAATTCTCATTAGAATAATTCAGTTCTCAGTTCGCGAGAAGACAAAAATACATTTAAAACTTAAAATATCTAAATTTAAAAATTACGAAGTAAATCTTAAAAACTTATTTCCTGGAATAAATTCCAGAATGGATTAAGCATGATTTAATTCCCAATAATAAAAGAAGGCGTTATCTTTATTGTCGCGAAGCTTAGTTTCTCTAGATTGGCAACAAATCCAATAATTTGTTAAGTTTCAAATGTAAACAAATATGGCTGCTTTCGTAAACATAATTAGGCTTAGCCGCACTTAAACGACTTTTAAATTGTTGATGTTATTTAATAAAAGAAAATAAAAAAAAACACACACAAAAAAAAATCTGAAATGTGTCAGATTTTAAATTACGTCCAAAGGGACGTTTATTTAACATTTTGTGTGTTACCTTTATTTGTTAAATACCATGTTCTTCGCACTTAAACCATAAAATTCAGTTCAACAGCAATATCGCAAAATAATTTTAAATTGAGCATAACTTTAGAAATTTCGGTACACGCTCTCACGCGCTGGAGATAAAAATGTTTTTCTGTACAACGTTGGTATTGCTGGCTTTGAAATCTTTGAGTTTGTTAATGAAAAATTCTTTAAAGTTTTAGAGAATATTGTTACGAATTTCACATTTATTTGGCTATTTATTTAGAACTGTAATTAAAATTCCTTTTTATTTTCCCGTGCAACGCACGCAGACGATTTTTGAAGAGAAAGCTACGTCAAAAAAAAAAAATAATAACAACATGCATACATTTATGCAGATTTTTCATTTTTTAAAATTTAATGCAGAGCGATAACATTTAGTGGCAACAATTTGAAAAGTGATACGCCGTTTTTGTGTTTCCGACGCAAAATCGCAAAAGGAAAGTAATAGTCCCTCGGGACTAAATCCCTTTGGACTAATAAACAATTTTACATTAATAACAATATTTTTAAGCCACTTTTAGTTCTTAAAATACAATGTAAAGCAAATCCTTAATGACAGAATGTAAAAGAACAGGACTTTACTTAATCAGAATACAGAGAGAGAGAAAGAATATGGCTTTCTTGGTTCACGGAGTAAGTTCGTTTCGAGCTGAGAATCAAAATCTAGATCTTGAGTTTCGAGGTCTGGGAATCAAAATCTTGGATTTTATGTAATTTTTCTTCATCTTCTTAGGTTTTGGATTTTATGTAATTTTTCAAGCACTTCATAAGTGCAAGTATAAATTTTCCTAAACATCTAATCCTAGAAAGAGAAAACTCGATGCAAAGAAAAAGGAATTCTTGTTTTCCCATTTAATTTACTTTCAATGATTTTAATTAAACTCAGCTATTTCACTTACAATCTATTTAGGGTGTGATATAGATTCTGTGGGTGAATTCTCATCATTAGAAGTTTTAAACAAACAGACACAGAAATAGGTGCAATTTAAATTCCTTCTACCTCTCCTCCTGTGAGGGGTTAAATAAAATTAGTACAGTACAAAATTATCAGTCACCTGGATGTAATACAATCTTCCTTAAGCATCTTATTACGAATTTTGTACTCAGGTAATAGTAGGTATACTAGGTAATTTTAGTAGAATTACAAGTAAAAGTGTTGTATTTCTTTTGTAAAATGAAAAATCTAAGGAGAAGCTATGCCGGAAAAGTAAGAATGTAGGAGCAAGTGCATTTAACATAGAGTAAATAGGTATCTCTGTAATTTGGGGAGTTATCGCCAAGCTGGCAACGATTTTGGTGACTTACTTTGTCGCCAATTTGGCGACATTTTGTTCAGGTCCCTATATCACCGTGACATGTATTGAAATTGAATAAATATAATTGACCACTACGTTAGCTGTAACCGTAATTCGACTCTCGTATTGCTTTCCATTAATTTCGAGAAGCAGAAAGTACTAGAAATATCTCGGCGGGCGAGAGAGCATCTGCTGTCAGTTGCTTAGTTATTGTTGTTGCGACTGTTAGATCCGCGTGAACTGAGATAATCCGAGTTAGCTTTCTCTTTAGATGCGCTTTGCATCGCGCTGTGTTTGACGTTCTTAATAGTTTGATGCGTAACTACTGATTGTACTCTATGATACTGTCAACTTCTGTACGAGTATTTTTGTGGAGCCAAGTTTTGTATTTAAAAGGTTAGCGAGAAACTCGGTGTGAGAGAGCTTTTAGTCTCAGATTACTGCGGCTCTGTTCGACGTTCGCCTGACTAGCTAGTATTTAAATTCTAAGCCTTAGCGCTGTTACTCTAATACTTATTGAAGTAATCTAAGTGCGTTAGTATTAGAACAAGACAACAATCTTGCTACGCGCCATTGATAGTTTAGCATAGAGGCCAACCTCGCGTGTAAAGCTCTGAGAGCAACGACTACTTAATTTCTACTCACTTTATTTTAAATTATTTGATTGTTCAGTTTAGACCCAAGTGCGGTCATTATTTTTTGTTATCCCTTCCGAGTTTGGAAGTGGCTGTAAATAGTAATAAAAGAGTACTTTAAATCCTTCTTACGTGCAGTTCTTCTACCACTTAACCACAGTGATTCTACCACAGAACATAGCTGCATTCAGCTCCCTGTTCGAGATCAGGACTTCGATACGGTTACGAATATGTTCGCCAGAAGTATGCACAGAACACCCAGTCCTGACAAATCTATCGTCGGACTTGTGTGCATTCAATCTGTTTCGAACCCGAATACATGCAACAATATTATAATTTCAAGCAATACAATTTACTCTGACCGAAAATACAATCTTCGCCTAAGATTGCGACAATGATTAAAACCTCCAACTTAGTAGCCTAAAATCTATCCTTGCGCTATTCTATTTTCTCTCGAGACTAACGGGGATTTTGCCGAGAGAAAAAACTTTCCACAGTAGGAAAAAAAAAGGAAGCCAAAACTCTCACATGCAACTCTTCTAAGCAACTCTTCAATTCATAAGCAACTCTTCTAATTTTGTCATAACACTTTTTCCCCACTCAAATCTATACAAATTCTGAAGAAATGAGGCAAATAGCAAACAAGTAAATTAAATAAACATTTGGTTAGTGAAATTTAAACATAAATACCACATGTTTCCTCGTGTAATTCGTCGAAGGCAAACATTTGCGCCAAACATGCTTAGTCTGGCGCGATGATCTGGATCAAAAGTGAAATAGTGTTTGATAGCTGTAGATTGTGGGTTATAACAATAATTCTCACGTCGTTCCTTAGAATGCCCACTTAAAAGCAAGTTGTTAAAACAAGTTGAAACAAGTTTGTTTCTTAGTTGAACAACTAAGAAACAAAAGTTGATATGAAGTCTGCTGCCGTATTTTTGTTTCACAGCTTTCGAAATTTTTGCAAATAATGTATGTAACACTGTGCGTAAATTTGACATAATTATTAACATCCAAATTGCAAATTAATTTCTAAATAATACGAAAGATTTCGCCAGCCATTCTTTTAGTTCATTTTCCCACTTTTTACGAAAGTTTCGTAGATATCGGTCTATATAATTTCGAGCAACAGTTTCGGACGGCTGATCCTTCAGATAATCGAGTCTCGGTGCTTTAGTGTCAAAGAAATCACCGTGGAGTTACACTCTTACACGCATTTCTTTATTTTTGTGGAATTATGAATTAATTATAATTGAATTGTATGCATTTCAAAATTCAGGATTAATAAAAATATTTTTATGTGTAACTTCCTTAATCTCATTAAATACATTATAATGTTATTGTTGTTGTCTTGTCATGGAATTTCATGAAAGAACGGTTGCCAGAGCCTGAAGGAAGTTGGGCTTGTACTTTCCACCCTAATTTTGAGGGAGAGCAAAGCGGGAGATGGTCCGAAGGTCAACCACCCCTCTTCCCTACTACCAAAACACATGAGAAGACTTTCGGCTCGCCATATATTTAGAGCGCCCCCCCTCACGCCGCAAAGACACTATACATTTACAAACATTCATTCCTTCTCTGGGATTTAAACCAGGGCCCTTCGGTACCGCAGTAGGTTCCCCTAACCACTATACAGTCTGGGCGGTAGTATGTATTACAACATATGCGTTATATACGAGGGTTGTTTTTTTTTTCAACCTCCGATCGTACAGTATAATGGCCAGGCATACGGCAGGTGATTGGTGTGCGTAGTAGGCGACTGCGCATCTCCTCCTCCACACGCTCTGTCAATGGCGAATTCAACACGCCATTTTCTGTTGAGTTGCAGTCACGTAAACATGGCTGTCGCTATTGATTCTCCCGCCAAGTGTGAATTGTGAGCTGTTATTCATTTCTTGCAGGCAGAAGGGAACAGTGCAGCGGAAATTCATCGAAGAATGAGTCGAGTGTATCGAGACAGCTTTATGAGTGATGGCGTTGTTCGTGAATGGTGTCGAAAGTTTAAAGATGGCCGAACTGATGTGCATGATGAAAGGGGTAAAGGACGCAAGTCTGTCGCTACAGACGACATTGTTCAACGAGTTGACCAAGCGGTTAAGGAAAATCGAAGGTTCACCATAAGTGAATTATCGATGAAATTTCCGGAAGTTTCGAGATCTTCCCTGTACTCTATCGTTACTGAAAAGTTGCGCTACAGAAACGTTTGCGCTCGCTAGGTCCCCCAGATGTTGACTGACGACCACAAAGCTCGCCGAATGGCTGCAGCGTTGGAGTTTCTTGACCGTTACAATACTGATGGAGAAGATTTTTTGAAATCCATTGTGACAGGTGATGAGACATGGGTTCGATATGACACGCCTGAAACGAAACGACAGTCACAACAATGGGTGCACACAAATTCTCCAAAGAGACCCACAAAATTCAAACGAACCTTCAACAACCGTAAGGTTATGGCAACTGTTTTTTGGGATCAAAAGGGAGTGTTGCTTGTGGAGTTTATGCAGCCTGGAACAACAATTAATGCAGATTCATATTGTGAAACTTTGCAACGCTTACGGAGAGCTATTCAAAACAAACGAAGAGACATGTTGACTTCTGGAATTGTTCTGATCCACGACAATGCCCGTCCTCACAGCGCTCGTGTAACCCAATGGCTCCTTCAGCAATTTCAGTGGGACATTTTCGAACACCCGGCATATAGTCCCGACCTAGCGCCGAGTGACTTTCATCTTTTCCCTGAACTGAAGCAGTGGCTTGGGGGCAGCGCTTCCAAAATGATGTAGAGCTCAAAGAAACCGTCACAACTCATTTTCAATCACTGGCGGGAACATTTTACGAAGAGGGTATTGCAAAGCTTGTTTACAGATATGGCAAATGCCTCAATCGTCAAGGCGATTATGTGGAGAAATAAACTGTATTGTACTTTACTTTTGGTAATAAAATCTTTATCATATATTCACTTGTCTTTTCTTTATAGCCCATCGGAGGTTGAAAAAAAAAATAGCCTACGTAATATCCTAGAACTCAAACATTCCCATCCGCAATTCGCGAGTCATCCCAAAAAAAAGTTTCTTTTCATATTCATAATATATTATTATAAACTTCCTTCATCCTCCGTTAAAAATTTGAATGCATTTGGGAAAATAAATTTAAAATCTGTGAACTCAACAAACGGAAATAAAGGAAATGAAATCCTCATAAATTAATTAAAGAAAAAGAAAAAAAAAATTGAAAGGTTTCAGATTTTAAATTACGTCCAAAGGATTTTTTTTTTCTTTTTTTAACATTTTGCGTGTTACCTTCATTTGTTAAACACAATGTTCTTCACACTTAAAACATAAAATTCAGTTCAAAAGCAATATCGCAAAATAATTTTGTCAGGACTGAGTGTTCGGTGCATATTCTTGGAAAACATCTTCGTGACAGCTTAAAGTCCTGATCTTGAACAGGGAGCTGAATGCAGCTATGTTCTGTGGTAGAATATTGTGATTAAGTGGTAGAAGAACTGCACTTGAAAGGGATTTAAAATCCCCTTTTATTAAATCACAATTATTTACAACCACTTCCCAACTCGGGAGGGATACAGAAAATAATGACCGCCACTTGGGTCTAAAATGAACAATCAAATTTAAATTAAAAGCTAAAGAGAAATTAAGTAGTCGTTGCTCGCAGAGCTATAACGCGATGTTGGCCTCTAAACTAAATGGTGCGTAGCAAGATTTAACTAATACTGACGCACTTGGAATTACTTCAATAAGCAATCAAGTAAAAGCGCTATGGCTTAGAATTTAAATGCTAGCTAGTCAGGCGAACGTCGAATAGAGTGACCGTGATCTGAGACTAAAAGCTCTCTCACACTGAGAGGTTTCTACCTCTGGTTTAAATAGTACTTGGCTCTACTTCAAATTAGCATAAAGCTAAAACGCGCGCTTATTCTAACGAGAAGTTGAAATAAGAAGGGATAGAAAAAGTAAAATAAAAATAAAACTTTGTTAGTTTAACTAAAACCTTACAATTTTATAATAAGCCTATCTTTAGAATTTCCGATACACAGTCTCACGCGCTGGAGATAAAAATGTTTTTTTCTGTACAACGTTGCCATGACTCGCTTTGAAATCCTTCAGTTTGTTAATCAAAAATTCGTTAAAGTTTTACACAATATGAAATCGATAATAAAACAAATTCCAAATTTCAAATTTGGGCTTCCAGATGCCCATATTCGCAGTAGAATTACGTCATTCAAAACTGGATGGCTTTAGGTACCGTTGTCTTAACACAGTGCGAGAAACATACGTACATTTATGGAGATTCTTCATTATTTAATTTCTTCAAATATTATACAGGGCGATAATGTTTGGTGGCAACAATTTGAAGAGTGAAACGGACATTCAAAGTGCTCCGACGCATAATCGCAAAACGAAAACAACAGTTCTTCAGAGACAAAGCCCTTTTGGACTAAAAAGAAATTGAGATTAAACTTTTTGCTTCGGTTCAAGACCGTGAGAAAGTTTCATTGTTTCAATCCATGTCTCGACGACATCTCCTTTTTTTTTTCTCATTTGCATCCGTCTCTTGTTCTGACTCTAGCCATTACTCATGAGTGGTTTTCCTTTGCACTGCGCACCTAATGATGCTCGATTAACATTTCGCGTGGGCACGCGAGCGCCGGAAAAAGACCAGTCCTTCCATCAGCGAATATGGACATTTGTGCTCAGCATGTGAATAATTCATGACAAGCATGATGACAGCACTTACAAAACTGAAAAAAACACTCGTAGAGCATTAAAATAATTTCTAAGGATATCGAGCTTACTTCGATGTCAAATTTAAACTTCATAATAGCAAAAGACTTCATGATTTACTTCATATATCTATCTACTAGCCGCTGCGCGGCCAGCCTTCGTCTGGCTTTTAAGTGTACCAGAAAAATGCCTAAAGAGCAAACATTAAATTTGAAAACTACACAGAATTTTACTCTGCAAAACAATTTTATCGAAAAAGAAACAAACAACAACGGAAGAAAAAAAATGCAGTTAAAAATGCATTACATATAAAAAGCATACAACGAAATAAGCAATATCCCTTAACACAAATATTAATTATCCTAATAAATAAATTAACCAACTTCCCTTTGCAAAATCTTAAGAACTCAAATGGTATAAACAGATTAAGAACTTAAACAGATTAAAAAATATCATGCAAAACTTTTTTATAATTAAAATTATATATAATTAAAACATAATATTACAATGAAATAAGCAATATCCCTTG
>KK122531.1:385852-406423 GCA_000611955.2 Stegodyphus mimosarum
CTACGCTTCAGACGATGTAAAAATGAAATGTATAGAGTGAAATCTCGCTTTCCTGCAGCCCATTATGTCTCAAAATGACGCGATTTGGTCACAAAACATAAAATAAAAAAAATTCTAATTCGAATTTCGAAAAAATCGCCTCGAGGTGCGCTGCCGCGCACGCGCGCACACACACACACTGCTGCTGCTGCCTTATGTAGAATCGGAATTTGTGGAATACTTTAGCATTTTTTAATAGTTTAATACTTTCTTAACAAATCTATCCCTGTCTGTCGGCAAGAGTACTTTCCAGCTTTACTCTAGCTATGGTTTAGATTTAAAAAATAATAAATTTTTCTTATGCCGTATTAGTTTGTATTATTCACGTTTAAAGTTAAATGTGACAAATGTGGTATAACTGTTTTGCTTTGCGATATTCAATTCAGTAAAGTATTTCAATGCTGGTGATTACACACTTTAATTAATATCTGAAATACGATCTGTTATTCCAACGGAAAATATACCTTGTAATAAATTTATCTTCTGGCAAAGAAATTTCCACAGATGTGTTTACGTTCGAAAGCTCTTAGAGTGTTTTGAATTTTAAAAGGAAAAACACAGAATGTAGTGCCTTTGTACAACATTAAAGAAAGCTCTCATTTTGAAATCTGCATGAAGGGAAATAAAACTGCTCTGTTTTCATAAAAAGAAAGCTTAGTATTTTTCTTTTTAAACATTACTCAAATGTCAAACTCATATAATATTTATTTTTAATACGTAGCATTGATGCAAAAATAGTTGTGGAACTGTGATTTAATAGATTAATTTATAAGGTATTTTCCCCGCCTTATTAGCATGCCTTTGTGGCGTAGCGGTCAGCACACTCGGTGCGTATTCGAGAGGTCCGTGATTCGAGTCCCGGCGAGGGCATTACTTATTTTCCTCTCTCCTACTTTCAAAAAATAGCTATGTAAATTTGCTTTTCAAAAGCACTCAAGTATTATCTTTTTAAATGGATACCTGTTTGGAGGATTTCTGAGACCAAACCAATTCTATATATGGTGATAAGCGTGAAATGGAATACAGTCAACCGGTTTAAGACTTCGCGACCCAACAGTACAGTAAAAGTGTTCCATGGGCTTGTTCAGTCTGCAAAAGAATAAAAAAAGCGATTTATGGGGGGGGGGGACAGGCATTATTTAGACCAGCATTATGTTGTGATATTTTCAAATCATGCCATCAGATCTTCTTGCAGCCGCACGTGCATAATTTCAAGCTAAACAATGGAGTAATAATGACAATTAAAAGCGTGAAGAATTTGCCCATGAAATATGAAAATAGAATAATGTTTTCCACTGAATGAAATTTCTTTAGATAACCATTATGACTTGGCGGAAAAAAAATCTGAAAGCTTTCAAATTTTACATTACGCTCAAAGGGAGTTTTTTTAACGTTTTGCGTGTTACCTTGTCAGGACTGTGTGTTCGGTGCGTATTCTTGGCGAACATATTCGTGAAATACTTAAAGTTCTGATCTTGAACAGGGAGCTGAATGCAGCTATGTTCTGTGGTAGAAAACTGTGGTTAAGTGGTAGAAGAACTGCACTCAAGAAGGATTTAAAATCCTCTTTTATTAAACCACAATTATTTACAGCCATTTCCCAACTCGGGAGGGATACAGAAAATAATGGCCGCACTTGAGTCTAAACTGAACAATCACATTATTTAAACTAAAATTAAATAGAAATTAAGTAGTCGTTGCTCACAGAGCTATGAACGGGAGGTTGGCGTCTATGCTAAAGGGTGCGTAGCAAGATTTAACTAATACTGACGCACTTAAATTCACTTCAATAAGTAATAGCGTAACAGCACTAAAGCTTAGAATTTAATTACTAGCTGGTCGGGCGAACGTCGAACAGAGCAGCAGTGGTCTGAGACTAAAAGCTCTCTCACACTGAGAGGTTCCTACCTATCGCTTAAATAGCAACTTGGCTCCACTTCAAATTAGCATAAAGCTGAAACATGCGCTTATTCTAACGGGAAGTTGAAATAAGAACAGATAGAAAAAGGCAAATTAAAATAAAACTTTGTCAGTTTAAACTAAAAGCTTACAACCTTTATTTATTAAATAGCATGTTCTTCGCACCTAAACCACAAAATTCAATTCCAATATTGCAAAATAATTTTAGTTTCAGCATGTCTTTAGAATTTCCGATACACAGTTATACATCTTTAGAATTTGCAATACACGCTCTGGAGATAAAAATGTTTTTTCTGTACAACATTGCTATTGCTCGCTTTGAAATCCTCCAGTTTGTTAATCAAAAATTCGTTAAAGTTTTACAAAATACGAAATCGATAATAAAACAAATTCCAAATGTCAAATTTGGGCTTCCAGATGCCCATATTCGCAGCAGGATTACGTCATTCAAAATTCGATGGCTCTAAGTACCGTCGTTTCATCACAATGCGAGAAACATGCATACATTCATGCAGATTCTTCATTATTTAATTTCTTTAAATATATACAGGGCTTCAAAATTTGGTGGCAACAGTTTGAAAAGTGAACCGACATTTAATGTTTCCGACGCAAAATGCCGAAACGAAAACAACAGTCCTTAAGGGAAAAAGCCCCTTTGGACTGACTAAAAAGAAAACTAATTTGATTATTTTACGTTTACATCTTCATTATTCTTATTGCCCGACGTCGATATGAGATATAAAAGACAGGAAGCACATCGATGTACTCAAACAGATCATCCATCGTGCAAAACTTCACCTGAAATTATAATCTCGTCCACCTCTTTCGGTAGTATACTTGATGGGAAAATATGGCTATTAATTCCTGGATTGAACAATCATGTTATTTCGCTCTAAATCATTTGATCGAGGATAGGCTATATGATGGATAGGCGCTACATCTGAAAATGCGACCCCCCCTGATTGCTTAAATTACAAGCCGTGCCGAGCACTACCGCTTATTCAAAGGGTGAAAAAATGATTGATAAATGAGATCTGCGATATTGCGAGCCTTGTCACGCGAGGGGAAATTTATTGTGTTCTCTAGTCAGTCATAGGAAGGTTTACCACTTAAATACACAGCTTCGTGGAAAGGTTTACCGCTTAAATACATAGCTACCAGATGTGAAAAGCAGCTTTTCGTAAATACAACTGGTTTGCATGAAAACCATTATCTTCTTCTGTAGAGATATCTTCTTCACGAATTTTCAAAGGATATTGCACAGAATGTGATAAATTTAATAATCTACAAAAAAAAACAAAGAGAGCAATACCTCACGAAATAAAAAAATATTTCTAGATGATATTTATTACCAAATGTCGCCCAGGTGGTATAGTGGTTAGGGGAGCCTACTACGGTACCGAAGGGACCGGGTTCGAATCCCGGAAAAGATATGGATGTTTGTAAATGTATAGTGTCGGTGCGGCATGGCGGCACTTTAAATATGCGCCGAGCCGAAAGTCCTCTCGTGTGGATTGGTGGGTGAGGAGAGGGGTGGAAGACCCCTGGATTCCCCCCGGGGGTGCTTTCCCTCAAAGTTGGGGGTGGAAAATAGAAGTCCAACCTCTCTGCGGAATAGGCTCTGGCAATCGTTCTTCCATGTGGTAATGGACACGACAACAACATTTATTACCAAATAATATTTTAAGATAAAGTGATTTTCAAGTTAAAAAAATTAAAAAGAGAAAAATCAATCAATCAATCTGAAAGCTTTTAAATTTTATATTACGCCTAAAGGGGCGTTTTTTTTTAACGTTTCTTGTGTTCTTCGCACTTAAACCATAAAGTTCAATTCGACAGCAATATCACAAAATATTTAAAAAGGGCATATCTTACGGTCTCGCGCAGTGGATATAATTTTTTACCCGTACAGTGTTGCCATTGCTCGCTTTAGAAATCTTTGAGTTTGTTAATCAAAAGTTCGTTAAAGTTTTATAAAATATGAAATAAATAATAAAACAGGCTCCAAATTGGGGATTCCAGATGCCCATATTCGAGTGGAGGACTACGTTATTCAAAATATGATGTCTCTAAGTACTGTTGTTTTCTCACAACGCGAGAAACATACATACATTCATGAAGATTCTTATTCGTTATTTAATTTCTTTAAATATAATGAAGTGCTCTAATATTTGGTGCCAGCAATATGAAAACTGAGACACCGTTTTATAGTGGACAAAGAAAATGTCAAAACGAGCTAAAAATAAAAGAACGAAATTAAAATGACAGGAAGGAAAGGAAGAAAAAAAAAAAGAAAAACAAAGACATCATTGCCGAAATTCGAACGATAGGGTAATTCATTTCTTGTGGTAACAAATCACCCAGGAACCAATAATTCTTTAATGCAGAAGCAAAAAATACAGAATATTTTTTTCGCGTGGCGAAAATAACATAGTTCATACGTCCCCTGTAATCTCAGCCATTTTATCCGAAAATTTTAATTGAAATTTCTAATTACTTTACTCAAGTCATTCAGTGTGTAAGTTCGATATAGATCGACCGCTTTATCCGCGACCATGAGCGCAAACACGCATGCGCTATTCGGACCGAATTATTCTCAAAATAGGGTGGAAGGATGGGAACTTTCTTTCCTTCCAGCATATCTCTTTCCGGAGAAGAGAAGAATTTCACGTGACCTTTCACGTCGCAGCAAGTAATAACACCCCTTTTGGACGAGTCTATGTGTTTTGGCAGAATGCCTGCCAGGGTTGCGTTTGAAGCGGTCGAACTATAACTTTCATATATTTTCGTATTTGCTCTACATAGGATTGCATATATGCCGAGACAGCTTTGAGGTGCTGTTTTCAAAGTAAGAAGGAAATATATGCTCTCAGCATTTGCTTTCTTAAAAATTAATCTTACCATTGGTTTACATTATGTATCTATAATAGCAGTCCTTGTTTTCCGAGTACTCGTTTTCTGACAAATTATCAGTTTCACCATCATTTTTTTTCCCGTGGTAAAGAAAATAGTTTCCCAAGTTAATAATTTTCAATTTATCCATTGTATTTAAAATGTCCATTAGCTTCGAAACCTTTTTTTGGGTACTTATGTATTATCTAGTCGACCATGAAACTGTCGCCAAGCAGAACGATTTAGCGCCAATTATGGATAATTATAATAGTGCGTAGAATCTATGCTTTCGTTTGGTGTGAGTCTGACTGATTTTCGACAAGCCCCTTTTTGTTTTTATGAACAAGGATATAAATCGACTGTTACTGCAGTATTTGTTTCTTGCGCTTTGAAAAAAGAAAACAAAAATGCGTTTGAGGACTGTAGAATCATATCTGCGACTGCTCTTCGGATCATTTACAGCTGATTTAGAGAATTAACATCTGTTCAATGGCCGAAAAAACGGCAATAGACTGGAGAATTACCTGCGGGAAGTTTGCACTTACAACGTTATAAAAGGAGTTTTCTTGTAAGATCAGAGATCTAACAAAATGGTAGAAACCGTCGGAAGCCTTGAATGAAACACAAAAGCGAAGCAATTTGAGTATTTCTGGAATACAGTGGCTATCTGTTGGATTGTGCAGAGACTGATGAATGTTTTATTCTGCCGCCCGGACGTTATAGTGGTTAAGGCAGCCGACTGCTATACCAAAGGGCCTGGAGAAGGCATAGTTGTACTTGTCCCCCATAGGAGGCAAAGGTGGTCCACCTAGGTGCCTCCATAACAAAGTCACCACCACTTCTAGCCTTAGTGGTGCTCCAGGTGTGGGGCCGCCATTGGAGGAAAAAATGTTACATTCTAAAAAGCTGCAGATAGAAACGCGGCTCAGAATTCTAAAGGAATGACTGGCGTAGTTTTGGCGGAATCTCCGCCAACTTTGTGGTTCGATGGTACCTAACTTTCGGCATGGTAATACGTAAAACCCTTTTCTGAATGGTATCGCTGGAGATATATTAAATTTTCTTTTCGCTTCGCTGTTTGTGCACCTCTTTATAGCACACAACCCAGATGCCTTGAACCCTCTTTACTCCATCCTTGTTCTTTTTTATTTACTTCTGCCTCCTTCTTTACTTTTCACTGCTGAACTTCTCTCACTTACCACCATGTCCACACACTTAACCATCCACAGATTTTATTTGATCGGGACCGGATTCAGATACGTCAAAAGTTGACGATCTGGTGGGAAAATTCGAAGCATAAAAATAATCACCAAAATATTCACGATATGGTTAAGTGAAGAAATAACAACAGATATTCGTAAAATTAGCAGTTTTTAATGTTTAATCCAAACAACTTTTCAATGAAATAAGAAGAGAAAAAAATCAATTTATGGTTTTTCGTGCACTTTTTTTTCAGACTGAACAATTCCCCATTCCTGAAGAAATTTTATGGAAGAGATTTCATCATTAGAAAAGTCCAATTTTAATACCAAAATCCATCTTTGGAATCATTACTTCTTTGGAATTTGCATTCTCGTTGCCAATTTTAAAAAGACATTCTTAAAAAAAAATTAGCATTGTAACGACTTTAGAAGTAAACATTGGCGACTTCATATGGACCTCTTGGCGAGATTAGCAAAACATTTGGCGACGACTCCGGTCCCGATAACATAAGAGTGCCTTACAAAAATACTATTGCGGAAATAATATTAGTTAATATCATTTTCTTATACCCCTTCCTGAAGAATCAAAGTGCCGATATATATATATAGATAGATTTGCCGCCCAGACGCTATAGTAGTTAGGGGAGCCGACTGCGATACCAAAGGGCCCGGATTCGAATCCCGAAAAAGTCATGGTTGTAACTGTCTGTCTCTTCATAGGAGGCAAAAGTGGCCCACCTATTAGGTGCCTCCATAAATAAAGTGACCACCACTTCTGGCTTTAGTAGTGGCCAAGTCGAAATCGACTGAGGGCCCGCCATTGGTAAAAAAATGTATATATAGATAGATTTCTTATCACGGTTATCTTTGACCGACATTGCGCTTTATGAGTAAACAGATGGTTAAAAGCTTAATTTTTTTCGAAATAACTCCCGTAAACTTAAAAGCTTATGGATGTCTATAAAATCAAACTCTCTCAAAATTCTGTTAAACCTCGGTTAACGGATAACATACCAGATGAAAGAGTAGCAAGTCAAGTTGTTGGTTAATAACTCAAAATGGCATGCTACCCTTTCTCCCGTATTGACACTAATTACATAGGAGCTTTAGTACAGCATCAAAAATAGAATTAAATAAGTGCTCCCAAAAATAATATTAATGTCATTTATGAACTTAATTGGCTTCACTGATGAAACAAATACTAATTATACAGATAACGAGATTCGTAATTATAAGATTTTCAAAGAATAAATATTGCTGTTTGCTGAAGGATCGAATGCTTTTGATGCTTTAAATACACGTCTGTCTACAATTAAAATAATTACAAAGAAATGTTACTGGTGTTCATCCAACTACAAACCAGTCTCAATGCTATCAAAAGGTTTACAGCAAGCGAATCCAGAAAGGAATTTATTTTAATATTTTAAAAGCATTTTGCACTTTACAATCCCAGATAATTCATTTGAAAGAGAAAATTCGGCTTTCGTAACCTTTGAATTATAACCCAAGGCAGAAGCTGTCTTGCTGCATCCCCCCAATTTAACATCTATCAGTTACTCAAACTAAACTCGCTGAAAGTTGAGGGATAGGTCTACAATAAATGGTTTTAGCTTTTGTCTCTCGAGTAATGCAAGTCAGATTCATTCTAGCAGCATGTAATGAACTGTTGGTAAGTTTAAAGCCCATCGGAGATTTATAGTAATTAATGCCAGGTAATAGAGATCGGTTCTTGGATTTCATACAGTTGAATTGACTAGCTACAGGGATTTTTTTTCTCGTGTATGATACAATGGGCGAACTCAGAAGATTTCCTTCAAAATATTTTTGTCATTACTTCAGTTTTTAATTTTAATTTGGCACAACATCCAATAAGCTAAATTTAAGCAATAATGGGTATTGAGGGGGAAAAGCATATACGGCAAAAATTGCACTGAACACATTTTTATTAAAATGAAATATCCATCATGATTTTGTCTGGCAGAGAAAGAAAGTATACAAATTTCCTTTCTAAAAACTATTCCTACGTTAAAATATAACGATGCTTTCTGAAGTTAATAAAATTTATCGCTAACAGAATAATTTTTCCAATGTGTAGAGAAAACTGTCACTGATTGTAGTAGAAACCTTTAAAATATGTTATCCTAACAGCGCTAATAGCGGGAGTGAAGAGAGTTAAAAGTATTCGTGTTGGATGCTATAAAAATTTCCCCAAAAGAGTTGGTTTTGTTTTATGTAATTACGGCAAAGCCTCGAGGGTTATCTGCCTAAGGCGAGGGATAAGCGTTCGTGAAGGACATACTAAAGGAAACTGGCTCGTTACAGGACAGGACAGGAACAAGTACAGGGGGCACCATATCATCGCTATGAGCAAAAATGGTATTGCCCCGGTGTACTACCTTTCCGTATTTATTGAGAATTAAAGGTGATATGCAATCATACAGATGTTATACATTTCCATATACAGAGTTGCATATTGTTACAGTTGGTGATGGTAATGTTTATAGGTAGGTGAGTTACAATAAAGTTTGTAATAATAAATAGATACAATATCATGAGTTGGAGGTAAGGCACAGATATGAATGAAGAAGATTGAAGGCAATTTGGTGGAGATGACAATGGCACTCTGAAATAATTGCAGAATTAGAGGATTATAAGATTAAGGGTGGCACATATTGAGTCTTTGTTTGTGGAGGTAGTCGATGATGTTCTTTATCTGACTAAACGTTTTTCGGTGCTTGATGAGAAATCGCCTGAATTCCAGACCTGGGTTGCCTGGATGACGGATATGGCGAATAGACGTCATTGGACAGTTGAAGATGTAGTGCTGTGGGTCTCCGATGCTTCCGCACATACATCTGTCAGAGGAGGCTTTGTTTCTGTTGTAGAAGTAGAGTGGAAATGGGTCGTGGCCCGAGATATACTGGGAAAGGAAGTAGGATGAAAAAGTGATGGCTTTTACATTGTACTACATGATGAAAAAGTATTGGCTCGGTACAGCTTACACATGGGGAAAGCCACGGAAACGTCCATGCAGCCAATCCGTTCCCAGGATTCGAACCTCGGACCGAACTACCGGGCGGCCGCTGGTATATCCTTCCCATAAGGGAAAGGAAAGAAAAAAACACAAATAATATGAAAAACACGGAACTGCAGCAAAGCAATATTAAGGATACATCATAATTGTGCCTGTGATAACAATGCCATGATATGCGATTTCATTATTTTCTCCATGCGTAACTTGGATTGAAGGCAGTTTCCTTAGAAAGTTCTGCCCACCAGCGCCCAAGCGGTAAAGACGCTGAACACTGGTAGATCGGTCCGAGGTTCGAATCCCGCGAACGGGCTGGCTGCATGGGCGTTTTCGTGGTTTTCCCCATGTGTAACGTGTATACGAGCCAGTTTCCCTTAGAAAGTCCTCCACGAAGGCATCCTTCCCTTTAGGCAGATAGCCCTCGTGTGCTTTGCCATAATTGAATAACCTACCTACCCTTAGAAAGTTCTCTACGAAGGGACCTTACTCTTTGGAAGATAGCCTTCCTTTGCTTCACCGTAATGAAATAAATCAAACCATACCATATGATATAATAATCACTGAATAAATGATAATAATAAACAATGAATGAATCGATTTTGAAGGCAAAAAGTATAATAATGAAATTTTTTGGAATGTTACATCAGTACTAAGTATTTTAATCCCATTATCATAACCGTAACAAATGCAGAGCATTCTTTAGGTAAATTAAAGCTAATTAAAATATTTCTTTCTTCATCAATGTGTGCGGAACAAATGCACGTGCTTTGTTAAGTATCGCGAAAGACAGCTTTAAATTTTTCTAATATTAAAAATGACATTTCAATCACAAAGTTAAGATTTAAGTATTCTAATGTTTATTTGTTGCTTTACTATTCTTCTTCTTCTTTTCATGTAAACATGTACATTTTGCTGTTTAGAAACCGTTTAAGGTTCCACGGTATTACTTGGATTTCTATTCCACGGTATTCAAGATCGCTTGTAGAAAAAACCATCTCTGAATCGTAAGAGTGTATATATCGCGTTAAAATTATAATAAATAAAAAGTTTTAGCCCAAAGGAGCTTTAACCAACAAGAGCTATATTACTCTGGAAAAGGCATTTTGCTCTGATTATTAAAAGGGTTGAATCACTTTTCAAATTGTTGCCACCGAATATTACCGCGCTATATTACATTCAAAAAAATTAAATAATGAAGAATCTGCACGGCCGCATGAATATTTCTCGCACTGGGAAAAAACAACGGTACCTACAGGCATCAAATTTTGAATAACATAGTCCTCCTCCCGAATATGGGCATTTGGAAGCCCGAATTTTGAATTTGTTTTATTATCCATTTTTATTTTATAAAACTTTAACGAATTTTTGATTAACGAATTCAACAGTTTCAAAGTGAGCAGTGGCAACACTACGAAATAAAAGGTTTTTATCTCAGGCGCACGAGACTGTCTTTCGAAAATTCTAAAGATATGCTGTAATAAATATATAAATAAAAATTATTAAATTAAAAATAAATCATTAAATTATTAAATTAAAAATAAATTATTAAATTAAAATTAAATTATTAAATTAAAATTCATTAAACATTATTAATTAATTAAAATTCCATTAAAATTTTTCATTAAGTTATCAAGGCCTAGTGTCAAATCTAGGTGTCTATTTTCTATCTTCTAGACTAGGCAGATATTCCTAGAATGTTTTGCCATAATCCAATAAATTCCAGTCTACTACTGAAACATTATGTAGTTTCTCCCTGACAAATTTCGTCATAACTAATGATATCAACATTCACCCGATTAACTGCACGCTATACATAAAAATTTTAATGACATTTTAAGAAGACGAATAAACTAAAACAAAACAAGATACAAAATTCTGATGTGTACATCACATTTAAATTTCATTTAAACGTATTGGATTGAATTAAATCTACTTCGTCGATAGCGCATAAACCACAATAGAATAAATGTATTCTTTAAAATTCACTATATTTGTTTACTGCAGCGACACTCTGGCGCTAGGTTCACTTAACAGCGTAACATCTCATTCATTTTATAACTTAGAATGCACAAAAATTATGCACAACATCTGAATTTCTCATTCAGTTAATTCAGTTCTCATTTTGCGACAAGGCAGAAATGCATAAAAACTTAGAATATCCGTATTAAAAATTACGAAGTAAACCTTAAACACTTAGTTCCTCGAATAAATTCCAGAATGGATTAAGCGCGATTTAATTTGCAATAATAAAAGAAGGCGTTATGTTTGTTGTTACGAAGCTTAGTTTCTCTAGATTGGCAACAAATCTACTATTCTGCTAAATTTCAAGTGTAAACAAATATGGCTGCTATGGGAAAAATGATTAGGCTTAGCCGCACTTGAAAAAACTTTTAAATTGTGGATAATTCTGCAAATCTTGCATGCAGATTTAATGAAGGCATAAAAACCTTAACCGGAAGATAAGAACAACATAATTCAATCATTTTTAAAGCAAAAAATGCGCAATTTACAAACATAGAAGGATAAAAAAACAAAGATCATTGAGCCGAGTAACAGAGAGGATATATATATGCATATATTCATATACCTTTGGTGAGGCTGATTGCGACCAAAATAGGAGGTGCCCATTTACATGTTATAGCAGTCCTATGTATAAAATTTTAATGATCTGAGGCTACTCGTTTTTGAGTTATGCGAGATATATACGTACGTATGCACAGACGCTACGAAAAATTCTCTTCAGAATCCATTTCAAATCAGTTTTATAATTTTTTGGGGGAAAGGAAGAGTCCTTTATTCTGTCTTTACGTACAGATGTCACGCAAAAACATTGTTAAATTGCATTCGATAACTATCAAAATGGATATTTTCGTTGAAATATGATACTGGACATTTTTCGCGATTACAGTTTTTCTTTTTTACTTTGTACAAGGAAGAAAAAATTTTACAAAAGAATATAAAATTAAAGTGAAAAAAATAATTTTACAATGCGATAATTAATCAAATATTCTTAATGTCTGCAACGTCATGAAGTTACTCATCTTGTTGGATTCTAGCAGAGCCTACACCCTTAGCGCGAATGATTTTGGTTAGCGATAATTGCGCCAATCTTGGTAACCCTACTTTGCTATATTAGATATGTCATACCTAACTATTTCTAGAATTTTCGTATTCGGCGGGTATTTCGAATTTTGCCATTTTGTAGTTGGTCATCGAGTTGGAAGTACGGCTGCTTGTGTGAGCGAGTATACATTAGAATTTATTACTTTGTTGAATGCGAAAGGTAATAAAGAATTTATTCAATGGTGTATGAAGGAAGGATTGATTGCTTCGAATTATGAATGTCCTAAATATAATGAGCGAATGGGATTATACGAACGAAAGAGGGTTGTTTTGGATGGATTTGAATGGAGATGTCGGAAAAAAGGTCTGAATGCGCATGATGTTTGTAGAAGTTTGAGAAAGAATTCGTGGTTTTCCAAAAGTAAGTTAAGTATATATGATATTTTGCTTGTAACTAAAATGTGGTTTGAAAGATGTATGAATGATTATATTGTGATTTTTTATTTTAAATATATTTGATTAATTTCTGTAATGTTTACATATATTTTCATTACGCATCCACCGTGTCCCGCTATTTTCACTTGCCGCCATTGTAAGTGCTATTTTTCATCTTAAATATATTTCATTAATTTCTGTAATGTTTATACATATTTTCATTACGCATTCACCTTATCCCACTGTATTCACTTGCCGCCATTTCGTTGTGCCTTGGCGCATTTTTTTCAGTTTGTCGCCAAGGGTGGGGCTCTTCTAGGATTTTACCCTCATCTTTCCTTTCATAATCTTTTTTAAACTATAAATTTCTTGAAAAAATACAATTACAATTTTATAAAAGAGATTAATTAAATAATGACCTTTAATAATCCCGTCGGACTCGTCCACCTCCGGGGGTCTCTCGATCAAAATTGGGGACAGAACTGAGCTAAATCGCACTCCAACCTGTATGGTGCAGTACAAGTCTGTTGGCAACGGCAGGCGTAAACTTACGGTCTCTTGCCAAAGAATATGTACTGTTAAGAAGGAAAACTTCGCAGAAGCAGAAGTGGCTCCCTTCCAACGAAAAGGGAAACAACTGCGCATGCGTAAAACATCTGTCGCCAAAAAGCGCCAAAGCTCGAAGCTGAATGTCGAAGTTTCTTTGGACAGGTTCGACCGTTACGTTTAGCAAGAGTTTAAACAAAGAATAGGTTCTTTGGTTTCAAGTAGCGATATGGACAATGGAAGTTCAACAGCCAGTGAAAGTGAAACTTCACCTAATATTTCATCATTTCCGAGTTTAAATTATCGCGACAAGTCAAAGAACGATTCATCTTAACCCGTGTTCCTCAATTTCCTATACACGTCGCGGAGGGGGAAAATGTCGGCTAGGTACCAAAGAATCGGCACATCACAGAGGGGAAATTCTCGCCAACAGATTCCGTCGCCAAATCCCTTGGCGAATGTTCCCTTTTCTTTGTAGCGGCGTTGCAGACAAAGTGGTTTACATTACGTCTATGGAACCTTTCCTTCTTTACATAGAGGTTCTTTGGCCTATAAGTCAGACAAGTAAGCATTAGCAACAATAATAAAAATTCTTCAAGATGGTAATCAAGTGCTTACTAGCATTCTTTAGTCGAATACACTTGCCGTGAGGTCTTATGATGTAATTAAAATTTCTGATTTAGATTTTGGAGTAAAATTTTACTCTATCCTACAGTTTTTGCGTAAATTCTAATTCAGTATTACTTAAATTCTCTGATTTATTTCGCATCTTCACAAAAATTCGATATTTGTGACATCTCTAAAAGTGTCTTAAAATTTGAGAAAATAATCGTGAAAATTTGAGCCACGATAAAATTATTGCTGTAGTTCTAAATTACATAACCTTCATAATACTGAAATAACCGCCTACCGAATATTTAGCCCATTAAGCGTATACAAGCCTACTGAAATAAGTGATTTCTTTCCCGTGCCCAAGCCTCTAGTAGGAAATAAGAAGAAAACATTTAGAATTAAATGTACAATGTGTAATTCTTCTCGTGTCAAACTGCGAAACCGGACTAGCTGATCGTCTTTTCAGTAGAGCGAGCAAGTTCAAGGTCAAACTCTGTTCTAACTGAATGCCAGTTTAATGGCATGAAAGAATGAAAAGGAAATTAGTTCCTGTTTATCATGGTAGTAAACAAAACAAGAATTTATGGTTCGTTATCCTCTGAATAATTTGAACAAAAATTAAAGATCCAGATTGTATGATACTGTTATATATATTTATAAAATACTTTATTCTGTCAGAACATAAAGTAATCGGAAAGCTGAGATTTTCCAAGTACCTAAAACCAGGACAGTTAATAAGGACGGCGCAACCGGTGCATTTGCCCCCAGCAGCAGAATTTAAGGGCGGTAAAATTTTTCGAATTTATAGGAGCATTGAGCAACAAAACTTAGGGATGGTACCGGACTGCAGAATACACAACTCGCAGGGGTGCATCGGACGGCAAAATGACTAGTGCCGGCGCTGGCTATAAGACTAACCTGAAATATTCCCTTCACTTAAAATATGAAATTTAATTATAAGTTATTCGTTTCTTAATTTTTAAAAATCTGATGTGTAGACCACATGACTTCCTTGTACGGAATATTAAATTATACGCACTTTGCACTTCATTTAAACTTTATTGGATTGGATTAAATCTACTTCATCGATAGCGCATAAACTACAATAGAATAAATGCATTCTTTAAAATTCACTATATTTGTTTGCAATAGCTACACACTGGCGCTAGGTTCACTTAACAGCGTTACATTTCATTCATTTTATAACTCAGAATGCACAAAAATTATGTATATCATCTGAAGAATTATCTAATCGTTACCACATGTTCTATTCAAGTGCTATGATAAATCTAAAACAATGTATAAAAGAAAAAAAAAAAGCAAGAAAGAAACAATTTTTCACAGACGATTCAACGTTTCTCATTCCATTAATTTAGATCTCACTTTGCGACAAGGGAAAAATACGTAAAAACTCAAAATATCTATTTTAAAAATTAAGAAGTAAATCTTAAACACTTATTATTTCCTCGAATAAAAATTTCAAAATAGATTAATTCGCAATAATAAAAGAAGGCGTTATCTTCGTTGTTGCCAAGTTTAGTTTCTGTAGATTGGCAACACATCCATTATTCTGCTAAGTTTCAAATGTAAACAAATATGGCTGATATGTGAATTAAATGTACTTAATAAATATATTTATTAAGTACTTAAAATATAATTAGGCTTAGCCGCATTTGATCAACTTTTAAATTGTTGATAATTCTACAAACCTTGCATGCAGATTTACTAAAGGCTGGAAGATAAGAACAGATAAACTAAATTCTTAACTGGAAGATAAGAACAGCATTATTTAATCATTTTTAAAGCAAAAAATGCACAATTTACCAACATATAAAAATAAAAAACCTGAACTCACTGAGCGGAGTAACAAAGTGGATATATATATACATATATTTATAATATATATATACATATATTTATACACTTTTTGTGCAGCCGATGGCAACGAAAATAGGAGGTGCACATCTACATGTTATAGCAGTCCTATATACAAAATTTCAAATTTCTGAGGCTACTCGTTTTTCAGTTATACGAAATACATACGTCCGTACGTACATACGTCACGAAAAAAATCTCTTCAGAATCCATTTCCAATCAGTTTTATAATATTTTGGGGAAAAAAGAGTCCTTTATTCTGTGCTTACCTACGGATGTCAGGCAAAAACATTGTTAAATTGCATTGGATAGCTATCAAAATGGATATTTTCGTTGAAATATGATATCCGAAATTTTTCGCGATTACAATACTTCCTTTTTATTTCGTACAAGGAAGTAAAAACGCTAAAGCAGATATATTGTATACATCGTTATAGATGCTTATATATCTTCTCTAACTTGAGCAATTTAAAATTAACAATAGTTTCAATTTAAATTAACAAGAGTTTTTATACAGAAGTCGTCCCACCAATAAATAGCCAAAAAGATAAAACCATTGAACACTTCTAGCTGTACTTGTTTTTGATTCACGACAATCCCTTTGACACCATGGCTGCTTAGCGTCCGTTGCTGCAATTTAATTTTTAACATTTTTTTATCTAATTAAGAAATATTTTTCGGCACCTAAACCATATTTGGGGATTTAGATTTGCACCAAGATCTCAGCTGTAATTTCGCCAAGTTAGTGAAGGCGAATGTAAAAATAAACAACATAATATCATAACAATAATACTTACATGTCGTTTGCCAAGAAAATTTTGAAGAATCCTTATCCTTATAATTTTATCGCATCCAATCAATTGCAGCAATTTCGCACATATGAAGCCGTTTGTTACACCATTTCGTGGAAGTCAACTGCTCTGCCCAAGAATACACAAATCTAAATAGCACTGACAAACGAGATTCTGGAACCGCTGAATCAATTTCCAAGGCGAAAGCCCTACTCTTTTTGAATTTTCAATGTTCCAAATGGTTTGGTCGTTAACATAAAATCTTATGTTGTGGCCATTTTCGCATACTCGTTTCTCAGGTGAAAGACCTCGTTCTTGAAAACAGTGATATGATATCCACCTCGTTAAAGACTATTAATGTCATAGTCACACAAAAACATTGAATACATTTTAAAATAAAGAATGCTAATTGGGAAACCTCATCAAAAATGAAAGTGCTACTTTGGTAGACGGTTGCAAACGGATTTTTGGCGATTTACGTTGGCGCAGTTGTTGGCGAGGTTTTTACAATCGTCGGCCATCTTGAAAAACGCCGTTTTTACGTATTTTACGCATAGTAAAGTATTCGAAACTTTAAAAAAATAAATATCATTCAAAACAATGGATTAAATTTTCGGTGAAAACGTCGTTTTTAAGATGGCAGGCAAATGTAAATAAATACATTTACTATGAGTATAAAATACAAAAGTAAGGTTAAATTATTACTTTCATATAACATAGAAATAGAATAAAAACATTTCGTTAACGTTTAATGGGATTAAAATATTACTTAAATTGAATATCGAATTAAAAACGTCATACCAACGTTTAAAAGAATTAAAATATTACTTAAATTCAAATACTTTAAAATAAGTTTTATAGGCTATAATTATTAAACTTAAAACATATGTGGCAATAAATATCTTAGCAATTTTTGATAGACTCACTCGTTTGTTTTTTGCCATTTTTTTAGTACGACGGAATACACAATTTAGCAATTACCTAATGACAAAGAGCAATTACCTAATGCACAAATATTCTGTAATCAATCAAGAAGCTGATTACATCATGCACAGAATTAAAATTATTTAAATAACCGTACATAATGAAATTAGTTTAAAAAAATGCAAAATTAAATTGTATTTTAATATTTAATAGCCATAAATAATGCTTAAAGCATTAGATTAAATTTATAGATATAAAAACCAATTACTTTTAAAGTAAGGTGACGTCATTGATGACATTATCCACAACATAAAATATCGTAAACAATAAAATTTTTATTTCAAATAAAAATGCAAAATTAAATTGATTTTTAAAATTTAGAAAGCCGTAAATAATATTTAAAACACGGAATTTATGCATAATAAAAAGCATTATTTTTTAAGTAAAATGACAACAAAGTATCGGCTACCATAAATAAATTGTCCAGCAATCTGTTTACCATAAGTCGTATCGCTCGCCAAAAAAAAAAAAAAACAGCCCCAAAATCCGTACAACTGTAACCAAAGTAGCACCAAAATGAATAATATAAGAACACGCGGCAAGAACGAAAACGAAACACTTTGCTAATATACGATTGCGTGGCGAGGTATAAGAATACAGCCGGTAATAATTTACGATCATATGGCGAGATATAAGAACATGCAGCCAGATTTTGGCGAGATATCTCGGTTGATTGGCGATTCAATCTCCCGAAGGTAGCTATAACAAAGAAGTATCATTTTTCATATTAAATTCCGAGGAAACATTGTACTTTTCAATCGAAGAGTATTATACTTTAAATAACTTGAATAATTAACTAAGTAAATATTCCTGCAAACCTATTACAACTTAAGATTAAATAACGGCGCAATGAATGAAATTGTATTTCGTGAAAAAAGCTAATTTTGTGATAGTTTAAATTTTGAAAAAATTGCAATTTTTATCTAAACTGCTGTAAAATCGTTAGCCGAAGGGGCGCTAGACCCAAAGGGCTATTTAGTCTCAAAACGGCATTTTGTGTCGTTTCGCTTTCTGCGTTGATTCAGTTTTCAAGTTGTTGCCACCAGATATTATTTCCATTTATTATATTAAAAAAATAATAATAATGAAGAATGTTTCTCGCACTGTGAAAAAGTAACGGTAACTAGAGTGTATCAAATTCTGAATAATGTAGTCCTCCAACCCAACGTCCGAATTTTGAATTTCGAATGTGTTTTACTGTGTACTTCAAATTTTGTAAAACTTTAACGAATTTTTGATTAGCAAACGATTTCAAAGCGAGCAATAGCAACACTGTACAAGAAAAAAAAAAAAAAAAACTTCAGCACGCGAGACTGTGTATTGAAAATTCTAAAGATGTGCTGTTTTTAAATTATTTTGTGATATTGTTGTTGAATTGAATTTTATGGTTTAATTGCTGAATTTTATGGTTTAATTGCGAAGAACATGATATTTAATAAATAACGGTTACACACAAAACGTTAAAAAAAACGTTCCTTTGGGCGTAATATAAAATCTGAAAACTTACAGATTTCTTTCTTTCTCCTTACCAAAGGAATGTTAGCTCAGAAGAGCTATTAATTTCGTTTTAGCATTTTGCGTCGATTCACTGTAAATGTCCGTATCGCTTTTCAAACTGTGTCCACCAAATATTATCGCCGTGTGTTATATTTAAAGAAATTAAATAATGTAGAATCTGTATAAATGTATGCATGTTTCTCCCATTGTGATAAAACAACGGTTTTGAATAATGTAATCCTCCTCCGAATATGGGCATCTGGAAGCCCAAATTCGGAATATGTTTTATTATCGATTTCATATTTTGTAGCACTTTAAGAATTTTTGATTAAGGAACTAAACGATTTCAAAGCCAGCAATGGCAACACTGGACGGGGAGGGGAAAAAACATTTTTATCTCCAGCACGCGAAATGTGTATCGGAAATTCTAACGATATGCTCATTTTTTAAGTTATTTTGCGATATTGCTGTTGAACAGAATTTAATGGTTTAAGTGCGAAGAACATGATATTTAATTAAAGATATTTTATTAAAAGTAACACAGAAAACGTTAAAAAAAAACGCCCCTTTAGGCGTAATGCAAAATCCGAAAGCATTCAATTTTTTTTTTAAAGCAAGGAGTTAGTTTATTTATTTAATAAAATATTTCGTACCTATTTTAAAAAAAGCTTCACATAAAGGATTTCGAACTACTTTGTGTAGGAAAAGAAGATCTGCGCCTAAAGCAAGAACTGCTCCAAGCTTTACTTGGCAGATATTTGTTTCCTTTGACCATAAATGGTCAACCTCAATTTATAAAAAAGCAAATGTTTTTGAATTGCGGTTACCACTTGCAATAATAAGGTACTTGTTTGGAATGAAACGGGGGAGTTGAATATGATCGATGATTCACGGATGAGTTCGGGCATTCGATGGCGATTTGGGTAGTCAACACAAATTTCAAAATAGTTCGTCAAAAAGATTTGACTGAAGCTAGTGATTAATTCGCTATAGTTGCTAAAGCTTCCCAAACATACAAGTAAACAAAAGTATGCATAAAAAACAAGGGAATGATTGTTGGCTTACTCAATTTAGAATACACTTTTCATTTCATAAAATAACAATTCACGTGAATTACTTTTCTTATTTTTTCGAAAACATCACATTTTAAAACATATGTTGTAGAAGGTCAGTGTACACTGCGCAAACAAAAATAATATATTACAGAGCCGTGCCTGCATATTTTTTCCCCTGAGGCAAAGCGGTAAATGTGCGCCCCTGTGTACAATGCAAGATTATTTATTTACCTATTTGGGGGGGGGGAAGAATAAATAAATAATACTAAATGTGTAAGGTTTTAGTTAAACTAACCAAGTTTATTTTAATTTAAATCTTTTCTATCTCCTCTCTGCTTCAACTTCCTGTCAGAAGAAGCGCGCGTTTTTAGCTTATGCTAATTTTTGAAGTTCAGCCAAGCACTATTTAAGACAGAGGTAGAAACCTCTCGGTGTGTGAGAGCTTTGCCTCAGATCACGGTCACGCTGCTCAACGTTCGCCTGACCAGCTAGCAGTTTAAATTTATAAGCCATAGTGCTTACTACGTGATTGCTTTGTAAAATAAATTAAAGTGCGGTAGTATTTAGTATACCTTGCTACGCACCCTTTTCGGTAGAGGCCAACTTCCGCGAATTGCTCTGCGAAGCAA
>KK122531.1:412936-428215 GCA_000611955.2 Stegodyphus mimosarum
AACAAATTAACTATATTTATATATATTTTATGCTCATTAAAAATAACTATTTCAAGTTAAAATACAATAAGTCTTACAGAAATATTTAATTATAACTTCGTATATTACCCAAAGTGAAACATATATAATGGTTAACTATTTTGAAATAGAAATCCTTAAAAATATGCTTGTTGAAAAATGGCAAGTAAGATTTAGTAGTATAAATAAAACATTTGCTCAAAAATTTATGGCATAAACTTTACAAGCATATTTATAATTAAATTTTTCTTGCTTTTAAAAAAGCAAAATCATCAATATATTTTTCAAGATCTATTTGATTACTTAACTCATGTTTTACAGAGAGAATGGCCATGTTTGATCGTTTTTCTTGGCCTAGTGAAGATCTCATTTAGTTCTTTATTATTTTAAGTTTGCTAAAGCTTCTTTCTCCACTAGCTGCAGTAACTGGCGACGTTAAAAAATTCTTAACGCTTCTTCCAAATTCGGATAGAACTAAACTAAATTATAAGCGTGAATTATTTAAAAAAGTTCTAAGCTTGTAGCTGCTTTTGTATTTAGAATTATTGAAATAGTATGGTTTTTAAAACTAGATATTTCTGATTGAATTTCTTCAAATGCATCATTGTTGCCACTAATTATAATATACGTACGACCCACAGCAAATGAAATGAATGCAATAATGAAATAACAGCAGATTAGTTTAATACGTAATCATTTTTTAGTGCAAAAACTGTTCCTTTTTTGGTTAGCTTATTATAGCAAAGTGCATTAGAGATATCTGCCTAAGGGGAGGGATGCCTTCGTGAAATACTTTCTAGGGAAAACTGGCTCGTATACACGTCACTCAAGGGCAAAGCCACGAAAGCGCCCAAGCTGCCAGTCTGTTCGCGTGAAATCGAACCCAGGTTGGAACTACAAGTATTTAAGGATTTTACCGCACGGCCATTGGGGGCAGCGCAAAAATATTATATAAACTTTCTCTTTGAGTAAAATTAAGGGTAATAAACTATTTTTTTTGTAAATATAAAAGATTACGTTTGATGTATTGTTGGTTGACACTAGTTTTTATTTTTCTAGTTTTCGACACTAGTTTTTATTTCTTCCGGCACTAGTTTTTATTTTTCTGTACATTTGCAGTGGCAGCATTAAAGAAATGTCAAGTTTATTTAGAGTTTTTTTTTTTTAGAAGCAGGTATTAATTTAGGGATAAATTACGAAATTATTTGGCTGTTCTCCTTCCTGTAATTATGCAGAAATAAATGTGCCGTCATTATATGCAGTTTAAATGAGGTTAATTTAATCAGGGCAAATTTTTTTCTGCTCTTCAGAAACTCGGCGCTCGGTTTATTTCTTTTGTCCAAATGTCCATCGGAAACAGAATGACAGAGAAATTTCTAAACGCGGCTCTCAATATTTAAAAAGAAAAAACCTTTTTTGTTTTGCTTGTAATACAGTTGACAATCTACTCAGCGTTGTTAATAATTCATGCAATTAAAAGGCACTTCAAGCTTATTTTGCCATCGATTTTTCCGAGGTATAGTAAATAAATGACTAGCTATAATTTAATTAGCTACACACTGTAGTACTATGTTTTGTTCAATTGCGTATTGTGTAATGGGAAAGGGGAAAAGGGGTTTTCTCAAGTCAAAATAACATTTTCGAGTAAATATGAATAAATGTTTTCAGAGTTTTTGACTGAATGGCCTGAAGTCTTAAACTGTAATAAGAAATTAAGACATTTATAGTTATTTTTACGCACTTTTTTTGCAAGTATCGAAGAAAACGTTTATAAATGAAAGAAAGACTAAGTTGTCGTTAAGCATACTGAGGAACATGTTCACATCTTTTACCTCGAATATTTTGCTTATGAGTAGGTTAGTAAGCAAATAAACGATTTTTAATAATTCCGTATTGTTTCGTGATATCCTTCAAATTAGTAGACTGCTTTAAAATTTTCACAACACGAACTTTAATACACAAATTATTTACAATTCGTTATATACCTTTGTATCGAGATCTTAAGAGAGAAGCTCCCCTTACGGCTGCCCAGACGATCTCAGCTGCCCGAGAGTAGTGTTGCCACAAAGGTTTAAAGAAATAAATGCTAGCGGCGACAAGCGAATTCTTCAAATTCGCAACATGCATGACAGAAGAATTTTAATGACGCAGATTAAAAATAAAAGCTATACTGGAGTAGAGTTATTATAAAAGTTTAACTTTTGCGTGAAGTTGATTTCAAATTAAAGGTATGGAAAGCAGCTAAAGTATAATACAGCTATAAGATTTCGTCAATATCAGACGAAGAGATACGTTCATCAGACCAACTAAATTCATTAAACGTCAAAGACTTTCAAAACCTAATAAGGTATTTATACAGCCTTCTTCGCGTGCCTTCGTGGTGTAGTGGCCAGCACGCTCGGCGCGTATTCGAGAAGTCCTTGGTTCGAGTTCCGGCGAGGGCATTGCTCATTTTTCATCTCTCCTGTTTCTAAATAACTTAATGACTCTACAAGTGGCACCCGAACTAAAAATGATGATGGATGATGATTCTCCACGACCAGGATTTGGCGATTGGGCTCTCTAATTCCCAGTCGCCCTTTAAAAGGGGAAGTATATGAGGTATTTCTCCCTCCTTCTTCACATGCCTTCGTGGTGTAGTAGTCAGCACGCTCGGCGCGTATTCGAGAGGTATGTGGTTCGAGTCCTGGCGAGGGTACTGCTCATTTTTCATCTTTCCTGTTTCTGAATAACCCAATGGCTCTACAAACTATTTGTTCATTCTATACTTGTCGTTAGATTTACATTACATCAATGCCTATCGCTGAGCATTGTGCATAACCTTTGACTGCTGCTATCACACGAAAATTCATCTTGTTAAATAAAAGTTGTAAATTGAGTTATAACAGTGATTAAGAGATTAATTTACAGGTCATGTCTTTAAGGGAAACGTAAAAGAAAAGCAAACGAAGAAGGACCTTGTATTTCAAGATAAAAGGAAAAATGAGAACACACAAATGCACAATAAATAAATAATAAAAAAAAAGTCTGAAAGCTTTCAGATTTTATCTTGCGCCCAAAGGGGCGTTTTTTTTTAACGTTTTGTGTGTTACCTTTATTTATTAAATATCATGCTCTTCGCACTTAAACCATAAAATTCATTCAACAGCAGTATCACAAAATATTTAAAAAGAGCACATCTTTATTAGAATTTTTCGACACAGTCTCGCGTGCTGGACATAAAAGTGTTTTTTCCCCGTACACTGTTGCAATTCCTCGCTTTGAAATCGTTGATTCTGTTAATCAAAAATTCGTTACAGTTTTACAAAATGTGAAATAAATAATAAAACTAATTCAAAATTTGGACTTCCAGGTGCCCATATTCGAGTGGAGGACTACGTTATTCCAAAATTTGATGTCTGTAGATACCGTAAAATTTTCACAATGCGAAAAACATACATGCATACATTTATGCAGATTCTTCATTATTTAATTTCTTTACATGTAATACAGGACTGTAGTATTTGGTGGGAACAATTTTGAAAGTGAAACGCCCTTTTATAGCGGACGAAGCAAAATGCCATAACGAATGCCTTTTTGGGTAAATTGCCGCTTTGGGCTGAAAAATTAATATTAACGCCAAATCGAAAGTAGACTTTGCCTCTTATAAAATCCAATTAGAATTATTCAGCGTAATATTAATGCAAAATGCTATATGTACTATGTGTATAATTCAATCCTGAATGACCTGACTTAACGCTCTGTGTGCTACAGCTATCGAGAAAAAGTTTTTATAACTTTGTGATCGCTCTCAGTAAGGAAATGTATGAAACATACCGAATAGATGAATTTAGGTAGCAGCGTCTGCAGGTATTACAATGTATTGAAACCGATGCAAAGACCATCCATAGCTATACAGTGCATTGTTATTTTTCTCTACCACGATAAAAATAATGCGAGTGTAATCTCATAATAACTAAGACAACTTTGCTTCAGACTAAGAATTTGTTTCGGATAACTGGTGGGAATATGCGAGTAATTAAGGTATGTCATTTTATTCTTGCAAGCATAAATAACACGTAACTTTTTATTATGAGTCCTAATTTGAATGTAATAGAAACACTTTTGAACGATTAACGAGGCAATGACTCGGAGGAAAAGGGTGGAGCAAAGCGTGCAGCGGTAAACATTCTGCTTAAAGGGTGTTGTTGAGTTAATATCCGGCATCAGCTCAAATTCTCCGCATCACGCCTCGAGCTTGATAATTACGCAAGATTGAGTCACGGTGCCTGACGGGATTGGTCGATGATAGGTTTTTCATCGATTAGGCACGCAAGAGTTAATTAGAGCTGGAATGAAAAATCCACCAATGATAAATGATATTTAGATGACTTGAATGTTCGTTTGGCGCCCTCAAGGGCCACAGAATGGTAAAATGGATCGGAGAACTTTTCGCAGGAAATAAAGAACGTGAGCCCGGGATTACAGGCTATGAAACTCCATGTCATACAATTTGAATATCATATAGTAAAAAAGGGATTTATCAAAATGGCTTAATGGTCTCCAAACTGTCTACGTGAAAAAATTTTACTAGCTGAAACGGATGATTCATGTGACTGATTTATTCTGCAAGAGAAGGACGAGTCCAATTTTATTTCAAAGCCAATAGCAAATGAGGTAGGCTGGCAGGTAGTTTATTGTGATACAGCATACAATACCTGTAAACGATGCTCTTGTGAACGCTGTAAGAAAATCTGTTCCATACAAGCAGGGAAAGTTATGAATAATTCAGTTTCGCAAGTTGGAGGAAGTTGCCTTTAAAAGGCTGTGACGTTGTAACTAAGCTCCTGTGATAAACGGTAACATTTAAGTCACGCGAACGCTTCTATACAGTAATTTCTTTCATTCTAAAAAGTATCATTCTTGAAAACGTATGAGCAATCAAATATGCCATTTGCTGGAAATATAACAATAGTTTAGAAGCATAACACCTTACGTTAGTATGAAATTTGAACTGATTTCAGATTTTGATGGCTTGTTTAATAGAAAAAGTTCGCATAAAATGAACCATGTCTCTGATCTTTTTCTAATAACATAAATACATTATATTCTTTAAATTTAAATGTATACTACGCTTCTTGTTACTTTATCCTATTTTATTATTGAGCTTTCCCATATGATCAAAAAAAAGTAGTGTCTTCGTATAGTCTGACTCCTTTGACAGCAGCATACATTTGCCGTTTAAAAAAACCTGATGTGTATACTACATGACTTCCTTTAAAGAATATTAAATTATACGCATTTTTTTCTTGACACTATGTTCGCTAGGTTCACTTAACAGCTTTACATCTCATTAATTTTATAACTTAGAATGCACAAAAAATTATGTTATCTATCTGAAGAATTATCTAATCGTTGCCACACGTTTTATTCAAATACTGTAATAAATCTAAAACGATGTATAAAAGAAATTTAAAAAAAGAAACAGTTTTTAAAAGACAGTTCAGCATTTTTCATTCACTTAATTCAGTTCTCACTTCGCCACAAGGCAAAAATACATAAAAACTCAAAATAATTATATTAAAAATTACGAAATCAATCTTAAACACTTATTTCCTCGAATAAATTATAGAATGGATTAAGCATGATTTAATTCGCAATAATAAAATAAGGCGTTATCTTTGTTGCTGCGAAACTTAGTTTCTCTCAATTGGCAACAAATCTACTATTCTGCTAAGTTTCAAGTGAAAACAAATATGGTTGCTATGGGAAAAATGATTAGGGTTAGCCGCACTTGAACAACTTTTAAATCGTGGATAATTCTGCAAATCTTGCATGCATATTTACTAAAGGCATAAAAACCTTAACCGGAAGATAAGAACAACATAATTCAATTATTTTTAAAGCAAAAAATGCACAATTTACCAGCGTATAAGAGTAAAAAAACTGAGGTCCCTGAGCATGGTAACAGAGTATGTATATTTACGCACGTCTGATGAGGCCGATTGCGACCAAAATAGGAGGTGAACATCTACATGTTATAGCAGTCCTATATACAAAATTTGAACGTTCTGAGTCTACTCGTTTTTGAGTTATGCGAGATACATACTAAATGCGTACGTACGTACGCAGAGATGTCACGAAAAAAATCTCTTCAGAATCCATTTTAAATCAGTTTAAAAGTTTTTTTTGGGGAAAAAGAGTTTTTTTATTCTATCCTTTCGTTCAGATATCACGCAAAAGCATCGTTAAATTGCATTCGTTAGCTGTCAAAATGGATATTTTCGTTGAAATATGACACCCGAAATTCTTCGCGATTACAATACTTCCTTTTTACTTCGTACAAGGAAGTAAAAAGGTAAAGAAAAAGAAGAATAGATTCGCATTTTGACAATTAAATAATTTTCTATTCTGCGCTTTCCCCTGAGCCAAATTTAGACTTAAGAATACGAGATCCGATACTAGGGCTCAGATTTTAGAGGGTCTCTAAGACATGCTTATAACTTCTTGCAACTCTGTTCTTCTCATGTAAACAACGAAAATAGACTTATCGAATAAACGGATGAAAACTGTAATGGAAATAGAAATTGAGTTTAGAAGATTTCTTCGTCTATTCGGAAACTGCAAACGAGACAAATCAATACGTTTAAGAATTGCATTATTGGTTAGGACTTTGAAGACGTTATAAAACATTAATAATTCTGGAACTTCTAATAGTTTTCTCCCAGTGTGGTGGTCAGAAATATTGCAATCGAACGTTGATTATTCCAGTAACAGATTATTTTTATTAATCAAAGTTTTTATTCAGGCAGCTGATAATAAGTAATTCATGCTAACTATACTGCTCTATCTCAAAGTTTGCTTGTTTATTTCCTGAAGTATTTTTGGAACAATAGAATAACTTTTTCCAGAAAAAGCTTCATCTAAAGCTGAACAGAAAGAAAATCAACATCAAATAATTGCAGATGGAGAGAAAAAGTTTTACGATCATCTTAAAGTAGATAGATATAATTCTAAGCATACCTGCAAAAAATTACAGCTTTTTATTCAAAATTTCGGAAGATATACGGTGATTTATATATTGGCGCGTTTTGAAATTTGGCATATTTGTTGAAAGCGATAATAATGGAAATGTGGTTTACGCACTTTGTTAAAATTATTTGAAAGAAGGAACGATGTGACTTTTTTTTCCTCTCCTGCACAATGGGAGGGTGAGAAAATAGGTTCCCATGTATTAAGAAGTTTGCCAAATGAATGATTCTTGGCGCAAACTGAAAAAAAAATTCGCCAAGTTAAATTTTTGAATTTCTTCGTAAATATCGGACAAAATTTTACAAAATGTAATATTTAGGCATAATTTGAGTCGTAGAATCGAAATATGGAAAAAATATTGGTATGTTATTTCAGAAAACGTCCCATTTTGTGTCAAAATACCTATGTTAGAACAATGGTATATATAAATCTAATATATATCCTAAATCGCGCTTTCGAGACATGGAAAACTCAATTTGAATACCGTCAATTGGCCCAGTAGAACCGGAGATATAGAACTGCCCCCTTTTTTTTGGCTCAGTGTACAGGTTTAATAAGAGGATATATGTAAATGATATGTATGTGGTATGATATATATGTGTTATAGCATGTATTAAGTATACAAGATGTATATGTTCGGCCATTGTAATATACGTGGTGGAACATAAAACCACCACTCTTTGTTCAAATCTACAAATCTATGTAAATCTACGTTTTGTGGTAGCCCCTGCATGCCACGTATACATTGTGTTACTGTCAATAAACTCCCGGTCGGTGGCGTAATGGCAGACCGCACATTCAGTTGATCAATGTTAAACGAATTTCACATACTGCGCATGCCCAGAGAAATTTGGCGCAATTACGACTTTGGCGTAGTTTTAAAAGGAGATAAATTCAGTATATGGTTGATATTATGTTGTCTGTTCTTTGCTATCGTAAATAGTTCGGGATTTTAAAACTCGTTAGGTTGTAAGTTGCTTCATTACTTGGAGTGTAAGTATCGATTGTAAACTACACCAATTTTCGTTCAAGAAGGATTACAAAACAGGAAACATTACAAGATATATTAGCTGAATGTTTATTGGTTATACTTCTGAGGAATAAAAGCAATCGAGTATTGCAATTAAGTCAAAGAAATTATTATAAATAATTGATATTAAATATAATGTTTATGAACAAAACAAACCAAAATGAAATGAAACAGAAGCAAATACAATAAGCACAAAAAAATTTCCGTGGTACTACAATCGTAAACAGTCGGTAAGACCTAACTTTAGGAACAAGCTTCTGCAGGCTTGCTTATGCTTAGTCGCCAGCATTTCCTCCCACGCCAACGGTACACCACTGAGCATGCGCAGTAAGCGAAATTCATTAACATTGATCAACTCAATGTGCGGTTTGCCATTACGCCTCCCCGGTGCGGCTCTTATTGGACGCCGGGTGTGCTTATTGCCGCCGGGTGCCAGAGTGTGCTCAAGTAGTCAGTTGCGGGTGTTGGACGATACCCGATTTGTCATAAAAAAACCCTGAATGGAGGTCTATCACTAACCTGACGTGAAACAAACAAAAAGAATGTCGCTAAGTCGCTTAGTTGATGGTCTCATAATCTAATTAATGGACGTAAGATTTTGACTATTTATAACGATTTTCTGAACATAATATTCATAAAACACATAAATACATAAAATTGAGTCAAAAAATTATAAGAAAGCCTTTGATGTTTGCCTAGAAAGTAATGCCTTCATTGAGCATTTTCCGACAGAACCTAATTCGTAGTTGTCGTTGTATTTCAACGAAATCAACAAACCCCATGCAGCCAGCCTTCTTCCGTTACCATGAAACGAAACCAGGGAAAACTACATGCATTAAGTCTCGAGGCAAGAGTTTCAGTTATGCTAGATTAGTTATGGCAAAGTATCTGAGAACAATTCCTGATAATTTTGCAGATATAATATTTCTGAAAATTAAATAGATTTTGTTTATAAATGTATTATTTGCCCAAAACTTTTCCATTAAATGATTCTCCATGAAAATATCTTTTTGTGTAGCCTTAAAAATCTCTCTCTCTCTCTCTTTTTTGACTGAGACTTAAGCCTAACCTGTAAAGCAAAATCCCTCCACCCCCTGAAAAAAAAATCAGTTTATTCAACCATTTGTAACTAAAACTCTAGAAGAAACTATATGCACTGTTTTATTAGGTACTTGGCCACTATCGGCAGTAACTGCGTTTGAGGCTTCACAGTGTATGTTTTCATTATTTACAAAATTAATAAAAACAGCTCAGCTTTGAACAGTTCTGGACAGTGATTGTCTAATTAGTTCTTCCTGCGGTAACTGTCAAAAAAAAAACGGAAATTGATATGTCCTGTCAGAGATATCAAAGCTGTCATTTGTGAACGCCCCCTGTCGGCGTACATCTTTGCAATTATTAAGCTCTCGGGCATCGAATGTCATGTAAAAGCTAAGTCCTTGTCACTGGAGGGTGCGGGAAGTGCTATTTCATCCGCAAGGCACACTCGAATCTTTATTTGTTCGTTGAATGGGGTGCTGAGCAGCATACGAAAGCAGGCAGTGTTTAATGAGGCACTTGAAGACTACTGTGCAGTAAGCTGTAAATCATTCTTCACCCTCTGGAAAAAATTATTACCGTTTAGTTACACTTTTTATTTGGTAAAAACGGATCCGCCCCTTCATATGTGTAAACTTAATAGCAAAATCACGGATAAAATTGAAATAGGAACCTTTTGCAAATTAATCACTTGTCTTTTGCGAGATTCATTTACGATGTTGATAATTTTATTCAACACCCAATGGTCATTGAGAGCTTGAGTATAAGATAAACATGTTAATCTACCTTTAAAAGAAGGGAAGAATTTGGAGCTTCCGTTTTGGACGCTATGCATCTTTCTCGATAAAACTGTGGGAATTCTAGCAAAGAAAATCTCAGTATTACAAAATCACGTCACTGGGAAAAAAGTCTATAATATTAAGTTGTATGATAACGTTATATTCACTGAGAGGCAATAATACCTATAGAAAATTCACTGCGAAGGTAAATGCTGTAATACATACATTTCATCCTTTCCCAAGACCCAGATATTCTGGATATTCGCAATATTAGGATTACTTCTGACTTTTTCAGCCGCTGTGGAGTTCGATCTCGAGGCCTTGTGATCGTGCACGTTTTGATACAGTTTTATTTTGCTAGTCTCAAGTTAATCTATATATATAAAGAAGAAAGACTGTTTGTTCGCTAATACCTCAATCATTAATGCAACTATCGTCACCAAACTTTCTACCATTCTTTTCTAGATCCTAGAAAATGTCGATGTCCACTTTTTTCCAAAGAGAAAAAAGCTAAAAAATCAGAGATGATCATTAAAAACTTGGAAAAAACGCTGATTTTCGCCCTCATTTTTCCGAGTGGCAATGGTCTTGCCAGCTGGAGATGAAAATCTGGTTTATTTGGAAAGTTGTTGCCACAGCTCGCTACAAATCTTAGAGAGTATGTTAATAAAAAATTTCTAAGTTGTACGATGAAATAAAAAGAGTATTGCCAAGCATTAAATGGAATATTCTCGATTTCAAAAACTAGTGAGAAGTCATTTCGACTGTTCCCATCTTCGTACAACTTTAATCAGCCGTGATATTAATTAAAAACTCTAAAAACACTAATTTTCGCACTCATTTTTCCTAGTGGCAACAGTCTGGCGTGTTAGAGATAAAAATGCTTTATTTCGAAAAGTGTTGCCACTGTTCTTTCCCAAATCCTAGAGTTTGTTAATCAAAAATTTTGCAGTGAAATAAAAATAGAAATGCTAAACATTAAATATAGCATTATTATTGTTGCGTGCATATGGGTTCGTAATTGATAGAATGCACAAATCCGATAAAGAGTTAATAAAATTTATTCTTATCACAAGAAATAAAACAAAATGCTAAATTGTTTCTCAAAGTGGGTTTTCTTGGTTGAGATGCTAGTTCAACATAATGCATGGCTGCCCCATTATCGTTGTGAGAGTAAAAGGGATTTTTCTGCTTAGAACATGCTTTGTCAGAGATTGGTAAATTCAGTTGTTTTCCATTAAAATTTCTTGTAATTACTAAGATGTACGTAGGCTATTCAGAAAGTAACTTACGTTTTAGAACAACAACAACAACAACCAAAAAAAAACAAGTAAACATTTTTTTATTACTTACATTTGATAGGCATATTATTCAGCTATTTGTCTATATAATCTCCGTATAAATTAATATGCTTATCATAATGGTACACGATCTTTTTAATTCCATCGTCACAGAATGTTCCCTCCTGAGATTTCAACGATGCACGAACGCTTGCATGCTGTCCCTCGTCATCGCCGAAGCTCCGTGTTATAGTTCGATCGCCTCAAACGCAACCCTGGCTGGCATTCTGCCAAAACATATAGACGCGTCCAAAAGGGGCGTTATTACTGGCTGCGAGATGAAAGTCTTCTCTTCTCCGCAAAGAGAGAAAGGATGAGGAAAAAATCTCTATTCATCCACCCTACTTTCCGAATAATTCAGTCCGAATGGCGCATGCGTGTTTGCGCACATGGTCGCGGATGAGGCGGTCGAGCTATACAAGCCAGGCACACACAAGTGACAAACGTTACCCAAGTCTCGTCTCCTGCTGCGACACGATTGAGAAATGATTCACTATTAGTGGTACGACTCCAGAAATGTCAAAGTAGCTGCCATACGCTGCTTTTTGTGGTCTTCTGACAAGAGTTTTGGTACCCATCCGGCACAAAACTTGTGATAGCCTAGATCTTGCGTCACAACACCAAAGTTCGTGAAACTCTAATGAGCGCTCCAAAATTGTGAAGTGGTGGATTTCGTGAATCTTTTCATCGATTTTCTCTATGATTAACAATGCTCAGGAGACCACTTCGCCCTTCCTTTTGAAAATTTCTGCCGCCATTTTTATTCATGATGCACCATTATCTTACTCTGGCTTCACTCATTACGTCGTTTCTGCACACCGTAGAAAGTTCCCGATAAATTTCAATTTGTCTTAATTTTTTTGCGAACAAAAATCTAATCACTGATCGCACTTTACAACTGGCGGAATATTCTATTGCCGCACATATTTTAAACATTCACAGTGAACGAAGCAGAGGCAACACGTATCGTCAACGATTACAACCGGATGCGTAATAAGGATTCAGTAGATACTCCGACACCAAGATGGAGATACTAGCGGTGTCTTCCTGTTTCCGCTATTCCTGTTTGCGCGGTTGTCAAAAACGTTAATGTTGTCGCGAAATCATCAATCTTCATTACCCTTTCTCAAAGCGGTTACATAGTGGGAGGCGACTGGGCTTTGGCCTTACTCGAAAGCTAGGAAAGCAAAATTAGATTTATAAAAAGATTCAGAGACGATTTCAGAGCGAGCAATGGCAACACTGTACGGAAAAAAATAAAAATAAATTAAATTTATTTTATTTTAATTAAAAATAAATTAAAAAAACACAAATTAAAAAAAATATCTGAAAGTTTTCAGATTTTAAATTACGTTCCAAAGGGACTTTTTTTTTTAACATTTTGTGTGTTACTTTGATTTATTAAATATCATGTTCTTCGTACTTAAACCATAACATTCAGTTCAAGAACAATATCGCAAAATAATTTTAAAATGAACATATCTTTAAAATTTCCGATGAATTTCCGAAAAATGTTTTATCTGTACAACGTTGCCATTGCTCGTCCAAATCCTTGAGTTTGTTAATCAAAAATTTGTTAAAGTTTTACAAAATATGAAATCGATAATAAAACAAATTTCAAACTTCAAATTTGGGCTTCCAGATGCCCATATTGGCAGTAGGATTACATCATTTTAAAGTTTCATATGGGGAATATTTAAATATTTACTACAATTAAAGCTTGAAAATAATTGTCACCATCTGTTGCTCATGTCCTTTCTTCGCAGATCATGGGTGGACAACAATCAAGTTTGTTCCATGCAACCTTTGCTTTCTAATAAACTCAGTTTTTTGAGATCAGTTGCCATTAACCCAGGATTTTCTCCAGTGGTCATTAATAAGGCCTTTAAAAAATTTTCATCTTGACATTACAGAAATATTCTCCTGTTATAAATAAAGATTAATAACTGCGTCGTGCTTTCATTCCTCCCTGCTGTTAGTTTCAAAATTGCACGGATTCTCCAGAAGTTCAAGTCATTTTCTCGCTTATCAATAAAATCCATGGTTCAAAACTTAAAGATTCCATTTCTGACTTTAATTCTCGGGGAATCTATAGCACATCTTGTTAGTGTGCTTTGAGATATATTAGCCAAAATAAAAGAGCATCTTAAAATTTCTCATCAAGGGTAACAAGTCTTCGATAGCTAATGATTATTGAAAATTTAATCACAATTTTGACTTTGGGTCTATCCAGAAAGTTTCTTCCATTGTTGAATTGAATTTTCTTGAATCTTTTCACATTCTCAAGAATTTATCTTGTTTAGTTAATGACTCTAATTGCAATCCAGAACATTTCTTCCTAATCCTTTTAAAAGCCCATTAACTTAATTTTTCAATTTTCATTTCTATTTCTGACGACAGATGGCGCTGTCTTCCACAGTTCGATTACCTCATGTTGGATATAAATACAACTGGCTTTCCAACGATGGCTCTCCATTTTGTGCTCCTTTCTTACCAACAGAGCTTTCAGTGTCAGGCAAGACGACCACCAGTCTGCTACAACCAGCATTAAAGCGGGTGTGCCTCAAGGTTCAATCCTTCGCCCGATTCTCTATCTCATTTACGTAATGGATTTCCCGGTGTTCGATGATAATCCAAATTGCATCACCCCTTGCTATGCGGACGATACAGCGATACTTTCCAGCTCGCTGAATCCCGGACATGCCAGTACCCGGATTCAATCCCATATCCATGAGATAGGGGATTGATGCCGCAAATGAAGGACTTGTATTAATGGCTCCAAGTCGGCACTACTCCTCATTGGACGGCACAAAAGAAAATCAACCAATATGAGCTTGACACTTTTTAATGAGATGGTGCCAAGTGTCAATCAAGCTACTTATCTTGGAATTAAATTTAACGGCATTCTTACATGGAATGCACACATTTCAATGGCAGTAGGTAAAGCTATTGGAATCTCATGGAAATTCAAACACTTACTCAATCCCGCATGACCATTAGACCTTGTCAGGAAGAAACGAATCTACACTTCTATCCTACGCCCCATCCTTACGTATGCCTCACCCGCATGGAGTACTGCCTCTAACAGTGATTTCAATAAACTGCAAGTTTTTCAAAACGTAAACTTCGTAAAATTACTAGAGCACCCTGGTTTGTTCGAAATGAACAATTACATAGAGACCTCAAGCTCCAGCACCTCAGAACATTCATTCATCAATAAAATTAATAGCAATTTCTATAACAAAGCAATCACTAATGAAGCTGTAAATTACGCTGTTAACTTTAAATATGAACTTCTGGAAGCAGACATAAATCTCAGGCCTTATGCCACACATTTTTATTACAATACTAACCGCTGCGCGGCCAGCCTTCGACTGGCTTTTAAGTGTACCGGAAAAATGCCTAAAGAGAACACCAAACATTAAATTTGAAAACTGCGCAGAATTTTACTCTGCAGAACAATTTTATCAGAAAAAAAAAACCACGGAAAAAAAAAATTCAGTTAAAAATGCATTACATATAAAAAGCATACAATGAAATAAGCAATATCCCTTAATACAAATATTAATTATCCTAATAAATAAATTAACCAACTTCCCTTTCAAAATCTTAAGAACTCAAATGGCATAAACAGATTAAGAACTTAAACAGATTAAAAAATATCATGCAAAACTTTTTTATAATTAAAATTATGTATAATTAAAACATAATATTACAGTTAAATAAGCAATATCCCTTCATACAAATGTTAATTATGTTAATAAAGCAATTAAACAATTTACCGTTGCAAAAAGAAACAACTTTTTAATTTCTTAAACTTTTCAGTCTCTTAAAAACAGTAACATAAGAAATACGATAAAAAATTGTTGCCAAACCGAAATTTTTAAAAGAATGAAACTATTCAAAATGATGCAATTTCATCAAAAATCTATCAACAACAATAAGAAAGGAAAATTGTTGCCAAAACTACATTTTAAAATATCTGAGATGTGAGAAGTGTATTCGGAAGCTTCATTTAAAAAATTTAAAAAAAATACAAAATATTATTATTTTTCCAAAATTC
>KK122531.1:430499-444431 GCA_000611955.2 Stegodyphus mimosarum
ATACAATCAGCCTGACTCGGAACGTACAGTAAAGCCTCCACTTGGGCTTGAACTTAAATGAATATAAAATTAAACTTAGCTAAGCTTAACTAAAGCTAACTGAAAGATATAGCCGAAGCTATCAATATTCTAAGTAGTTGGCTCCTAAATCTTAATTAAGTCGGCGAAACCAAACAAGGGCCTAAAGTATGGCCGAGCGTAGTAACATCTAAGAGAGACGTAGCCAAAACGCAAACGCGCGCTAGTCAGAAACTCAGACTCTCTCTCACGAAAGTCGGTGAAACATCGACTTAAATACTACTCTTTACTCATTTGCATTCACTGCGTTTCTGAAATTACATTCTGATAGGAAATTGTAAGCTGAAACTAGAAAGGTAGGAAAGATGCATAAACTTAAAACAACTGTTAATAAAATTAGGATAAACCTTACGATTTAATAAACTAAAGTTATAATACATTGGCTAAGCAAAAGATCTTCCTATTTACTTAGTAATATAAAGAGACAACAATTTTACAGTCCGAACATTGATTAGGAATCTGACAGTTAAATTTCATGTTATAGGCTTTGTTTAACGTACTTTTTCAACCCTGTTTGTTATTCCGCGCTTTTTTACTTCGTCAGACGCAGATTTGTTGCAACTTCAAATGTAAAACCTGCGACAAAGCAACTGCTATTGTTTTTAAACTCTGTTTTCTCCTTGGATGATGATTTTGGATCAAGATCAAAAACAGTATTAGGGCCATAAACCTATATGTAGCATTTAGTGCTATTGACTGCTGTCCTTAACTCACTATTCTTTCAGAATTCCAATTTAATCCTTTACAACTCAAAAATAATGAAATATTGTATTTGAAATGTACTGAACTGCACAAAAATGTGATGTGTAAAGTATTCACACGATTCATAAACTTAGTAAGCAGAAGTCTTGGGTTTGCAGATTTTAGTCAAGATTCTATCGATTTCGAGGGCAAATAGGTTCAGCTCTCCTTCATCAGGCACAGAGAAATCTGCCATCATTGATGCTTTGATACTTTGACTTTAGGCCGGCATCGACGCGAACTTTATCGCGCTATTTCCGGCACCTCAGATAATCCCCGGGTGGGGTAACCTCGCGTACGAAACCTCATGGAGATTTCCCAAGATAGAACTAACAGAAGAGAAGAGAGAAGGTAGGCTCATGCCTGTAAGGGCGGCGATCAACCGTTATCCGAAAAGGGGGGTAATGGCAAGACGACTCAGTCCTGGTCACAGGCAGTCACCCTCCCGAATGCTGACCCAGAGACGTTGCTTAATATTCGTTCCTGTAAACAGTGGGGAAATTCAGAAGTCAGGGGAAATTAGGTATTCTCTACATATAATAAAACAAAGAGTCTGTGTGTGTGTGTATGTGTGTGTGTCTTTCGTTCGTGTCGCGAGTAAGCTAATAGACCCAGGGCCACGAAATTTGGTACAGAGGTGTATCTGCACAAGAGCCAGTGCACCTCGAAGCGATTTTTTTAAAATTCGAATTCGAATTTTTTTTTTTATTTTATGTTTTGTGACCAAATCGCGTCATTTTGAGACATAATGGGCTACAGGAAAGCGAGATTTCACTCTATACATTTCATTTTTACATCGTCGTGAAGCGTAGACACTTAGCTATTTTACGAACAGAAAATAAATTTCGTATTTCAATAAATCGATTAAATACGAATTTATTTAAGAAGGTGAGCTTAACACCTTTTCGGCGGAATTTTTTTTAAAAAAACTTATTTTAAAAAATGTGCTGTTTATTTTCCTTTGATTTTTGGACATGTTGAACTTTAATCCTTTGGACTCCTTTTAAAAAGGAATTTTGGAAAAATAATAATATTTTGTATATTTTTTAAATTTTTTAAATGAAGCTTCCGAATACACTTCTCACATCTCAGATATTTTAAAATGTAGTTTTGGCAACAATTTTCCTTTCTTATTGTTGTTGATAGATTTTTGATGAAATTGCATCATTTTGAATAGTTTCATTCTTTTAAAAATTTCGGTTTGGCAACAATTTTTCATCGTATTTCTTATGTTACTGTTTTTAAGAGACTGAAAAGTTTAAGAAATTAAAAAGTTGTTTCTTTTTGCAACGGTAAATTGTTTAATTGCTTTATTAACATAATTAACATTTGTATGAAGGGATATTGCTTATTTAACTGTAATATTATGTTTTAATTATACATAATTTTAATTATAAAAAAGTTTTGCATGATATTTTTTAATCTGTTTAAGTTCTTAATCTGTTTATGCCATTTGAGTTCTTAAGATTTTGAAAGGGAAGTTGGTTAATTTATTTATTAGGATAATTAATATTTGTATTAAGGGATACTGCTTATTTCATTGTCGTTTTTCATATATGTAATTCATATTTTTTTTTGATAAAGTTGTTCTGCAGAATAAAATTCTTCTCGGAATTTTTTGCGTTTCTTTCGTGTTATTTTTTGCTTATTTCACTGTTTGTAAGACACTGAAAAGTTTTTCATGATTTTTTTTCAACGGAAAGATGGTTAATTTTTTTATTAAGATAATTAATATTTGTATTAAGGGATATTGCCTATTTCTTTGTAATTTTTTTGTCTTGAAAATATAAAATAAAATAATACTAATATAATTACACTTTGCTTTTCTGAATTTTTTGTTTTTTGTATTCTTTTATGTTATTTATTGCTTATTTCACTGTTTTTAAGATATTGAAAAGTTTTCAGTGACTTTTTTTTAGGAAACAAAGTTCTTAACCTCCTTTATACCATTTGAGTTCCTAAGATTTTGCAAAGGGAACTTAGTTAATTCAAGATGTATATGTTTTTCTGGTAATACATCAGGGCCGTATGCAATGGAGAGTTTTATTCTTAACAACGAAAAAATAGTTGGGAGAACTTACGGGGCTATCGGTCAAAGGTGTGTCTTTTAGGCATTTCTTCGGTACGTTTAAAAGCCAGACGAAGGCTGACCGCATAGAGGCTACTAAAATAAATAAATGAAAAAAATTACGATAATATAAAAGAAAAATCTGAAAGCTTTTAGATTTTATATTACTCCCGAAGAGGCGTTCTTTTGATGTTTTGTGTGTTACATTTATTTATTAAATATCATGTTCTTCGCACTTAAACCATAAAATTCAACTTAATATCGCAAAATAATTTGAAAAGAGCGCAGCTTTAGAATTTCCGAATTTTTCATATCCTCCCCCCCCCGGGGATTTTTTTTTTTTTTTTTTTTTTTTTTTGTATAGTGTTGCCCTTGCTCGCTTTAAAATCGTTGAGTTTCTTAATCAAGAATTCATAACTGCTTTGCAAAATATAAAATCGATAATAAATTCAAATTCCAAATTTGGGCTTCCAAATGCCCATATTCAGGTATCGGAAAACACTCTTCCATTCTTATCACAGTATGGTAAACCAAATGTTCTATGTCATCTGGAAACTGAAAGCTGGTAATCGCATTTAAAGATTCTTGCATTGCTTTCAAAAAAATACCTTTGTTATTTTGTATTCTTTCTATTAACGCAAAGTATTCTTGGACAGCTAAACTAGAAGGCAAATGAATTATTCCCAGGTTAATGAGTTAATTATTCCCAAATTTCAGTCTAATTCTTTGTTTCAAGTACAAGTCTCTTACGTTCAGCTTCTTTTTTTTATTTAAGACCGTTAAGCAATTGCTTTAATTTCCGTTTTCGTACATATCTGAAATTTGCGTCTACAAATGCACATACTCTCTTACTCTTCCCACTTAGCTTAGCTTCCAGAAGGTGAAAATTTTCTTTCTTTCTTTCTCTCTCACTTTTTTTTTTTTTTTTGTGAAGCTGATGAAAAAAAAATTTCTTTTTCTCAGCTTCTAAGCAAACTTAATTATCGTACAAATAGTTTCCTTCATAAAGGCATTAATTTCCTCTAGAACTTTGTGTAAGTCGCTTTATTTGTTATAGGTCAATTCTCCAAATTTTACCCAATCCCAATTTAATTTATTAATATTAAATTGTTTAACACCTCATCGCAGGAGTAATAGTAATGTATATATTCATGACCATTCCGTGTTGTTTATTCATAATAAATTACGTCCATAGCAGACTTTATCCAAAAAATAAACTCTTGTGTAATCAAACATTGGGTTGCTAAATGGGTTACTATGCCTAAAAAAGCCTGAGGTGCAATGGCTAGCAAATCGAGTCTGTTTATTCAACGATCCCTTCTTCAGACTATTGTACAGTATACACTGGTGTTCAAAAATTAAGGACGAAGTCGAAAAATTAGCATATCAGCTGAACGAAGAGGCAGAGCGGACAGAAAGACCAATCAGGAGATTAAGTAACGTGATGTACGGTACCACATGCGCAGATATGCAGGTAGACGTAATGGGGGAGTGTCTGAGTACTACAAAGCATGTTGTCGGTGTAAGATCAGTATTTCTGGCAAAGAGATTGCAAGCCGTATAGCAGTTAAAATCACACCGAGTTGCTGCCTCAGCGAGAAATGGCGAATAATCAATCTGTTAGACGACATCTGGATGCTTTTACCCGAGGTCGAATCATTGGGAAGTTGGAGGAAGGCCACAGTGTGACAAGTGTGGCTGCAGAGTTCGGAATTGCTCACAGCATCGTTTCACGACTTTGGAGACAATTTCAAACTACAGGAACAGCTATCCGGGGGTTTAGTAGTGGTCGTCCACGAGGAACCACACCCGCAGATGACCGGTATATTGCCTTACAGGCCAGAAGAAACAGGCGGCAGACAGCGGGAGAAATCGCTAGACACACGACACAGGCGACTGGACGACCGATATCGCGTTTTACCGTGGCCAGAAGACTGCACGGTGGTGGTCTGTTTGCACGACGCCCTGTACGGTGTGTACCTCTAACGCCTGCCCATCGGAGAAGGCGTTCTCTGTGGTGCCGGGAACACCGGAATTGGAGAGACAATGAATGGGGACGAGTACTCTTTACAGATGAGAGCAGATTTAGTCTGAGTTGCGATTCTAGACACATACACATCTGGACAGAGCGGGGAACACGCAATAACCCCTTCAACATCATCAAAAGGGACTGTTTTGGAGGTCGCGGAGTTCTCGTTCGAGCAGACATAATGCTTGGTAGCCGGACCGACCTTCATATCTCCCAAGGAGGTTCGTCACCTGGGACTGCTATTGTAACGAGGTTCTTCTTCCTTACATGCGTCTTTTCACAAGGGCTATGGGTCCTCAGTTCCTCTTCATGGACGACAACGCTCCACCTCATCGCACAGTTACTGTCGAAGAGCTGTTGGAGAGTGAAGATATTGAACACATGGATTGGTCGGCAAGGTCTCTGGATCTAAATCCCGTCAAGCATGTACGGAACTTACTAGGGAGACCCGTGGCAGCACGTAACTTATCGCCAGTAACGATTCCGAAACTGCGATTGGTGCTACAAGAGGAACGAGCAGCAGTGTCTCAACAGCTCATTAACAACCACATATCCAGCATGCACAAATGATGTGAAACCTGCCTAGCAGTCAGGGGAGATCATATCCCCTATTAAAGACCGGATGTTTCTTGCTGGACACCCATCACAGGGATGTTTCGGCCTTCAGTCGCATTGCGCTCCATGCTACTTTTTCAATAAAGCTTCTTTTTATCCCCCTGATTTCTCTTTTAGTAAGTGTTGCTTACATTACTCATGTCCTTACGTATTGGGGATCTTACGGTATTAAATGTGTTGATTTGGAAAGCTTTTGTACAAAGTTATATTGAAAAAACCGTCTCGTCCTTAATTTTTGCACACCAGTGTATATTTCAGTTATTTATGGCCGTCATAGTACGCAGTGGGAATTTGAAAATTATATTATAATCTGAAAATACAAATACGGGAGCTTAAATCGAAGAATTAATGGTCCGCTGTATCCCTATTAAAATGAACGTAGAGACGATTAGCAGTGCATTTATTAAATAACTAATACAAATTCCTCTCTTTTTTTGAAAATCATGGACGTAGACTTCAGATCACTCGTCAGGTTTTCCATCAGAAATTTTAAGCAGACATTGTTCTATTAGAATAGAAGAGAAGCACGCCAATGTGACAATCAAAATCGCTGAAACAACCTTGTATTTGGCGTACATTTATTAAAACACTCAATCGATTTCGAGGGCAGATACAGGTCCCTCCTCATTAGGAGAACGAAATTTCTAGAAAGGGAAAGCAACCTCAGTAACGGCATTTTATATCCTCGGGTAGTACCATGCGCGAGGAGGCAAAGCCGTCTATAATCTTATGTCCTTATTATCTTGAATCTTATGTCCGAAATGACGAAATTAACAACTCTTCATTAGCGTATCATAGCTGGAAATTGAATCATAATTTTGACTTTGAATCTGCAAAAATTATCCAAAAAGCTTCTTTCGTTGGTGAATTGGATTTTCTTGAGGCTTTTCATGTTCACAAAGATTTAGCATGTTTTAGTGAATGATTTTAAGTCCAATCCAGTCCTTCCCAACGCTTTTAAAATTCTATTAACATAATTCTTGGTTATTATTTTTGTCTATAGATGGCGTTGCCTCCTCGCGCATGGTACTACCCGAGGGTATAAAATGCCGTTACTGAGGTTGCTTTCCCTTTCTAGAACTTTCGTTCTCCTGATGAGGACGGAGCCCTCGAAATCGATTGTTTTAATACGCCAAATACAAGTATTGTTTCAGCGATTTTGATTGCTCTATTAGTTTGATAGAACCAGATAGTCCGGGTGTAAATTTCCTTAATTAAGTAACAAATCCAGTTGATTCATTTACTCTTTATTTTTTAATTTTTTTCCCGTTATGTGTTGTGTATTGATTACATAAAAAGAAAATTCAAACTCAGAATGTCAGAAGATTAGAAATCTGAGAGTTAGGTTTTATTTTTCATTTGTGATTTTCAATTCCTTAACCTGCAATTTCAATTAAGCTATTAACTAATTTTAAAGCTGCTTATGCATTTAAACGAAAAACTGAAACTAACCGTACTTTTAGGCACAGCGAAATCGTTCTAAAACGACCACCCCGATTGTAGATGATTTTGATCTTTTGTGGCGAGAGTAGCCTTAAAGAACATCATCATCAATGATGCTCAGAAACGTTATTTACAATCTACAACATAAAAAGCGACGTACCAAGAAGGAGTTTTTTATCCGATAGGGGACGAAATTGCGTATGTCCAAACCTTACGATAGAATACGCATATGATTAACTTTTGGCGGCCAATAACTAATTAGCTGGGAGCTCTAACCTATTGCAGCGAAGCATCTGAATGGTGTATAAAATAGAGGACACTTCAGTGCTAAGGCATAACGTCCATCTGGTTCTGTCGATTCGCGAGGATTATAGCAATGCCTCGCAGACGGCTTCGTGAACATTATGAGCAGATGTTAACCATTTGAGAGCGAACGTGCAACTGAGCTAAAGGAAGCAGTGTGGTCAAAGCGCATCTGCGTGTTGCTACCATTCGACGATGACAGCAGGGTTGAACGAACCATGCTCGTGTAGAGCGTCATGAGGGTATCGGTCAACCGAGAGCGACAACAAAGTGATCGTCTGATCGGTGTTCACAGATCTGATGCGTCCTTATAACGATCCGACGTGTAACAGTGATACAAGCGACTTTCCTTCTTTTGAGCGATGGCGGCAAAGCCAATCCTCTGGCGCAGTTCCCTATCAGCCAGGTGGCCCCGCTAAACGAAAAACCTTTGCTACGAAAGTTCGTCAACTATAGACTTCCCAGGACTCTTCCAAAAGTCAAAGTGCGCAAAATTGCAGTGTCCATTAATAGAGGATTCATGAAACCTATCAATGGTCACTGCGGAGATCCGCATGAGACCACAGAGGCCATTACGCCGACTGCTCCTCTCCGCTGAACACCGCCAGGCACGTTAGTAGTAGTGCGGGCCCATTCGAACTGGGATCTCACGTATTGGAGTAGAATTGTTTTTAGTATGCACAATACCTTGAAAGGCAACCTTGGTATTGGTACATAACCCTTTCCGGCCCACTACTTCTTAAAGTTGGAATTTCGACAAACAAAAATGGTAGGCAGTCTAATCAAGCATAGAGAAGTAGACAGGTAGCATTTTATGAAGATAGCACTTATCGTTTTAATTCTGTGGGTGTGCCTTGATGCCCGAACCGGACACACTGAATGGATAGAGCTTCTAAAAGAGTGCTGAAACGAGCATTGCTGGGAAGCGCGTAAAAGAGTTTATGCTTACGGTTGGAAATCTCTAGATTCTGATTACCGTAGCAGATTTAGCAATACCCAGGGTGTGGCATGGAGAGAACTGCTACTCTACAGCCCTCTAAAAAAAACCTTCTTGGTTACATGATGATTACATGTGTTACATGAACAACACTTCGTTGAATGAAAGCGAAAGAGAAAAAGAGAACTGCTCTAGTGAAAAACAAATAGCTAACTGATAAAATTACCTCTGAACTTCAGGAAAATCACCCCAATAATTTCCTGATGAGTTCCGCTTCTAAATGAGCTCCAATGATCAGCGAAGACGTGTCTGTAGACGTCCAGGAGGCGGAATACTCACTTAACTGTCATCTGCCACACTGCCCGACAACCAGGAGTTATGGTACGGGGTACATTTGATAGCCGAACTTCTTTGGTTGACATTCGTGGCACACTTACAGCACCTTTACGATTTTACACTTGGTAGATTTGCCTTTCCTTTCATGTATGGATTTTAACAGGATAATGCCCACTCACACATGGCATGCCTTTTTACTGCTTTCTCGGCCGGCGTCATCGCCAGATCTCTCTCCAACAGAGCCCGTTTGGGATTGGCTAAGCAGGTCTCCTGACCGTTCACGGATTGGCAAGTCTAATTAGCCAACTGGAACATGTATGTCAAGCAATGCCGCAAGAGGACATCCGCCAAATCTACACTCAATGCCCAATCGGATAACAAACAACTTGCATCAGGGCTACAGGTGGGCCAATGCATTATTATTATTATTATTACTTTGCTGTCGTGTGGATATTTTCTAAATAAAACATTCGGTTTGTATGATACTGTTAGCGTTTCATTTTCAATACATTTACACTACACCTACCGATTTTCGTCTCATTCAGATAACTCCTTGATGCGTCCTCTTTACGTTATAGAGTATATTTGCGTTTTTAGACGTAACTGGTCTCTATCAGCGGCTATCATTTTAGTGTGGTAGTCGAGTTCGTGTTTTTATCTGCATTTGTTAAATGAGTAGTTTTTATCCAAAATCTAAAAATATTTAACATTAAAATAATTATATTCATGTCTTATGAGGAGGAGGCAAACTTATACTGACATTTTAACCTTCTTTCCACGTTTTTTCCATCACACAGATCCACACTGATGGAAAAAATAGCAGAGCTGTTATTTTTGAACTGCTTCTCGCCTGAATAACATAGATCCATCAACAGCAGGCGTGTGTTTCTATTTTGTTTTTGCTTGGCATTTCCGTTGTCTTGGAGTGATTAGAATGTCATATAATTTTAGATGGATTATTCGTGTTCAAGGTTTTTAGAGCGCTATATTTTCTTTCAAATACCCATAGATTAGGAAACGCCCTCTCGTCACCTGTGATATCTTTTTTTAGGAGAATAAAGGCGGGTTATAACTTTCAGGAACTTCGGAGATATGACATTTTGCATATATTTGCTAAGGTGGGTCATTTTCTTGATTTATTACTTTTAAAGCCGTGAAGAGGTTTCTTCTAAAGGCTTAGTAATGATAGTCGTTGTTTTGAATTTTAAAAATTGATTAATTTGGACAATGATATCCCACTGAATTCGTAGAACAAAAATGGAAAATTAAAGAAATTAAATTCGATTAATACGTGATTTTGTTATCAAACTATTCCGATTTTATAATTTATAATATTGTTACGTGCGTACGGGTTCGTTATATATTGAATGCACAAGTCGTAAAAAGTTAACAAAGTTAAAAATTTATTCTTTCCACAAGAAATAAATCAAAATGCTGAAATATTTCTTCAGAGATATTCGCACAACATCGCAATATCTCAAACGTTTAGCCAAAACTCAATTCAAAACAGATAAAATAATTCTATCTCACAGAGAAATCTCTACAATCAATAACAGCATTAAGTAAACAAACAGCAGTACGCTTTTTACAGCTACAACTACAACAACAACTGAGATGAGGTGTTTCAATTCGGCTTTTATAAGCTTTTTAATTATCAATAGAACAATCTCGATTTTTCTAGATTTTTCTGGATGGCAACAGTAATTACGAGATATTTATTTCTTAAGCATTAAATGCAATCGCTCTTTTATTTTATTTTTTTTTTCGACGTAGCTTTCTCTTCAAAAATCGTCTGCGTTGCACTGGGAAATAAAAAGGAATTTTAATTACAATTCTAAATAAATAGCCAAATAAATATGAAATTCGTAACAATTTCAATCTCTTCAAAATTTATTAGCTAGCACGTGTTTTTGGTAGAAAATAATACGGTTGTAGAATAATAATAATAATAATAATAATAATAATAATAATAATAATAATAATAAATCTGAAAGGTTTCAGATTATAAATTACATCCAAAGGGACTTTTTTTTAACATTTTGTGTGATACGTTTATTTATTAAACATCATCTTCTTCGCACTCAAACCATAAATTTCAGTTCAAGAGTAATATCGCAAAATAATTTTAAATGGAGCATTTCTTTAGAATTTCCGATACACAGTCTCACGCCCTGGAGATAAAAAGGTTTTTTCTGTACAACGTTGCTATGACTGGCTTTGAAATCCATCAGTTTGTTAGTGAAAAATTCATTAAAGTTTTATAAAATAATAAAACAAATTTCAAATTTGGCCTTCTGGATGCCCATATTCGCAGTAAGATTACGTCATTCAAAATTGAGTGGCTATAGATACCGTTATTTCATCACAGTGCGAGAAACATATATAATTTATGCAGATTCTTCATTATTTAATTTCTTCAAATATAATACAAGGCGATAATATTTAATGGCAACAATTTAAAACTGAAACGGACATTCAGAATGATTCAACGCAATATCACAAAACGAAAACAATAGTCCCTCAGAGACAAAGCCCCTTTGGACTAAAAAACGAGCAATTTAGCATAAGTGTAGCCTTAAACTGGAAATACCGCTTGCCCCAAAACTGGCATTGGTTCAGAAATCAGATTGAAGGTGTTGGTTTTAATAGCATTAACTTCCATTACAGGCACATTCATTCAATAACATATTGCTTAATACGGTAATGCACTTAAATAATAAATGCATATACTATAGTTAAAGGTATAAAGAAAAGTATACAGGATTCGTTTAATTAAACTTGAATTAAATTGAAATGGGAGAAAAGATTATATGGTAGTACAAATACGATTATAAAACATGTTTAAGCAAACGCTGAATCGTAAAATATTTAACAGAAATCTATTAGAATTGCGCAAGTTACTGCTGGGTAAAAGCGAATAAAATAAATTGAATTTTAATTAATATGACAGTGAATAGCTACCTAACATAAAGAAATAAAACAGTATTAAGCAAAACTTGAAAATCAGCTCTGAAACTAAAAGTAAATGAAAACACAGATAAAATATTTAAATTAAGTTGATTATCCTTTCGGTCTCTCCCAAGATGCAGCCAAGAGAATTGGCAACGAAGCTGCGTTACTGAATTATATGTGGTTGAACTGCTAAAAATAAGAAAAAGTTGAATTTAAATTTTGAGAATAATTAAATGCTTTTTATATTTCCTTGAAATGAAAATTGAAACACGGAAATTTAGTACAACCTCAGAAATGTTTTAAAAAATAATTAGTGCTAAAGTGAAAAAGAAAACAGGTGCACATTACGTAAATACTTAAATTATCCGTATATTTCTTAACTTTAGATTGCAAAACAAGCAATTTCTTATCTCATCAGTCGTATACTTAGGAAATGTTGGAAAACTTCGTATTTCCACAACTAGAAGAGCTTCAGCCACATGTTTTTTTGCAACAAGATGGTGCACCACCTCATTGGGGTACCATCGTTCGTAGTTCTTTGAATGACCATTTTACAGGAAGATGGATTGGGCGAGGAGGTCCAATTCCTAGGCCAGCCAGATCACCTGATATAACGCCGCTGGACTTTTTCCTTCGGGGATTTGTAAAGGACAACGTTTACAGGAGGAGAGTGTCGAACATGGATGACCTAAAAGCCAGAATAACAACAGCAATAGCCTCTGTGAATGCCGACATGCTTGCCGGTACCTGGCGTGAAATTGAATATCGACTCGATATTCTCCGTGCGACGAAGGGGGCACATGTGGAAGTTCAATGACAAGGGTCGTGAAACTTTTTGAGTCTGTCTAACCATTTATGTTATTAATTTTAATCTATCTTTATTATTTTATGAGTTATTAAACATCAAAATGGTCCAGGACTTTGTAAACACCCTGTATATTAGATTTATATATATATAGCATCATTCTAACACACGTATTTTGACCCAGAATGGAATTTTTTCTGAGATAACACACCAAGGTTTTTCAATATTTGGATTTTACGATCCAAATTATGCCTAAATATTAAATGTTGTAAAATTTGGTGGGAAATTTACGGAGAAATTCAAACATTTATCTCGGCGCATTTTTTTTTCACTTTGCGCCAAGAATGGTTCACTTTGTGAACTTCTTAATATATGGCAACTTTTTTCCTTTTCCTTCCATTGTGCAGGAGGGGAAAAAACGTCACATCGTTCTCACTTTCAGATACTTTTAACAAAGCACACTAAACCACATTTGATGTTATTATCGCTGTCAACAAATATGCCAAATTACAAAACGCGCCAATATACAAATTCACGTATGTCTCCGAAAATTTTGAATAAACGTACGACTTTAATTAGCCGAAATATTAATTAAAATCTTTGAAAGCGCTAATTTTCGCACTGATTTTTCCAAATGTCAACAGCCTTGCGCGTTGGAGATAAAAATGCTTTGTTTCGAAAAGTGTTGCTACTGTAACAGCTTTAAATATTGTTTTTAATCTTTTGTAAAATTTAAATAGACGAACATTGATATGTATCTGAATGGCAAAATTTTAAATGCACGAAGAATAGTTTTAAATATTGTTGCTAATCATTTGTACAATTTAAATTGGCGAACATTAATATGTATCTGAATGGCAACGTTTTAAACGCACGAAGAATGTAATTATATTTATTTTTAAATAGTTTAGAAGATGCTTTCTCTTCTTGCTTGTATGTCGCCATTTTGAATGTTAAATAAAGTTTTTGCTGTGTTCCATCAATGGAGTTTGCTTCAATTGCGAAAGAAGTATCACACTACTGCTCTCTTTTAAATCGTAGAATTTGTTAATTTGTTAATTCTTCTTTATATGTATGGATTTTGTATTGTTTGTTCGCGTTATTGATTTCTGATCAATTATGATCAATCTTTTGGCACATTCTATCGACTAAAATTGAATATAGGTGAAATATTGGGTAGAATTGAGCTTTTACAACCATTTTATTAAAAAGACGAAAATCATTAAAAACTGCATGCAATTGTTGTTGATATAATGAGAGAGAATTATATTATTTTTCTATCGAAATTTTTTGTGGGTTCCACATCGCATCAGACTGGAAAATGTATGAGTATGAATCGTATTTTTTGCATCGTTATTGGAGCAGGATTACAGCGGTATCGTTCTCTCTGTTGTTAGATGCATTACTCTCAATCTAACTTAACTGGTATCGGGTACTCCCGCTAGTTTAAAATAAATTTGAATAAATTCTAGATTTTACACTTTGGTTAATCTTCGGATTATGGTAACTTGGCGGTTTTTTGGCGAAAATTTGGCGAGCAACCTTGCTACAGCAACCTGCCAGTTTTTTTTTGGACGCCATTTTGTTTTCACGAAGTAAAGTGGGTTTTTTTTTTTTTTTTTTTC
>KK122531.1:444875-482609 GCA_000611955.2 Stegodyphus mimosarum
TCTTTTCCCTCTAAATTATCCATTATAAAAGTCACCTGCGAATTTATAAGGCAAACATTAAAAATGGTTGCAAATACTTAGTGTCAAATATTTAACTTATTTCCATGCAGGTTTACTTGTACTGAAATGGATTGCAAAATGCTACAAACGCGTAATGCACAAAATGACTATCATTTAATTAAAATATAAATAAATTAAAGAACACTAATTAAAATATAAATAAACATATACATTAAATTATTAAAAATTATTATTATTATTATAATTTTTATCGCCTTACTAAAATGTCGCCAAAAGTCGCCAAACTACCAGTTACCATATTCCAAAGATTAGCCTACACTTTTTATGTATAAACGAGAAATCAAAGGTCAAAATGTATTCTAGTAACAAATAAGTTTAAAGAAAACAATAATATTTGCTGTAATAGTATACTAGCCCTCCTTTTTTTATGAATTCAGCAAGTCTTCTAAGCATAGCTTTCATAAGATTTTGATTGATATTTGCTTATTTTTTCCATTTTGTGGTGAAGTTTTTTCCAAGAATATGCCTGTAGGAAATTCTGACTTGCAAATGATCCTAAGTATGCTGAGTAGGACTGATTGTCTGGACTAAACACAAGAGTTTTAGTTACATGGAAATATGCATATGAAGTTCCACAGTGTGCAAACAGGAAAATTATGCTTCGGATAATCATCTTAATAAATTTTTAATGCGATAATATGCCTATTTTGTGGGCTCCGTGCTTCAAGTTTTGTTTTAAAATGTTCAAATATATAAAAGTATCAATTTTTCCATCAATAAAATGCTGAATTTAAACGCCGCAAGCACTCATCCAGCCCAATACCTTTTGACTCTTTCCACATGTTTTACGTAAGATAACCTCCTCGTCTTAATAAAGTTTTAAAGCAACAATGTGCCTATTTTTTTCTATGCCCCGATACGTTTTTAGTCACTGTACGTCGACAGTGGTTAAAAAGTAGGTGAGAGCATCATTCTACGATGGTGCCGAGGGCTACCGATGGTACAGATGGAACTTATAGGGCACACTAACAAGAAGAACACATAAAAAAGAGAAAGTTTAATAGAATGTATATGTAACATTACTGACTGGAAGCACGAGAAGCAGGAAAAAAAATACAAAAGTCCAGTAACAGAAGAAAGCATCAGAAAAAGTGCAGAAAATTAAGTGAGCCATCCTTTAGAACCAGAAGAATGTGGACACGAACTGGTTTCCCGTAAAGAATCCTCCACGAAGGTATCCCTTGCTACAGGCAGGTAATTTTCCAATTTTGTTGCCTCAATCAATTAATCTAACTTAAACCAGAACTGGCAGAAAATATGAGTTTCATGCTTGCTTCGCGACGAAGGTAAAACTCATTAAACTAAGGATCCTTTTATTCCGAAATCCGTCAGGACCACGAGTGGTCAAGTGACTGCGATTACTAAATACTGCTAGATCGATTCAGATTCAAATCCCGGCGCACAGGCTGGCTGTGGAGGTGTTGTGTGGTTGGTTGGTTGAAAAGGGGCGCAGCTCCAGTCCACTTAGCCAACATGCGCTGGCCCTAATGACATAGCAGGACCGGCCTGTTTCATAACAAACCTAACACTAAATCCAAAAGAAAATTTAAACTAGCAAATAAAAAAACACCAAAAGACCAAGTCCGGGCACCGAGCAACCAAAAAAAAAAAAATTGAAACAGAGCAAAATAGTAACAACGACTGGAAGAAAAACCTCCAGACCCAGACATCAACACAAGCGAACATAAAAAAATAAAAGTAATTGTTATAAACAAAATAAACGTCACATAAAAGAACAAACTCATACACGCACACCACCATAGAAACTCCATCCCCTAACCTATGCCTATTTGGTCTCTATTTGTATTAATTACTTCCATCAATTTTTTAGCGATCTTCTTTTTTACAGCAAGTTTCTTCTGGTTACCAAATAGAGGAGTACAATACAATTTTCTTAAATTCTCAGTGAGTGCACAATCTTCTATGAAATGCTTAGAATCTCCTGTTTTATTACAATAGAGGCACAAATCGGATTCTTGAATTCCAAATCATTTCAAATAGTAAGGGAAACGTCCATGTCCTGTTAAAATCTGATTAAAATCGCTATCACAACTAAGATTCATCTTGTTAAAAACCTTAAAATCCGCTAAAAATCCAATCTTTTTTATAGAATTATCCCAATCATTGGCCCAATTTTTAAATAAAATGGATTTCAGTCTTGTAACCATAATGCGTTTAGAGGGTATAACGTCGAGGCAATCACCTTCACCCAAAGCCACTTCCTTAGCTAGAATATCCGCCCTCTCATTTTCCAAGATTTCCAGCATGTGCTTTTATCCAGTGAATATGTAGAATATGAATTTTTTGAAGATGTATAAACTTTTCTTTAATATGGTACAATATTTTATTGTCACATTTTAGACCCGAGAGCGCTTCCAAAACAGATAATGCATCGGAATAAATATTCAAACAGTGTGGACTATTAAAGTTATTTTTAATCCAATTTAGGGCTTCATCAATAGCGCAGGTCTCAGCCTGATAAACAGAATTTAAACTAGTTAGTCTAAATTTCTTCATGTAAATTTCAATCCCATAATAAAAAACAACGAAAGCTCCACCGACTCCGCCCTCGAATCCGGAACCATCCGTATAAATATCAAATTCACTGGTTTTAAACATATGTTTATCATATATTATTCTTAAGTGTTCTTTTGGATGTATAAAAAATTCACTGCCATATTTAAAAGCATTGGCCTCGACTACTTCATCAAACTCAATAATACTCTGGATAATACCATTTCTAAGTTTAAATTTATTGTAATAAAACTGATAGAATAATGAGAGACGGGGAGTTCCAGCCAAGACACATAGAACCTCGTTAGAAACCGTTCTAAAGGCTCTGGTCAGAGCAAGCAGCCAGACTCTGTATTGAATTTATCTTATTTCTTAAGGTGTTGTGTGGTATAGATTTTCTCAGGTGTTACGTGTATACGAACAATTTTTTTAGGAAAGTGGTCCAGGAAAACAAAGGAAAGTCCGCCAGGAAAACACACTTTCCCTTCAGGTCGGTAGGGTTAGTGGGCTTCTGCGTAATCAAATACCCAATCCACTCTGAAATTCCCTAGCCGTTTTTTAGCCACCGGGCGAGAAAACTATCGACAATGATACTATACTTTATACTTTCTTCATATTTAGCTAAGGTTCAACAACAGAAATCACGCGATTAGCCACTTCATACCACGCAACTTTATGCTCTCACTAAGTGTAAAAAATTCACTCCTACGCTCGGTTAGAGGAAGGACGTCGACCATGAAGGTACGCTCACGAAGAACGCAGCATCAATTGCTTATCAAATTTTAAAAAAATGTCATGATCCTTGCTACATTTTGCTTCTGTATGCCATTATAGATATGCCTAAAAATTGCTTTTACAAAATTTCTTACTATAATTGCTTCTACGAACTTTTTCTACCTTAATTGCTTCAAACGAAATGCCATCTCATTGCCTCCGATGTGAAGGACGACAGGATGAATTGCTTTTGACTATGAAAATTGCTAGTCTATTCAAGAATTGGACTCTCGCCTCTGGCTGTTCGTGTTTTCTAACACCATTTCGTTTTAATTACCGCAAACGGTCAATGGGAAGTATATTTAATTTACAGGTTAAGATTCTACGAAATTCTATGACTGCAGTAAAGTGATGACCAACAATCGACTGACTGAGCAGCTGTATAGCCATGCCAGTTACGTCTTTATAAGGCTATCATCCCCCGCCCCCACGATCTTGTTGTGCGTCACCAGCCTGGGCAAGTGGGAAAGAAAATGAACTCAAGAAGTTGCGAGTTCGTAAAACAAGTTGTTGCGGAATATCGCCGGTACTTCATACGAAATCAAAATTTGCTCCATGATTTGAAAATTGACACGGTAAAGGAATACCTAAACAAGTTTAATGTACAATTCTACTACAAGGCAGCAACCAATACTACTGCAAACTCCGCTGTACTTCAAAATTACCACTAATGGACGATTTTTTCATTTGTCCGTATGTTGCATATCTTCTACAGCAAGAAGTATTTGTCGTCTAACATGCGGTTTTACCCCTCACCAACACATAGCCTAACTGTATGTTACGCTTCACGATGTGAATTCTTAAATACTAAATATTTTCCTCTCTCGTGCATTGCCTGGATTGGTCACTGCCACCAGGGAGCTGACGCCACTCTCACAGTTGCGAACATTCATCTTCCCCTTCGCCTACCTGGATTTTCTTCTAATGCTATATACGTGACGACTCTAGCAGTGGCAAACCGCTTCTCTTTTTTTCACCATCCAAGACCTCCTACGAAGGGCATATTTCATGTACCATTCATTCTTGAGCTCCGTGAGGAATTCTGTAATTGCTCTTGGAAGTATTGCTTAGGAAGCAGAGCCACAGAATAACATTGCAGTATCGCAATATAGCCCTGCCTGGGACTTTGATTTTAGTTTTAAAAATTATCTTATTAAAATCCCCCAGTGACAGAAGAAATGTTTTGACAAATTAATGGAAAAGAATACTAAAACTCAAAAAACATTTCTTCTATTAGGAGGAAAAATTCGAAATTAAAAAAAAATTAGATATATTTAAAGTATATAAGAAATAACTTTGCAATTTACTATTTTTTTTTACTGTTTTATAATATTACAGTTATACAGAATAAGTAATGCAAGTTACAGTAAAGTTCTTTCGATAATTACGTGCTTTTATGTCTAAGTCTTTTATGGCTAAGGGAATGCTGCTAAATAACGTTAGCTAATAAATCGGAGCTGAAGAATTATATCACTTAAAATAAGTTAAAACAATTGAGCTTAAACGTGTCTACAATCTACTAACACAGATTAAGTTAGTTCAACATGAATAAAACAGGTACTTAAATCTTCAGTTTTCTGAATAATTATATTAAAAAGGCTGAAAGCTGAGTTAAGTTGGGAACCGAGCGATTTAAAGTAACTAAGCCTAGTCTAAAAAAAGTAAAAAAAATATAAGTAACTTAAATTAAATTTAATTAACAAATTGTGTAAGGTTTTAGTTTAAACTAACAAAGTTTTATGCTATTTTTTTCTTTCCTGTAAGTTCTTATTTCAACTTCTCGTTAGAATGAGCGTGCGTTTTAGCTTTATGCTAATTTGAAGTAGAGCCAAGTTTGTATTTAAAGGTTAGCGAGGAACTTCTCAGTGTGAGAGAGCTTTTAGTCTCAGATCGCTGTGGCTCTGTTCGACGTCCACCTGACTAGCTAGTATTTAAGTTCTAAGCCTTAGTGCTGTTACGCTATTACTTATTGAAGAAATCTAAGTGCGTTAGTATTAGCTAAATCTTGCTACGCACCATTAATAGTTTAGTATAGAGGCCAACTTTGCGTTTACAGCTCTGTGAGCAACAACTACTTAATTTCTACTTAGCTTTATTTTAAATTACTTGATTGTTCAGTTTAGACCCAAGTGCGGTCATTATTTTCTGTTATCCCTCCCGAGTTGAAAAGTGGCTGTAAATAATAGTGGTTTAATAAAAGAGGATTTTAAATCCTTCTTACGTGCAGTTATTCTACCACTTAACCACAGTATTCTACCACAGAACATAGCTGCATTCAGCTCCCTGTTCAAGATCAGGACTTTAACTACTTCACGAATATGTTCGCCAAAAGTATGCACAGAACACTCAGTCCTGACATTCGTAGTAAATTATACTTTAATGAATCACGATCCAACGAATCCTTGCTACGACGCTTGTGAAATGCTGTGTTGATGAAATTATTCCATTTTAAAGCACTTAAGATATTTTAACTTCACCATTTTAGTTTAAAGTTACTTTTAACATCGAACTTCAAGCATTTTCAGTAATCAGAGCGCCATTTGCATTTTTAATTCAGCTAAAAATGGCATAATACCATAAGATGATTGTCAAATTCATGTGGTTTGAAACAGAATTATTTATCTTTCCAAAACTGGAGTAGAATTTTTTTGCATAGCTACAAATATGAAGAACCTTTTTCAAACGGCTACTCAACGATTCCAAATGATTTGGATAATTTGTGAAGGTGGTAGCTTATAGAAGTGTGACATTCTGTAGCTACGTTTGTGTACGTGTATGAGAATTTTCTGTTCTCTAAAATGAAATAAAAAAAATTGGATTGGAATATCAAACTATGTTCCTATATTGCGATGGTTAAGATTTCTTTGTGCAGATCCATACTGGATGGGTGTCTTTGAAAATTACAGTTTCCCCTTTTCATCTCGATTCTTCAACTCTCAGTTCCGTGTTTATATTATTCTCTAAATAGCAACGGAGCATTGAGACCTTTAGCTTTACCGCACCTCCAAAAGGTGTTTGATCTTACTCACGGAAAGAAGGGTGGCCCTACTTAAAATATCACAACGTTATGTGAGAAGCAACTAAGTATTCTACAAAATAAGGATGCTATAAACTTCCTTAAGGAACAATTTATGAGTGTAGGAAGACGAAGTTGCCATGATATGCGAGGTGAAAAGAAGTATAAAATAGTCTCTTGTGAGCCATTTTTTTATTTTTAGCCCTCTCGTCTTGAGGTCCTTCAACTGAATATCCATCTTGTTGTCAAGTGACGCGTTAAGAATGGTAGATAGTTGAAAAAAGAAACTGACAACAGGTGCAAAAACTCGTATCAGTATCAATCAACATAAGGATGCGGTCAATTTTTTTTATTTGTTTGGTCGTAGACAATGCTGAAAAGCGGTCGGCAAGAACTGGTTTTAATCAAATTCATAAATAGTTGAGGATTCTTGCATCGGATTTCTTGACTCGGCAGCAAATTCATGAATGACTAAGTCACCTTCAGAGAGAAATAACGAAAAGGTTCCCTTTTTTATGACTTTTATGTGTCTCGAGATAAAATACAGGAGAGACAATTTCATATCTGTAAGCAACTGTGTGAAATTTATCTTCAGTTTAAAAAGGAAGCAGCTTGTTATTGCGATGACCAATGGAAATGTCTCAACGAGATGCATTTAAATATATTCGTCATAATAGTTTTTAACGCTACCGAAACCAGCTTATAATCTAAATTTATATTTAAAAAAAAGTAAAAAAATAATCCATTCGCATTTGAAGAACTGTAAATAATTTAATGACTGAAATCGAAAATTCGTTTTATGCTATGAATTTTATGAATTATTTATTATTTATAAGGAAATATAATACAATAAATTATAGTTATATCTAGAGCCGTGTCAAGATATTTTTTCACCTGAGACAAAAAAGTAAATGCGCGCACATATATATATATATATCAAAATAGCTATATTTATATTAAACAAAAGTAACTGTATTAAATCAAGATATCATGATTCTTAAAGTATTTTTTAATCGTAGCTTTATAAATTCAGAAAAATAATATAGCCAACTATTTACAACTTTCAAATGAAAATGTTAAAAAAATCTTTTTTTGATAAATAAGAAATAACATTGAAATACACAATGCATTCATTTCCAGGTTTTCTTGCAATATCCTATTGTTTTATTAATTTAAGTTTGCCGAAGCTTATTTTCCCTAATAATAACCGACACATTTAAGAACATAATTAAAGTAATTTTCGAATTCGCATGGCCAATTTGGCGCCCCTTCTACTGATTCACCCGAGGCAAGTGCCTAACTTGTCTCGCCGTTGTCCCGGCTTTGGTGATGTCTAAACATACAGGGTGTTTGTAAAGTCCCGGACCCATTCTGATGTTTAATAACTCATAAAATAATGAAGATATAAACAAACTTAGGGCATTTATTGATGGAATAACATATATATTTTCCGTTTCAGGTTTGAATATCTTTACTTTTGTAAATATCGTCTGCGCGTGTGGTTCGTTTCAAATTTCATTTTCCAGTCTAAATATCTGTACTATTCTAAATATCGTCTGCTTAATTATTGCAATTTTCTTTCTTTTGTTTTTGGTAACTATTGCGCATATGGGGATCTGAAAACCCCCATGAATACCGTGAGGCACAAAGGGATTCCCCAAAGGTTAATGTGTGGTGTGGACTAATGCACCACCGAGTCATTGGGCCTTTCTTTTTTACAGAAAAGACGGTCTCATCAGTAGTATACTTCGGACGTGTTGGAAAACTTCGTATTTCCACAACTAGAAGAGCCACATGTCTTTTTGCAACAAGATGGTGCATCACCTCATTGGGGTACCATCGTTCGTAGTCCTTTGAATGACCATTTTACAGGAAGAGAGATTGGGCCAGGAGGTCCAATTCCTTGGCCACCCAGATCACCTAATATAACGTCGTTGGACTTTTTCCTTCGGGGATTTGTGAAGGACAACGTTTACGGGAGGAGACTGTCGAACATGGATGACTAAAAGTCAGAATTACAACCGCAGTAGCCTCTGTGGATGCCGACATGCTTGCCGGTACCTGGCGTGAAATTGAATATCGACTCGATATTCTCTGTGCGACGAAGGGGGCACACGTGGAAGTTCATTGACAAGGGTCAAGAAACTTTTTGAGTCTCTCTAACCATTTATGTTATTAATTTTAATCTGTCTTTATTATTTTATGAGTTATTAAACATCAAAATGGGTCCGGGACTTTATAAACAACCTGTAGATTTTACACAATAAATAACCAAAATAAAAAAAAGTGAGGAAGGAGAATGAAGCGCCTGTTTATAAAATATAATGCAATGAAAATATAAACAGAACATAGATATTGCAATAATTAACTGAAAGGCTTTACATCAACTTGAAAATTAATCCTAAAGAAAAGAACGTAAGAAAAGGAAAATCTGAAAGGTTTCAGTCAGTGGTCGACCAAAAAGTGTCTGTTAAGTGTTTTTGCGCTCTCGCTGAGCTCTCAGTTTACCACTCTGCTCTTTAACTCATTTCTGTTAACGCATTTTTTTTCTTTTTATGCTTTATTATTAAGCATCGTTTTCTTCGCACTTACGCTATATATATAATTCAACAACAAAAATCACAAAAATTTTAAACGCAACATAGTAGCATATATTTAAAATTCTTGGTACAGTATTATTATTGGTTATTATTATTATTGGTAATGTTGGCATATATTTTTTGAATTTTTCAGTCTTTTTTCAATTCATCATATCAATGTTCAGTTTTATTAGTCAGATAGCTTGTAAAAATCTTTTTCCCGTCTTTTTTTATTATTAGCTTTTTGTGCGTTAACTTTATTTATTAAATAACACTTGCTTCGCACTTACGTCTCGTAAAATTCACTTCAAGAGCAAACTCGCAAAATATATGAGAAACAGCATATCTTTAGAATTTCCGATAGACAGTCACGTGTACTGGAAATAAAAGTGTTTTATTCTGAAAAGTATTGCCCCAGCTCGCTTCAGATTGTTCAATTTGTTGATCAAAAATTCATTGAAGTTTTACAAAATATGAAATAAATAATAAAAAAATATATTACGTCGTTTTATGGAAATACTGAAAATTTATATTCTAACAATTAATAATAATAATAACAATATTATATTTATATAATAACAATAAACTTCTAATTAATTATTATTATTTACGTTTTTTTATCTTAATTAAAGATCTCTGTGAATTTTTCTTGTGTAGGTGTTAAACTTTGTGTGTTTTATTTTTATCTTAAGTGAAAAATTTTCCGTAATATTAGTATAGAGATCGAAAGAACATATAAAAAGTTAGATTTTGTTACTTTAACAAATTTTATTATTTTAAAAATACCCAAAAAAGGAATATTTGCTCCATTTAAAACATTTTTGTGCTATGTCTACTATCAACAGTTACGGAAATAAAGGCCGAGTAGGCCGTGATGATAAATGCTCTACCGACGGGCCGAGGTTAGAATCCCGTAGAAGGTATGGTCCCTTGTAAACGTATAGTGTCTGTGTGGCATGGAGACACTAAAAAATATAGCGACCCTTGGACGCGTCTCTTGGGACGCTGTACTTTAAAACTGGGGTGGAACTTCAAAGTCGGACTGTCACCCGCATCATGCTCAAGAGTGTTGCTAACAAAAGATGCAGTCTTGTACTCTTTGCCACGATAAAATTAGTCGGCTTGTTCTGATTAGGTCTGGCAAATCAGATTAGCCACAGCAAGAATAAAAAGAATAAAGCCGGTTTATAATTTTTGTGACACGATGTACACTGCGCAAAAGAAAAAAAAAATGGAGCAGTTCTATATCTCCCGTTCTACTGGGCCGATTCACAAAATTCAAACTGCTTTTTTTATATCTTGAAAGCACGAGTTAGGATATGTATTAGATATAGGTATTTTGACACAAAATCGGACCTTTTTCTGAAATGGCATGCCAATTTTTTTCCATATTTCGATTCTACGATTCAAATTGTGCCAAACTGCCAAGTTTTGTAAAAATCGCACGAGTAGTTTTTAAACGATTGGCTCTGAAAATGTTAGCTCCTCAATGTTAATTTAATTTGGTATGTGTTTATCAATATCTCTTTCTTTATGAAACTGATTTCATTCTTTCCTATACAGTTCGAAATTTGGGTTCATTAAAAATAAAATTTACCCGTTTTTTATGATTTATTTTTTAAAATTTGTATTTTTAAATAATTATTAGATATTTTTCGAAAGAAAATTTTGAATTATAACCTATAAAATGTTTACAATCATCTTAAAGTATGTGTATTTCTAAGCATTACAGCAAAACATTACAGCTTTTTATTCAAAATTTCCGAAAATATGTGTTGAATTTATATATTGGCGGGGTTTGAAATTTGGCATATTTGTTGAAAGCGATAATAACGAAAATGTGGTTTACGCAGTTTGCTAAAATTATTTGAAAGGAATGATGTGACTTTTTCCCGCCCGTCCACAATGTAAAAAGGTAGGAAAGATGTGACTTTTTTTCCGTCCTGCCCCATGGAAGGGATAGGAAAATAGGCTGCCATATATTAAGAAATTCGCCAAGTGAATTATTCTTGGCGCAAACTGAAAAAAATTCGCCAAGTTAAATTTTCAATTTCTCCGTAAATTTGGCACCAAATTTTACAAAATTTAATGTTTAGGTATTATCTGAGTCGTAGAATTGAAATATGGAAAAAAAATGGTATGTCATTTCAGAAAAAGACCCACTTTGCGTCAAAATACCTATGTTAGAACAATGCTATATATAAATCTAATATATATCCTAAGTCGCGCTTTCGAGACATGGAAAACGCAATTCGAATTTCGGCAATCAACCCAGCAGAACGGGAGATATAAAACTGTCCCCCCTCTTTTTTTTGCGCAGTGTACATGTATGCATACGTGTTGTGAACGTATGAGTTTTTTTATTTCTTATTTAATAGACTATTCGTAACTGCTTTCCAGCATTCTAAAAGTCCTTTCTTATTTCAGGCCGAATACTTGCGCCGTTGAAGAAGTCCCGGGTACGAATAAGAAATACTGGACAGAATGCAAATACTGGATGAACAGAGAAATCTGCGGAGCAAAAACGTAAGTTATGTATAATATATATTGTTGGGTTTTTCTCTTCAAAGGTTCGTGGATTTGAGAGTATCCGATGAAAACACGATGCAGAACAATAAAAAGCACAATTTATTTACAAGAATCACTATTTACAGCACAGTTCCAAAATTACCTTTAAAAGCGTCGAAAATCTACAATACATACGCTGAAACAATCAGCAACACAGCTTCAGGCTGTAACTGTAAAGGTAGCGTCACGGCAACACTAAACTTATAATAAACACCGTGGAACAATCACCAATACACTGTCAAGCTATACTGTAAAGTTAGCTTCACGGCAAAGCACTATCTTGATCGCTTTCAGTTCACAAAACTCGCGCGTAGCTTAGCACTCACAGTAAGCAGCTACTCTCACAATTAATCACACTCTCACAATCTCGCAATTTAATCACACTACTAGCTCTCAGAAACGCAGGGGTTTATATAGCTTTTCTTTAGATTCCACACGTTTCGAGAAATAGCTCGACTCCTGTCGAATATAAGTTATTCTAGAAGCTTCCTGATTGGACCATGGGATATCGCCGATTTGGTCGCCAAATGGGCGATAAAGTCGCCAGTCTGGCAACCCTAGTGCTATGCCGGAAAGCTTACATACAGGCGCAACCGCCGAATTTTTCGCAACAATATTTTTATATAGAGTGGAGCTGAATTTTATAGAAATGTAGTTTCCATGAACTTTAATTATTGAATTAATTAATATTTTATGAATTTCACAGAAAATTTAGAAAATGCTATTATTTAACCAATTATCTTATCTTCTCGTTTTGAAATGAACTAAGTTATTAAATGAGGTATATAAATATCACGTAAGGAAGAAAATAGTATTTCTGAGCCAAAAGATGGCATGTAGTATACAGTAAGTTACATAACAGGAAGTAAAGTCATTAAATATCTCTCAGTTTATGACGTTAAGTGACATCAGTGAAGTCAAATATTTTATGGCTACTGATGTTAAATAGAACTGTTGCCTACTCATGGGAGTTGAATTTTTTTTTTAAAAATTTTGTTACGGCAATTTGGTAACCATCGTTATCGTTTTAGGATAATGCCACTATATAAGCACGGAAATGGAAACTATTTTATGAATTTCAATCATGTAAGTTTGCGAGCCTTTTATTGAACTGATAGAATTAGTCCGTTTTACTCCTACAGAAAAAGGAATATTAAAAAACCTCAACCAAATGTAATTATGGCTACGCCTGGAGAATTCGCTGGGTTTCGGTATGTATAAACATGGCGGTACACTATCTTCTGTCGTCTGCATCTTTATATGAAATAATAAACTGCCTTTAGGTTTTACTCTATATTTAAACAATACCAGAAGGATGATATTTTCCTCGTAAAGAGAATATGTAAGGTTTTAGTTTAAACTAACAAAGTTTTATTTTAATTTGCCTTTTTCTATCTGTTCTTATTTCAACTTCCCGTTAGAATAAGCGCGCGTTTCAGCTTTATGCTAATTTGAAGTGGAGCCAAGTTTCTATTTAAGCGATAGGTAGGAACCTCTCAGTGAGAGAGAGCTTTTAGTCTCAGACCACGGCTGCTCTGTTCGACGTTCGCCTGACCAGCTAGTATTTAAATTCTAAGCCTTAGCGCTGTTACTCTATTACTTATTGAAGTAATTCTAAGTGCATTAGTATTAGTTAAATCTTGCTACGCACCCTTTAGGATAGACGCCAACTTCGCGTTTATAGCTCTGTGAGCAACGACTACTTAATGTCTAATTAGCTTTAGTTTAAATTATTTGATTGTTCAGTTTAGACCCAAGTGCGGTCATTATTTTCTGTATCCCTCCCGAGTTGGGAAGTGGCTGTATATAATTGTGGTTTAATAAAAGAGGATTTTAAATCCTTCTTAAGTGCAGTTCTTCTACCACTTAACCACAGTTTTTTACCACAGAACATAGCTGCATTCAGCTAACTGTTCACGATCAAGACTTCAACTACTTCACGAAGATGTTCGCCAAGAATATGTACCGAACACTCAGTCCTGACAAATATATTTTGAAATTTATTATAAAAATGATTGTATTTCTGACATGATTAGGGAATAAGTTATCTTGAATTAAAACCACTAAAATAACGATAAAAGGCGAAGATCGTTCCCAATTTACTGGCATTGGTTTTGTGTATTTAATGCCGGGGAAGCATTAGAGAACTATCTACTTATAGAGACCTTCGTGGAGGTCTTTCTAAGGGACACTGACTCGTATCCACGTTACACATGGGGGAAAATCATGAAAACGCCCATGCTGCTACCCCGTTTGCCTGGAAGTGCCAGTATTTAGCGATTTTCCCCTCGCTAATTTAGCGAACTCTTTTAAATGCTAACTCTAACCACTAATTAACAGTTAACTCCTCCCAGTTTGGAGGCCCACCAGCTGCCGAGCGGTAAAGACACTGAACACTGGTAGTTCGGTTCGAGGTACGCATTCCGCGAACGGGCTGGTTGCATGGGCATTTTCGTGGTTTTCCTCTTGTGTAACGTGTATACGAGCCAGTTTCCCTTAGAAGGTCCTTCACGAAGGCATCCCTCCCTTTAGGCAGATAGCCCTCGTGTTCTTTGCCATAATTGAATAACCTAACCTCCCAATTTGGTAGCTGGTGATATTAGTCTTGTTACTTGCACATCATTCAGCTAGTCCGAGGGGGCGGTGAGAATTGTGAAATAAATGGAATACCAAGAGGTAAAAAACAGTTACCACTTTAGTATTGAGTGTCTTTTGGCACTTCAGAGGTTTTTCAGTTAAAAAATCATAGTCGCCTAGGCAGTAGATTAACTGAGAAGGATAAATCTTGTAGCACCTGCAGAAGTTTTGAAGCAAATGTACATATCATCGCAATTAGAACAGGCAAATTTAGTATACGAAATTTGTCTCCTTTGATTTCTTGAGATTATAAAATTATTATTCATGATTGTTTGCTGCTAAAAAATGCCAAAGAAGCCGCCAGGCTGCTTCTGTTTCTTTATGAAGACGTTTTGCTTGTTAGTCCATGCACTTGAAGAATAATTTTATTAAATTAAACAGAGAACAAGAGTTCCTTGCAAAGTCTTTCGTTATGATCACTTTGTTGGCATACTAAGTTCTATCTTCTGTGATAGGCTTATTGTCCCTTTTCATCCCGAAGTTTACTTTCTTGGCTTCAGGATTGTTTACCTTTTATTTGAGATTATGCACGGTGTAATCGAAAGAACTTGCATTCGAAGATCCGAGCAATTTAAGACAGCTGTTGCTTCATTTCACTTCACATGCGGGCCAGGCATAAGGACGCATTTGACTTTTCGGTACGTTTGTAAGATTTGTCTCTGTTATTCCACATAAACTAGAAGCAGTCCTACAATGAACCTGGCGAATTCTTGCACAGGCGTAAATGAATTACCAGCACAGAAGAAAAGTAACCCTTTATTAATTCAAAGTTTAACAAAAAGGCACGATCTTCGTGCGTTACAAAAACACCGTCAACTTGCGGTGAAAACTTAAATGTAGAATATAGTTCAAGTCGAATCTAAAATAAATTAGTGCTGGATTAGCACGTTAAATTACACCTGACAGGTTGACTCACAAAAAAGTAACAGGCGTGACGATAATTCGAAATGGCCAAGAGGCTTACTAGCGTAACAGCAAGATAGCAACGAAACGTGCGCTGTCTAGCGAAAACACGCTCTGAATAAACTCAGAGAGTTTTCCCGTTTAAATATTCACTTCACTTAACTTTAAATTTATATCCTGGCGAGAAAATACTAGGGGAAGTTGAGAGGTTCAGGAAAGGTATCAAACTTAAAATAAATTTGTTTTGCAAAATAAGGAAACCGTACACTTTCTTTAACAGAAACATTCAAAGGATCACTCTTCTTTCGAGGACTTAACATACTTGGCAGGACTGTGGCATGCACGTTGTGTGTGTTCGAAACATTCACACTTGCCTTGCACATAGTTAATTATTAGTGTGTTACCAATCGGCAAAGGATTTATTTAATTTACCTTTCAGATTTAATCAATTTACTACTAATAGTAAAATGAGCGATTCAAAAGCAATAAACGTTCTGCTTAGTAATTTAAATCTTCATTTTACTTTTTCTAATAATATTTTAATTGATATAAATTAAAGAACATTTAATTCGCATTATAACCAAAGGCTAAATTGTTCTGAGCGTTTGAGTTTTAATGTAATTAATGACGGACGTTTCGTATGTCATGTGGTACAATAGTTTGTGCGCAGAATCATTTGTTCTTTAGTTTTTTTATGATATTTCGTCTTTTCTAACATTTAAATTTTTAAAAAAAATTAAAAAATTCTGATGATAAATTCGAGGTGTTAACCTGTTATCTGAAGTCTTTAGATTGATTAATTATTACCTGCAGGCGGTCGTATTTATCTTTCTGCCTTAGGTTAAGAATTTTTGGCATTGCTCTGCCCAAAACAAACGCAAAAATCTACCATAATAATAAGTTCTTAACATTAATCATTGAAATAGCACCTTCGCAGACGATGGGCTAACCCTTCGTGCATATATAATCAATTTGTTTTTGGCAAGTGTTTTTATCTAATTGATATTAAAAACATATCTCTATGTTTGATAGATTACCTTTCTTAACTACTTTTGAAATATTTAATAAATAAGACCATGCGGTATATAATAGCTTTAAATAAATATAATTTCATTAATAATAATAATAAAATTTAATTAATATAATTTCATTAATTTTCAATAAACATAATTTAATTAAATAATAAATTAATTTCAATAAATATAATTTAACAAGCTAAAATAGAAAGTCAATAATTTTAATTAAAAATTTAACATCAAGTTCGAGTTTTTCGGGTTCTCTCCCCTCATAAAAGAGATCTGCAATGTATAAGTTAACATTTATGCAGTTCTTTTCGTTTTCTTTAAAATTTGTTAGAAAACTGTACGGATTTTATGTTTATTTTACAGTTTTTTTCTTTTACAGAGGCTGTTCGCACATTTTTTAGACGATGTATGTTGTATTTACAAAACTAAATTACATAAAAATCTTGTGTTTTAAATGTTCTATTTGACATCCCTTATTCTGAACTATCTTTCGACACCGCAATTTCGAGGATAATAATGCCTTTTGGAGTGTCAGAAGAGGTATTCTATCCCTTTCCTCTCGAATAGCTTTCCAGACTCCTGTTAGGGTTTTGGGACAACGTTTGGATAATGCAGCTTTTAAAAGTCCGAAAGTACAAAAATCCATAGGTGACACATCGGGAGATTTAGTAGGGACATCAGTGAAGGGTTATGGCCTTGATACAAGTTTTTTGTTCCATTTCTTTTAGGAAATTTACAGTGGATTTTGATGTGTGACTGCTAGCTTTGTCCCGATGGAGTCTCACAGATGGATGGCACTGTGAGTAAAGCGATGATATTTCATTCAGAAAAATGGGCGATAAAATATGTTCCTGATAGTACTTGGAGTTAATCTTGACATTTGTTTGCACTCTCTTCATTTTTAACTCGCTATTATAAGAAAAACCAGCAACAATCCCTTAGAAAAACTTTCTTTCGATTCTTTGAACCATGTACTTAAATTTTTTTCTCCCCTTTTATGATAATAAATGGTTCTTTTTTTGTTACAATCATTTAAATTCACCCATGCTTCATCTATTGTGACAATGTTTTTCCATTTTTCTTTGGATAAGTGTTCCTCATATAGAATTCTGCAGCGTGTCCCGCGTCGAGCGATATGCTTCGGAAGAAGACGATGCACATTGCGTGTTTTCGCTTTCTTAAGATTTAAATCAACGTTTATCATTTTGTTTGCAGTGGACATCGAGCATTTTAATGATTTTGCAACTGTTCTTTGACTAAGGGGATTTTCTTTTAACATTAAACAACGTACCTTTGTAATAGTCGAAGATGTCCGTTTTTTCCTAGGATGCATGTTTGGAATTTTTGTCCCACTCGAGGCTCCAATTTGACGTTTTTTTCTTTTCTTGTTGACGATATTACCTATCGACGCTTTAGATATCGCAAACCCATGACTCTCACATCGTTTTTGGATAACGGAGTATGCACATTTCTCTTCGGAAAGAGCGTCAATGTAGCCTTCGAACCACTGCTTTGTTAAATTCGCCATTTTGAATAAAAACAAAACTTTCAAGCCACAGACGATAATTTTGACTTTTAAAAACATAGTACAATTGCAATTACTTCTTTTGAAGCAAACGATTTTTTATTACCGCTTTCCAAAATCGTCTAAAAAAGTGCGAACAGCCTCTGTATTAATAAAATTTGAAATTTAATTCCCCAAAACCTCTTTCTTCCACGGAAGCTGATAAGTAGCCAAAGTGTCATAATTTGAAAGAGGAGTTTTTTTTTTTTTTAAATTATCATTTTATTGCTTAACAACTGAGGATTTAAAAACAAATAAACGCATTTCTTAATATTTTACTTTCAATAAATAGCATATATAACTGACCTAACTTAAGCTATATATAATTTAAAATACATTCAGTTGATAATTTTTAAATATTATGTACACTGCGCAAAAAAAAGGGGGGACAGTTCTATATTTTTCGTTCTAATGGACCGATTGACAAAATTCAAATTGCGTTTTCCATGTCTCGAAAGCGCGACTTAAAATATATATTAGATTTATATATAGCTTTGTTCTCATATAGGTATTTTGACGCAAAATCGAACTTTTTCTGAAATAGCATACCAAGTGTTTTCCATATTTCGATATATAACGATATTTTGCTAATATAACCAAGCATTGTAAGATGCAAGATGTGTCTTCTCACGGTTTACTATATATACTCGATGGAGCTGAAGTCTTTGTAATATATGTAGGGCAGTCGTTTCGACAGATGGCCTTTCTCACTTTCCAGAAGGTTCTCTACTGCAGATTAGAAGCAGCATTATTATTCATAAAAGGGAATGTTTCGTCAATGTTATCTCATTAACGCCAGAAGAGCTAAAGCCTGGCATCCAGTTGCAAATTAAATCGAATCTTATCGGAAAATAAGACATTAAGTCATTGCAAATTCGATGGATCTGACCACATTGTAAACGCCTTCTAAAGAGTTCTCTCGATTTTGCCACATAGACAACATATCTTCGAACATACATATTCCTACGTAATTCAAACGTTTAGTCAAATTCGGAAGGATATTATCTTTCCTACACTGCAATAATATTTACTGTTTCACTGGCTGTGCACTGTCAACTGCATTGTTTTACTGTCATCGCTAAATACAGTTAAACTTTAGTTTACGAATTTAATTCGTTCCTGAGAGCCCTTTATCGTCAAAAATGCCCGTAAACTGAAAACTTTTGAATGAATTACTTCATTCTTAGACCATAGGTGGTTGCTTATATAAAATTTATAACAGTACTTTGCGCACATCGTTAAATCAATGAGATCATTAAGACTAAACGATAGCACAATATTAAACAGATAAAATAGACGAAACTTTAATGTCATTTTACCGTACCCTATCCCCCCCGGGGGTCGACGCAGAGTACTATGCGAAGCTACTGGCTAGGATCTGTACCTAGGCAGTCTCGGCCACGGGGGTATAAAATTTATGAACTTGGCAGTTTCCGATGGTCCATGGGGTAAGTCTATACTTGCTCTTCATGGGCCGGGTGGTGTTAGTCCCCTCCACCAGGGTATTGGTAGCCAAATAGCAAACTGGACCATTGAGAGTCTGGTCACTGCTGTCCTTGGTATTCCATGTGAAGCCTAAGGAGAGGGGCATCCCGTGTAGTGCTGGCAGGTAGCCTCAATCAACGGCCAGTCGTCGCTCCAAGTTGTCATCGCCCACCCCACCGTGGTCTCGGTCCGGCCGAGACGGTGGTCTTGACTGGTCCGTGTTTAGCGGTGGGTTGGCTAAACGTTGAGCGTTTAGCAGAGGGAGCCTGATAAAATTGTTAGTGTCTCGAGGATGTGGGACCTCGGGCCCAGCAGGTGTGCATAGTCATCGGTAACGGGTAAAATCGTTACCCCCCGAATGTTCTTAATTGAACGGGCGGTGGTAAGAGTTTAGTTAGTTAGTTACCGTACCCTACGAAGGAGAATGGACGGTATGAGTGGGAAATCATGAAGAAAAGAAGAAAACCCATGAAAATGCCCATGCAAGCGGCCCGTTGACCAGGATTCCAACCTCGGGTTGTACTACTAGTGTTCAACGACTTTGACGCTCGGTCGTAGCCGATTCGAGAATTCGTAATTTAGGACATCGTTCGTCATCGCAGACATTTTTATTGAGATAATTTATTTGTGAACCGACTTGTCTGTGTTTCGAGATTCCATTATATTATCCCTCTTGTATGCTTGTGGAGAAACCGTGACATCCTACAACGAGTCTGAAACAAATTCCACTCTTTTGAAAACCAATGAAAAGCCTGGAGACAACACTCTGCATGTTTCGGAATTGCTTTGAAAGATCGGCGATTATATTATAAACGAAAAACACTGGTTGTTAGGCAGATCGCGAGCACTTATTGTGTTCTAAGATACATAGCATATAACTTTAGGAACGTTTCTTTTTAACTTGCAGTTTTATAATTTAGTATGTTGTAAAGCATATAATTAGATGAATTATAAACTGCATCAAATAATCATATTATAGAAAAATAAAATAAATTATTAAAAATACATACATTGCTTTTAAATCACTTAGTCAATTAAGCAACGTATAGCTATGATTCAAAAAATAAATTAAGGAGATTAAGCCATTTCGAATGGCAGCATCTTTCAACTCGCTTGACCTCAGGGATGATATATACCCTAAGAACATAACATAGCGCAATAGGATTGGGACACGGGGATTGAAAGACCCACTTACAGACGTTTCTAAAACTAATATGTATTGTTTCAGGTAACAAGATAATTTATAAGGAATTATCGCATACCTTAACATTTGTTGTCACGGCGTAACTGATAGGACGTTCAGTCCGTAACTAAATGATCATTGGTTCGAATTCCAGCCACAGCATCGCTGATTTTTTATGTTCCTGCCCCCCCCCAAAAAAAATAAAAGTTAATGTCTTTACAATGGCTTCCGAACTAAAATGAGGTAGGTGATAATTCGCCCCCACCTAAACGTGGTTATCCGGATCTTATCCTCTCCCTAGTTAATTCTTCAACTGATGGCGTATACAAGGAATTAATCGTATTTCCTTGTGCATGCTCTTGTGTTGTAACTGCTAACACGTACAGCTGGAAATGGAAGATCCGTAATTCAGAGAGAGCATTAATGATTTTTCGTTTACTCATTAATTCTAACTCCCTCCCCCTCCAAAAAAAAACCTATGTGTCTAAAAATTCATTTTTTGTTTTTCAGAGTTCTGAGATACGAATGCTGTGAAGGTTATCATCAAATACCTAGGCAAGATGGTTGCACTGGAGGTAAGAGTTTTTAGTTTTCTAAGCGTAATTAACTTAAATTTAATGTATTTTGAATGTTATTTTGTGTTGTCAAATATGTTTTCATGAAAGCATGTGTCTTGTAATAATAATCAACGTATACTTAACATTTTTGTATTAATAGACTTCTGCAAAATTTATTGAAAAATAATTTTAAAACGAAATTAATTTATTTTCGTGCAATTTTCTAATCAGCTGAATTTAAAATATAGCTTTCCTTCTCTTTGTATGTTAGTCAACATTTTACAACTTTGATCTCTCAAATAATTAGAAACTATACATTTAAATTTAAATCAGCTTTTCTGAAAAATTCGAAACCCGAAAAAAAAAATTCATAACGGGACTGGTTAAAACAGTATTTTGTACACGTACTGAACTTCTTACTCGCGAATCTTAAAAATGTACTTCTAAGTAACAAAAATCTTTTTTTTTTAAATACAGATAGTTGATACGTTTAATACAAACTGAAATACGTTTAATTTCTAATATACAGTGACTCATCTTTGTTTTCAGACACTTGTGTTTTTCATTTTTTTTTTCGAAAATAAACTACTAAATATTAGTGGAATTACTTTTTCTTTCATACGTACTTTATAAGGTATTTCTCCCGCCTTCTTAGCATGCTTTCGTGATGTAACGGTCAGCACACTCGGCGCGTATTCGAGAGGTCCGTGGCTCGAGTCCCGGTGAAATCATTGCTCATTTTTCATTTCTTCCGCTTCGAAAACACCTAATGTCTCTACAACTTTATCTTTTTTAAAACCTGTTTGTTTGAAAAAAAATATTTAAAACATTTTGGGTAAATAGAATAACTTATTCTACAAGTTCTGAAAATGAGCTCATATAAGTATCCGGACGCTTTGAATAAGCAGCTTATCTTTAATAAAATATGAAAACAATGGAACATTAAATATTTCATTGGACATCCTTTAAATAAAATTATACTTTTCATCCGATACGGCTTAAACTAATTTTTGCTATGTAAGAATGTTCCATGTTATTCCATTGCTCTGTAAAAATTACTTTGGACGAAATGCCTTCCTTCTTGTTGACGAAGAATTTCATTCTTGCGGATCACCCATTCTATCCGTACGATACAGGACTCTTCTAACGGTTTCAAGGTTAAGTTTATTGCATACCGTTCTTCTAAACTCACTGCAAGTTTTACAGTGCTAATCTTTGAGTCTTGTTTTATAATATTTTGGGTAATTGCATTTTAAAAGTTTTAATATGCATGCATGTATATCTATGATAACTTTATTCTTTTCTTACAGTTCTTTACTGAGAATATTTGAATGTCAGGTTAAGTTAACAGAATAGGCTAAATCTGCTATCAATGTAATATTATATAGCTCGCCAGTGGTTTTTTTTAATATATTTTGTGTCACGAAAATCTTTATTTTATTTATTAAATAAAACAATAGTTTAAATCCTGCTCCTAAATAATTTCTCTGCACTTACTTTCAATTTCTTCAACCGATGCAAAAAACTCGATGATTCAGAGCTTGTCCACTGATAATGGTTACTGCTTTATCATTGTTTCCATAACCTTATCCATCTGCAAACTTTTGACATCATATTTACAGCAAATACATATCTAAAATGTGCTCGTGGGTCGCATAAAATTTTCTTTGGGGATCGCTAGTTTTAGGCTATTGCTGACATATGTTTGCGATATAACCTGAAATCAAGTTTATAGTGCTGCCATCTATTGATGGACAACGAAACTGGAGGAAAATTTCTGAGAGCCATAAAGATAACGGTGAAATGATGAAACGTAGCGTAACGTAGTGATGGCGTCCTGACAATAGCTGAGAATTTTAATTGCTCTAAATACAATGTATGCAGCGGAAAATTACGATTCAGTAGTAACTGCATCCTTCAAATAGACATGGTTAGCCAACCTTCTTAAAAAATGTCTTGCTTCATGTTATGAAATGCTTAAAAAATACTGTACAGTCATTAATTACCCTTATTAATTATTAATTTACGACTGTGGAGTAACGCTGTAGACAACGTTAAATTTTAATTGAAAATAACGGTTACTCTGAAAATTTAAAAAGGCGCAGGAAAAATTAATAATTCATGTTATAAGTAACAGGAGAATTATATTAAAAATTTACTTATATTTTCATGCTGTGTAATGCGAAAAATAAGTTTATTTGGCTACATAAATTAAATCAATCCTCAGAACAAAAATAGCACATCGTAAATGAAGAAAGGAAAAACGTTCTTAGAAATAAAGAAACAAATTTAGAAATACAATAAAAACCAGTATTCATAAGAGAATTTGAAAATTTTCAAGAGCCAAACTCGCGTGAAAAATCGTTAAAACTTTTCATTTTTTATTCTATAATGTTTAAATATTTCAGATTGCATTTAATTAAATTACAAACCTGAGGATAAAAACAGCTTCTAAATACTCCCAAATAATAAATTGAAAATACTTTGACATAGCTGACAAAAACCGCTGAACTCGTTTATTTTGGTCCTGGCGAATGGGCTGGCTGCATGGGCCTTTTCGTGGTTTTCCCCATGAGTAACGTGGATACCTGCCACGTTCCTTAAAAATTCCTCATAAGTTTTCCACCGGGCAACCATCCCTTTCCGAGTAGGGCCTGATGGCGGAGTACAAAATAAATAAATAAAAAAAATACTCTGACATCATCTATTATCACCGCTGTTATCTATCGCGTTTTTCCTTTTCTTTCCGCGCTTTCTATACATATTTTGTGCTGATAGTTTATAACAAAAATTTTGCCCTTGTTCTGCAAAAAACAGTGAAAGGATTCGAATAATCCTTAGTCCAGTTAATCGCGAGTTGGTTATAACTGATCAGAACATCAAATTATCTCTCCATGAAAATGAAGAATATCAAATTATTTCTCCATATAAATGAAGAACATCAAATTATCTCTCCATAAAAATGGAGCTGTTGCAAGTTAAAAACTGCAATTTACAAGACGTTGTTTGCGATTCAAGATTAATGTTCTGTTTACCTTATATAAATTATATGAAATATTTATATTTTTTAATACTTTTACATGCGTTACACTTATGTTACGACTCATTATAGTACATTGACTGTAATCTGTCGTTACATTTACTTCAATACGATAATTTGTGACCAGTTAATGAAGTTTTGAATTGCTTCTTTTCAAAGTGAAACCCATGTCAGATGTTGTCAGAACAGCTCGAGATCTCGGAGCGACAGTTTTCGTGGATTACCTACACGAAGCCGGATTGGCTGATCGTCTGAGAAGACCAGGACAAGCGATCACTCTTTTTGCCCCAACGAACGAAGCCTTCGATGTAAGTCTCTTAAATTACTTGCCTTGTTTTTACTTCTTTGTGCTAAGTATTATCATAGCGAAAAATTTCGGGTATCATATTTTAATGATGTTATCCCTTTTGACCGTTTCGGAATCCATTTGGACGATTTTTTTTTTTGCGTGGCATCTGTACATATGAACACCTCCTCGAAGCCATCTCGCGAGAACGCCTTCTCCGGATTCCACTTTGAGGAAGCCTCGGCGTTCTGGCTAAGCAACTACTCGGTGGTACGTTCAGTTTCAGCCGTACGGGTAGCGTAATGATAAACCGTAGACTGAGTTGATCAATGTTAACGAATTTCGCTTACTGCGCATGCTCAATAGTGTACCGTTGGCGTGGGAGAAAATACTGGCGAATAAAAATAAACGACCCTGCAGAAGCCTGTTCGTCATGTAGGCCTGAGCGACTCTTTACGATAGCAATATTTTGGACAGTTTTTTCTTTTGTGTGTGTGTGTGTGCTCATTGCACTTGCTTGTGTTTCATTTCATTTTGGTTTATTTTGTTCATAAACATTGCATTTAATATCAGTTATTCGTAATAATTTCTTTGGCTTCAGTTCTGTAACTTAAACTAGATATAATTTGTTAAAGTAGTTATAAGCGGAACTCATGGTAAATAATCGATCGCTTTTACTCCTCAGAAGTACAATCAATAAACAACATCGTGTAATGTTTCCTGTTTTGTAATCCTTCTCAACCGAAAGTTTGGGGAGTTTACAATTGATATTTACACCTAAGTAAAGCAAGCAACGTACAACCTAACAAGTTTTAAAACCCCGAACTGTTTACGCCCAGATAATAGAACATCAACCATATACCATATTTATCTTCTTTTAAAATGACGCCAAAGTCGTAATTGCGCCAAATTCTCTTCTGGGCATGCGCACTGCGCGTAATTGGTTTAACACTATTCAACTGAATGTGCGGTCTGCCATTACGCGTACGGGTACTGTCAGGTCTGTCTTAGATGGCTTCATTGCACTATCAGATATACTCTAGACTGGGAATGATAATCATGCATGAGCTTTATACTACATAATCGTGTATGAGGTTCATGCTTGTCTCAGAGCCCCTGTATGGCTCCATCTACATACGGACATTTCTCCGAGCTCCACCGTATAAATGCTTCAAGTGGAAAATATGTTCTTTTCGAAGCGTTTAGTTTAGTTCGAAGCGTTTCGACCTTGTGAGTGTTTGGCATGGAAAATAATCATCTTCCCAAGACTAGAGCCATTGTTTATTCGATGATATGTTCAGGCTTGGCAGGAACCGTAAAGGTACAGCCCTCTCTGTTTCGAGCTGACTTGTGTCGCTACAGCTCACTATTCGACATGCTACAGAGTTCGAATAATAATCGCACATGCCCTCTGGTTCAGAGACCTTCTCTGACTTCATATACAGTATGCAAAAAAAAAAAAAAAAAAAAAAAAAAAAGAAGAAGAAGAAGAAGGAGAGGACAGAGACAGTTTTATATCTCCTGTTCTAATGGGCCGATTGACGAAATTCAAATCGCGTTTTCCATGTCTCGAAAGCGCGATTTAGAATATATATTAGATTTATATATAGCTTTGTTCTAATATAGGTATTTTGACACAAAATCGGACTTTTTCTGAAATGACATGCCAATTTTTTTCCATATTCCGATTCTACGACTCAAATCCTGCCTAAATATTAAATTTTGTAAAATGTGTTGCGAAATTTACGGAGAAATTCAAAAATTTAATTTGCCGAATTTTTTTCAGTTTGCGCCAAGAATAATTCACTTGGTAAACTTAATACATGGCGACCTATTTTCCTATCCCTTCCATGCTTGCAGGAGCGGAAAAAAAGTCACATTGTTCCTACCTTTTTGTGTTGTGGATGAGCGGAAAAAAGTCATATCGTTCCTACTTTCAAATAATTTTAACAAAGTGCGTAAAACACATTTCCGCTGTTATCGCTTTCAACAAATATGTCAAATTTCAAAATGCGCCAATATATAAATTCACGTATATCTTCGAAAATTTTGAATAAAAAGGTCTAATTTTTTGCAGGTATGCTTAGAAATACATCTAGTTCCAGTTAATTGTAAAAATTTTATGGGTTATAAATCAGAAGTTTTTTCGAAAAATTTATAAAAATTATTTTAAAATACCAGTTTTAAAAATAAATCATAAAAAATGGGTAAATTTTATTTGGAATGAACCTAAATTTCGAACTGTGTAGGAAGGCACCAAATAAGTTTCATAAAAAAAAATGAGATATTAGTAAATATATACCAAACGGAATTGGGGGAGCTGAAATTTGGAGAGCCAATTCTTTAAAAACTACTCGTGCGATTTTTACAAAGTTTGGTAGTTTGGCATCATTTGAGTCGTAGAATCGAAATATGGAAAAACAGTGGCATGTCACAGAAAAAGTCCGATTTTGTGTCAAAATACCTATATTAGAACAATGCTATATGTAAATCTAATACGCATCCTGAGTCGCGCTTTCGAGACATGAAAAACGCAATTTATTTGAATTTCGTCAATCACACCAGTAGAACGGGAGATATAGAACTGTCTTTTTTTTTTCCTCAGAAGTGTACCTACGAACAAAACAAAAGACCCGTTTTTTCAAAATGAGGTGAATTTTTTTTTTGTTTTTTTTTTTCATGACGTTTTTACGTACGTATGTATCTCTATTACACAAAAACTAACCGTAGAACGTTGAAGCCCATAACCGGCCTTTATTTTCGCAATCGTTGGTCTTAGTCATATACTTCCAGCTACAGAATTGTTTTAAATGGCGAAAATATTCCTGTTTCGGCAATTTCCAATTAAAAAAAAAGAATTTTGGACAAGTGATGAAATACAACTTTTAATGCGATCTACCTGTTTCTATGCTTATATTTGGGAAAATTTTATACTCATTATGAAAAAATAAAATTAGACGTCTGACTGCCATGCAACAAAAATTAATCGGAGTATTTAATTTCAAGATTTGCAATTTTTGATGTCATTTTTAACTTGCCTTGAGAGATCCATTAATTATTAATACCAGCCCTGAGGGTAATACTTGAATTAATGCCTTGAGGGTAAATTAGAATAATTCCAGGAAACAAGTTTAAATGAAGTGTAGCAAAAAAATGCGTCTAATTCAATAGGCCGTAGAAGGAAGTCACGTGGTGGCCGTATAAGATTTTTTTTTTCATTTTGTATTGCTTTTTATTATATTGCCCTTGCCAAAAAATAATATTATTTCAAATTCACGGGGAGTACAACTGCTATTAATTCAAACTAATTAGAGGCGTAATTCATCCATATTTTCGATTTATATGCAGATTCTGAAACCATCATAAGTGAGAAAAATCATATGACAGAAAAATATAAAGTCGATTTTTCCTAGTTCTGAATGATATAAAATTTTAATATTACCTTGAAACCTCTAAACGAGTATTTTCTCGTTATAAATGTTTTCTCCCAATTTGTAATTTGATCTTTTATTTTGAAAGAAATCTTATACCAAATAACAGCTTTGTTCTGCATATCAAAAGTATACAATTTTTACTTTTTTTTTATAAATAGATGCGTCATTGTGTTGAAATTAGTGCATGAAATTAGTACCCATGCATGATTTTAACGTCAGAAGCTAAGGAGGTTTTTACGTTTACAGAAACATTAACTTTGCAAACGGAATTGAACAATATGATTTTCTAAAAATAGTTACTACCTGAAGACATCTTTAGCAAAACTACAGAGACACTAAGTTTATTTATAAGCATTTTTCTGGGGTGATTTTAATTTTTTTTTAATTACTGATTCTTAAGCTTTCTCCATAAACTTCTGAAATGGAACGTAATGTAACAACTATACAATTATAAATTTAAATCATCGAATTACAAAGTTGCTTTTATTTTAACTGAAATTCAAATCTCGGTGAAAAAATGGCTGATCCTTTCACCGAGTTTACGCTTTTCTACACTTTTCCCTACTCAGAAGGGCTAACAGTCTATAAACATGGTCGTTTTGATTTTATACAGAAGAAAAATATAATTTTAAAATGAAACTGGTATTCATTATGCTTCAATTTCAAAATATTTTTATAGATTGGCAACTGTATAATTGATTCTTAAAATCGGGATGTTCAAAGAGAATTGGTAACACGCTTGCAAATTTGAATAATTACTAATTCGTTTTTTAATGGCCATTGATATGCCTGCTAGTTTGAATAATAATATCCTTGTCAGTTTGCGTTTCACACATATTATCAAAACATACGCTTGCCTGTTAAATGTTTGCAGACTTTGTTGAGGAAGGCACGCAAAGTTAAATGTTGAAAATTAACGTTGCATGTTAGTAGAATGTATATTTTTATATTCATTTTACAACTAAAGGCGGATGTATGGCTTCGTTGAAATCAAAACAGTGAAGGGTTTTACGTTATGCATGGCCTTCCGAATCATTTTAGGGATTGAAAGGACTGCAACTTAGAAAAGTTAAACAAAAACAGCAAAGCTAGCCATTATCTTAAGATGAGCTGCCCCGAAATTTTTACAGAGAGTGGGCTTCCCACTTCATTAATTCGCCAGTGTTCTCCAATTTGGAAAACTTCAAAGGAACAGAAAGCATTTAAGTATCTGATTGTAGCGAACGTTTTTCGCCAAAAAACGCTCTTAATAAAGTTAAGAAAAAAACATAAAAGCAGTATCTTTGGTGCGCTCAAATCTATGATTTTATATGTGGTACGACTTGAGGCACATTATGAGAATAGAGTTCATGTGTGGCAGAGGTAGAGGCTTTTTGAAATGCGTCATCGATGATGGACTGAAATTGGTTATATATCTTTCGATGTTGCACCAGGAATCTCTTACATTTGGTATCATAACTATATGGGGACCTAATATGAAATGTCTCTGTGAAAGGACATGTGAAGTGGTAGTAGTCACAATCTCCCCTTTCCCCACATATACACAGATCAGGTACACATATGTGGGGCAGAGGACATGACCGGAAGTATATCGCAAAAAAAAATACACTTATATAATGATGTTTTCATCGATCTTCGGAAAAAATTGAAACGTTGTCTGGCCTCGTGGTTTTCGATCCCATTGGTGTTGTCATTTTTCCCTGATGATATTTTTAATTCGTATTTTAAAGAGGATCTTGACCATGGAGTTTCAGTTCTTCAAGTGCCGCTTGTTTTGCGAAAATATCTGCTCTTTCATTGTCTTCAAAGTTATTATGTTTTTTAGGCCATGTTATTATAAAGATTTGGTTGCTATTCATTGAATCAGTGAGATTTAGGATGTTGATGTTTAATCGCTGTCTGTTACGGTATGGATATTATTGGTTAGAAGTTAAGGACGAGGTTTAGACTCTGATTGCTTAAGTTCCAGTTGAACGTACACTATTTTATTGTTGAGGTGTTCTTGCCAGGTAAACTCGTAACCTGTTTGAGAGACAATGAATGTGCTGCTTCCAACTGTTCCTTCTGTTTTGAAGCTAGTTGTGAAGGCTGTGAAATCAGTTATTTTTGTTTGCGATTTATAATACATTTGATGTTTTTCATTGACATTGCTGGGTATTTTATATATTGTAGAATCATTAGGGTTTTTGAAGTTGTAGATGTGAAAAATATGTAATGCCCTCGCCGGGACTCGAACTCTCGAATACGCATCGAGTATGCTTTCGGTTACACCACAAAGGCATGCTGAAAGTGGGAAGGAAATATCTTTCATAAATTTCCCACTTAAAAGGGTACTGAGGACGAAGGAACCCAGATTCTGCTAGTGACGACTTATCGTCCATTACCTTTTAGTTCAGGCGCCACTTGACGAGTCATTAGGGTTTTTTGAAGCTGGAAGAGTGCAAAATATGCAGTGCCCTCGTCAGGACTCGAATCATGGACCTCTCGAATATGCGTCGAGTATGCTTCCAATGACACCACTAATGCATGCGGAAAGGAGGGAGAATATAAAATATTTCAAAGATTTTTTTCTTTATCGTTATTAGGTAGGTATGTTATTCCAGTATGTTTGGTAGTCTTGTTAAGTTGAAAGACTTTGGCCGTAGTTGCATCGATTTCAGCTTGTAAAGGAAGTGATATTACCCCGGCTAAAATTTAAAATGTATTCGTTTTACTCTCACTGGGATTGCTCATACTGCAAATTCGTAGGTGATTAGTTTGCTTATTACTATTTTGGAGGACGATTGTGAGTATATGGTGACTGAGGTTCTAGTTACAATTTTCTCCCCACACCTGGCTAAAGTGACAATGGATGTCTACTGATTACATTTTACTTGCATTAAAAAAATCTGTTGTGTAAGCCACATCACCTTCCCTGTACGAAATATTAAATTATACGCATTTTGCATTTCATTTAAACTTATTGGACTGAACTAAATCTACTTCGTCGATAGCGCATAAACTGCAGTAAAATAAATGCGCTCTTTAAAATTCACTACATGTGTTTACCGTAGCGACACTCTGGCACTAGGTTCACTTAACAGCGTTACATCTCATTCATTTTATAACTCAGAATGCACAAAAATTATGCATATCATCTGGAGAATTATCTAATCGGTGCCACATGTTCTATTCAAATACTATAATAAATCTAAAATGACGTTTAAAAGAAATAAAAGAAAGAGAAGAAAAGAAACAGTTTCTCACAGATGATTCAGTATTTCTCATTCAATTAACTCAGTTCTCACTTCGCGACAAGGCAAAAATACATCAAAACTCAAAATATCTATATTAAAAATAAATCTTAAACACTTATTTCCTCGAATAAATTCCAGAATGGATTAAGCATGATTTAATTCGCAGTAATAAAAGAAGGCGTTATGTTTGTTGTTGCGAAGCTTAGTTTCTCTAGATTGGCAACAAATCCACTATTCTGCTAAGTTTTCAACGTAAATAAATATGGCCGCCATGGCCAAAATAATTAGGCTTAGCTGCACTTAAACAGCTTTTAGATTGTTGATAATTCTGCAATTATAACATGCAAGTTAACTAAAGGCATAAAAACCTTAACCGGAAGATAAGAGCAACATAATTCAATCATTTTTAAAGCAAAAAATGTGCAACTTACATACAAGTAAGAATAAAGAAACTGAGCTCACTGAGCCGAGTAACAGAGTGGATATATATATATATGAGGCCGATTGCAACCAAAATAGGTGGTGCACATCATTATGTTATAACAGTCCTATATACGAAATTTCAACGTTCTGAAGCTGCTCGTTGCGCGAAATATATACATATATAGGTACGTACAGATACCACGAAAAAATCTCTTAAGAATCCATTTTAATCAGTTTTATAATTTTATTGGAGAAAAAGAGTCATTCATCTGTTCAATCCTGAATACAATAGCTACAGTCTGATAACGAAGCTTACTTCCTGTATGGAGCTGGTAGGGTTTCGAATCCAGGTCCTTCGGTATGACATTCTGCGTCACTGACAACAGTACCAAATGGGTGGCTGCAATTAATTTCTAAATGAAATAATAGAAAAAATTGTTCAGATTCCCGAAATTTATTTCTGGGATTCTCCGAAGCACTTTAAATAATTAATTCTCTCAGTAACTAAATTCTCCTTAACATGTGAATTATATCGGAGAGCAACAGATCTGTATGGCTTTGCATGTCTTAGTTTCATATATCATTTTTTTTTTAATCCTAACAGCAACTCACTCCGGCTGACCAGGAGTCTTTAAGAGTTAGCCTTCTGGAGCAAGAATCACCGTTCCTGTTGCATCACGTGGTTGGTGGTCGGAAATTGCACTCAAAAGATTTCAAGGGTGAACAAGAAGTGGAAACGCTGAATGGAAATACCGTACGCATCAACAGGTATAACCATGGGGTACGTCACATTATATCTTTATTCCTTTTTTATAAAATTTGAGAGTGAAATTTAATAGTATATAGTTCAATTGTAGGTAACAGCTTACTCCTTACGTTTTTACATAAAATTATAAAATATAATCCGATTTTGTTACTTAAAAACATTCTTTTAGAATTATATTTCCAATAAGACTCGTAAAGATCTGATCTTATTTTCTTTTAATTACATTCAAGATAAAATGTTTCTTTTGACACACCTAATTCTTCTCTTCGGCAGAGTTGTTTATTATATATACCGTCTGATATCTGTAGACATTCTGATACTTTCGGCTGTGGGGTGTAAAATACACAAGCTAGTCGCCTATTTATCATTTATCCGAATGAATAACGTGACCGGCCAGTCAGCAACAGACGCCGGTTCTGTCATCTCTAATTCCTGCGCGATTTGTTGAAAAGCCGCTTTTCGAGGGTTGAGTAGTAGGCAGAAGCGGTTGTGGGTTAGTATTTTAAAAGCGGCAGAGTGTGGCATGTTTGTTCGAACTGTGCCTGCTGCCTAATAAGGAGGTTTAATGACTAACCGGCCACCCGGCCTGTATAATGGTTAGCGTCGCTGACTGCCGTGCCGAAGGGCTCGGTTCGAATCCCGGAGAAGGCATGGATGTAAATGTATACCGTCGATGCGGCAGGGCAGCACTATCTCGTGTGGTTTGCTGGAAGGGGAGAGGGGTGGGAGACCCTCGGACCGGCCTCCCCTCGGGGGTGCTCTCCATCAAAACTGAGAGTGGAGCTGTGCCAAACCGTATTGTCACCTCTTAAGTGATCAAGGCTGTTGCCAACGGCAGGCGTAATCTTGCGCTGCTTGCCATGAGGAATACCGTAAGTTTGGGCTGACTGCATCAGACAAGTAAGCATAAGCAACAACAACAACAATGACTAACGGGCAAGTCTCTGAAAGTTGCATTCATTTGCAGAGATCGATATTAATCTTACTTAGTTCTACCACATCCATACAGGCAGAGTGTCCCAGAACAATTTGTAGCTTTTACGTTGATAATAATAATGGTGATGACTATTTTGAAGACAGAGAACACTTTTTTTAATGTTTGATTTGGTTTATTTGATTATTGCAAAGCATTCAAGGACTATTTGCCCAAGGGAATGGAGGATTCTCTAAGGGAAACTATACATAGCGAAAACCAGGAAAACATCCATGCAGCAGGCCCGTTCGTCGGGATTCGAACCTCGGATCAAACTACCAGTGTTCAGTGACTTTACCGCTCGGGCGCTGTTAGGCCCTAAATTTTAAAGTGTAATCTAACATAACATAAACATGAATCATCTCTCGGAATATAAACTAAGCTTTAGTAAGGTATTATGACGGCTAAAAATGATGGAAATAAGAAAGAAACTGAGCTTTTGTACTTCAATCTATAATATGAAGCCTGATAAAAATGGATACTTTTTAAAAAATACTTCCTTCCATGTAATTTCTTAAAATGTGGCATTTCAAATGTTACGACAACAGGTCTCCAATCATGTGTCGCTGTATCGTGTGCCAACCACTTCTTTCTTATTTTCTGCCAATGCTTATAATCGGGTTGGTTATAAAAGCTATTTCTCGAATTTCTAAAAGAAGAATTCGAGGGAATTTCTAAACTCGAAGAAAATTTCTAAAATTTTCTTTCCCACTGGGAACAAATTCTGCAGCAGAAAGGAAAGAGGGATTTAAACTAAAAATTAAAATCTTAACTCATATTGTAAGATTTCTTTTTCGTATATCTTTAAATATACGTATGTCTTTTAAATTTAAAAAATAAATTTAAATTTAAATTTAAATTTACTAGCTTTATTTTCAAAGTTTTTCAGAAAACCCATTTCCTAAGGCATCTTTGATATTTCCCCCCATTTTTCTCAGTCTCTCTTAATATACTTTTATGAACCATTTTCGGTCATGAGTCCATGTTTTTCAATATTTAAGATGAGACAATAAAAGTTTTTCTTAATGTTAATTTTATTACGAATTTTTTGTATGCTGAATGTAAATGAGTAATAAAACTCAAACTCTCAACGTAACTATCTAATAAGAAGTAGTTCAAGCTTTCAGACAAAAATATGAAATATATATTTGGAAGGATGATATATCTATATATATATAGAGAGAGAGATTTGGGAGGCACAGAAATATGAAATATTCTATAACACCAAAGCATAATCTATCGTTGCACTTAGAGTCACTATTTTGACTCCCAGATTTTCTGCTAATTACCTGCCAAATTTCAAAAAAAAGGGGGGGAGGGAATCGCAGTTTTCACGATAGATTCTGAGGTTTGTACTCGAAGAGCGAAAATGTCAATTTGCGATCATTTATCATTCGCATTGCTAGTCCTACCAATTTTACTTTTTTCCGGTTAGCAGTTACTATCTTGATGAAACAAAATTTTCGTAGATGCTCGGATAGTCTAAATATTCGCATCAGATCTTGACTGAGATACTATATGCTTACTGCTTACTCTTCCTTTTTCAAGGCAGCAAGGGTGGCAAAGAAGATGAAAGCAAAATTAAATCTAAAACACTTAATGCAAGTTATGAAACATCTTACAAATCTGATTTCACGGAACAACTCTTTTTTTCCTGTTACATATGACAACATTAAATTACCTCGCGAAAGCAAATCAATGCATTATCATAAACTTTTATATTTCCTTTGTAAGTACAAAACTTTTCAGAAGCAAATTTTATTCTCGTTGACTTACCTAGTTGTCTGCAACAACAGATAGATAAGTTTTCTTAATAATAAATATGTATCGTATTCTTCCGGTGATAGATGATGACGGTCAACTGCGCCCCAATAGTACGCAAAGATCAGCAAGCTACAAATGGCATCGTCCATCTCATCGATCAGGTGCTAGTTCCACCATCCAATCCTGCAGGACGACCTACCATCCCAGAAGCCCTTTTCAATGATGGTCGCTTTAGAGAGATGTCACGGATCATGCTGCAATCGAACTACGTCAACGACCTAAGGCGCGGTGGACCCTTTACTCTGCTTGCGCCAACGGACGAAGCATTCCAGAGCATAAGCGCCTTGGAGTTAGACAGAATAACGAATGATCCTGATGCAAGATTAGGTAAGAATTCTACAACATGTATGCGGCCTTCTCAATTGTATACATTTTTCGTTGCACTTCGTATAAAGTTATTTCCTCGAATTTCATTAGAGATATATTTTTCATTCAATGAATTCAGTTCTCACTTCGTGGCAAGGCATAAATGCATAAGAACTCAGAACATCGTCATTAAAAATTGTAAAATACAGAAAAACACTAAAAGACAAATATGGTTAAAAAGAGTTTAAAAAAGAAAACAATTTTTGCAATTACAATTAGGGTACGTACTCCAAAAGAAACAACTCGGAAAATGGGCGAAAAAACAAAATTTTCGGTGCACAAACATTTAAAGTTAACTTCCGATCCCAGTGGGCAAAAAGACACTGAAGTTAATGCACCAACTGGCTTAATTCACTACACTATAAAGAGTTCCAAATGTAAACAAATAACTGCCGCATTAAGCTTAGCAACGAACTACATTTTTAAATTATTTATAATTCTACAACTATTGCATGCAAATTGACTAAAGGCATACAACCCTTAACCAGAACATAAGAACAACATAGTTCAATCACTTTTAAAGGGGAAAATGCAAAATTTACCAGCATATAAGAATAAACACAGAGACGGGTAAGAGAGTCTATAGTATATATACACTGCTCAAAACAATTAAAGGATATTGTAAGTTTTATATAAAATAAAGATATAAGGGAATTTTTTTTTGCCGAAAATGGAAGAAGAGAATCACAAATGCAAATTTTTCTGATTTTCAAACTGTGGAGTATGCTAATTTTAAGTTCGACGTGAAAAACGTCCCTTCAGTGGCAGCGAATGAAATTTGACTTTCAGCTGAATGAAAGGCAATGAAGACAAGGATGATCGGCATTCAGTGACTGCTTTGTTTCGATGAGTACGATGTCTCAGCGAAGTCATTTAACCGATTCAGAAGCTTGGAGAGTTGTTGGTAGGTTAGAAGGGGGCCAAACTCAAGCCGAAGTAGCGCAAACCATTGGAGTGTCACAAAGTGTGATTTTCAGGATCTGGAACCGTTTTTTGGAAACTGGAAGTGTAGGCCGAATACCAGGGCAAGGTCGTAGACGGGCAACAACGCCCAATGAAGATCGTTATTTAGTGTTAACGGCTCGAAGACACCGAAATATGAATGCTACTCTTCTCCAACAACACCTTCGCTCGGCTACTGGTAGGACGGTTTCAACTCAGACTGTCCGAAACCGGCTCCATGGTGTAGGTCTGTATGCTCGCCGACCGATGGTATGTGTTAGACTAACATCAAGGCATCGTCGCGACCGCAGGGAGTGGGCAACAGAGCATGTGAACTGGAGGAGAAATGAATGGAGCAATGTTCTTTTTTCTGACGAGTCCCGTTTTTCTGTTCATCCTGATAATAGGCGTATTTTCGTCAGTAGGAATAATCCTGCGTTCGTGCACGAAAGTGTCAGATTTGGCGGTGGGGGAGTGTTGGTGTATGGTGGCATCTCTATTGACGGGCGCACAGACCTCTACATCATTCGAGACCTATTGTAGTCCCTTACGCTGCAGCAATCGGAGATGACTTCATTTTAATGGACGATAACTGCAGGCCACATCGTGCTAACCTGGTGGAGGATTTCCTTTTCGAGGAAGGAATCGTACGAATGGAATGGCCAGCGTGTTCTCCAGACATGAATCCAATAGAGCACGTTTGCGACGCTCTAGGAAGACGAGTTGCTGGCCGCCAACCACCCCCACAAACTCTCCAAGAACTGGAAAGAGCTCTTCTGGAAGAGTGGGACAGAATACCCCAACTCGTGATTAATAGCCTCATTGACTCCATGCCTCAAAGGTGTTCAACGTTGCTGGCCGTCCGTGGAAACCATACCCCCTACTGAAAATGATTTCCTTTGAAGAAAACACCTTTTCTTATTCTTTTTTCTCATATGCACAAATTGTGTTTTTTTCCTTTTGTACACAAATGCGCAATAAAATGCATTTTTTTCTTCCAAACATGTGTAATTTATTCTCATATAGCCTACTACGTCTGTCGACCATGCATCAATCAGCTAAAACTTTTCCCAGCCACAAAATCCACCTAAAACCGCAATATCCTTTAATTGTTTTGAGCAGTATATATACTTAAAGCAACTAAAGTTAAAAGTAAATTGGAGTCAAAGCAAGGCGATTTCTCAACAATATTAATAATTTCATCCTTGTAAAGGGGTTAAACATAAAGTCAAAACTTTTCAAAATAAAAATAATCATAGTAGTACCAACCTGAAAACTAAAAATGCAAAAAGGGAAAATATATACAAGATAATAAAAATTAATCTTTCTTTATTGAAACTTTAATTCAGAACTCATCAGGTGAAAAGGAATTAAAGCTTCATAAAAGTTGATTAATATACTTCGAAAACGTGTTTCGTTCTCCCGGTAAATTTGATACCAAAAACCGAAAAAAGAAACAAATTTATGTTATATATAAACATATATATATATATATTATATATATATTTATATTATATATAACACTTGGAAAATAGAATAAAACGTAATAATTATTTAT
>KK122531.1:482659-548383 GCA_000611955.2 Stegodyphus mimosarum
AAAAGAATAAAACGTAATAATTATAAAATATATTAATTATTATATTAACATAATAGTTAAACATAATGTATTTATATGTAGTATCTAAAATATAAAAATACGATGGCTTTGCTCTGCGTGAACAGGCAACCTATAATTAACTTTCAACAATTTCAAGATCTTCCCCCTAGACCAATACTTTCGGGAATATTCTGGCATGTTATATAACCTCTAGTATAAATACCCAATACGCGCCATTTTTCGTCACACTGCTTTCTTCTATCTGTGCTACAAGACCCTGCTGTTGCTCATCCCATCTTTCTTCCCTTTGTTAGAACAGTTATGTCGCAGAAAGTCTAAATTTAATCTTGCTTGGTTTAAATCACTATTGGATATGCAATTTGGAGAGTGTCATATAAAGGAGAATGATCTGCGATGAGAATTGAATAAAGATGTGAAAACGTAAAAGCTAAATCCTTCGTTGTCGTCATTTTGCAGCCTTCTACTCAGCCACAACAACGCCCGGCCTTTGATGTAGTACTCCTAAGCTTTGTCATTCCTGTGCCTACCCGCAAAAATGTTACATATGCATGTAATAAGATGACTTGGATTAAGCTGCAACAGACTGGTGATGGTTTTCTGCCTTATATCCAGGAGAGACTTCACTGCGGAGTTAGAAAGGTGACACTCGAAGGAAAGACTTTGTAGACAGACGTGGACGAATTGAATATAACTTTTATTTGTTGGATACGAACTAACTATCAAAAATATATTCTTCATACCACAGAATCATAGACGCAATATGCACCCCACAATTTTATATAGAGTATATATAAAGACATTTTAGGTAATAGCATATTTAGCAGCTCGACAAAGCAAACGGAGCCGAAGTAGCATCTTGACTGAAGGAGAGTTGAAACTAATAAGTGCACATTATCCAATATGGAGACTCATCAAGAGAAGTTTTTGGTTTAGATTAGAGAGGTTTCAGTTCTCGAAACTTTGAGGTCAGGCTTCGAGTTAGCTATGTCATCAGCGTTACGCAAGCCATGCAAGATAGACTGATCTAGAAAGGACGCAGCCCAGAACGTTATTATTACGATTTTTAGAATAGAGTGGGAGAATTAAGGAGTTACCGCTAGTTTAAATTATAATTTTGATTTACATTACATCATTTTGTATCTTATACACTCACTTCCAAAAGTTAAGAACAGAGAGGAAAATGCTAATTTTCGGAATCCAATCAGAATTGAAGAGGATGCAGTTTACTGCAGAGGTAGATGGAAGTATGCAAATATGTTAGGTAACAGTCAATCGCGCTTTCATGTCACGAAATATGCAAAAAAGGCAGTCTTATAAGAAGCGAGCTTTATGAAGGGTTACAAAAGTTGATTGTAAGTGCTGATAGAAGGTGTTTAAAACTTTCGTACAATTTGTTTTCAAGACATACGTACCACCCCCGCGGAAGATCGATACATTGCTATTGTAGCCAAGCGAAATCGCAGAGCGACCTCCACACGTGTGACATCTATGGTTACAGCGTCCATTGGTAAGACGATATCTGCAGCTTACTGTACGCCGAAGATTACATATGACTGGACTGTACGTCCGAGTACCTCGAGTTTGTGTTCCTCTATCCGTCCAATCAAGAGGGGCACGATGACAGTGGTGCCGGGAACATGTCAATTGGAATGTGTCTGACTGGGGCAATGTCATGTTTACTGATGAGTCAATATCTGCTCTGAAGCCAGATGACAAGCGTATAAGGATATGTCGTGAGCAATGAACACGCAATCAGTCCCAAAACATCCCCGAACATCACGCATTCCGAGGCGGAAGCATTATGGTGGGAGCAGGGATTTCATTAGGATATCGCACCGACCTGCACATCTTTAAACGGGGTTCTTTGACGGCTGTCCTGTATCGAGATGAAGTCCTAGAACCCATTGGTAGATTGTCCGCTGCAGCAGTTGGCCCTACTTTTGTTTTAATGGACGATCCACGTTCCCATAGAGATGACATCGTCGATGACTACCTGGAGAGTGATTGGATTGCGTGTATGGCGTGGTCAGCATATTCGCCCGACCTTACTCCCATCGAAAATCTTTGGGATGCTCTCGGCCGTGCTGTATCTTCACGTTTCCCACCTCCAGCCACTCTTGTTGAGCTCGAAACTGCTCTACAAGAAGAATGGCGATTGCTCAATTCTGCGGTGGTTGACCACCTAATTGAAAGCATGGTCACAAGGCGTAAACTTTGTGTACAGTTTAGGGGCGATCACATACCCTATTAATGTTCTTTTTTTTCATTTTATGCTGTTTATTTTCACTTTATACATAATTCTGTTTAAGTCTTCAGTGTGTCCTTATCTGATAACTTACAAAAATTTAATATTGTTTTCATTTCTGTATATAATTATTGATTTTGTTTGATGCATAAATATAAATGCTACTTTCCTGCCGAACTTTGTGTCGATCAAAGCAGTATTTGTTGATTTTTTTGCATTTTACATCTTCGTGCTTAACTTTTGGAAGTGAGTACATATATATATATATATATATATATACACGTTTTTTGCGGCCAATCACAATTATAGCAGTGCCATATACAAAATTTCAGTGTTCTACGGCTAATCATTTTTACGCCAGATGCATGCATACATACTTACGTACGAATAGACATAACGAAGAAAATCCCTTCTAAAGCTATATTAAATCCATTTACAATCCCTTTGGGAAAAAGTAGTTCTTTATTCTATGTACATACAGATATTACTAAAAAATCGTTCAAATGGATTCGAGAACAATCAAAATGGATATTTTTGTTGAAATATAATACCCGAAATATTTCGCGATTACAATATTCCCATTACTTTATGCAAGGAAGTAACTGAGGAATTTGATATTTGAAGAAAAGAATGCCTAATTCTAAATTTCAGGTGCTTCTTTTACATCTGTTACAAACACGCAATTCCTTTCATAAAATAAAATCCATGATGACACCAATTAAAAAACAAAAAATAAAAAAAATCTAAAGAATAATAGGTATGTTCTCATCAATCTTATATAAGATTAGAATCTGATCTAATTAATTTTATCTAACTATCTAAACTTATCAAAGATTAATCAGTGCTCTTTTCTATGCTGATCTTTACACAGAAATCTTATTTGCATGTTTTTACATTTTTAAGCGTAGTTAGATGGTAAACTAATAGTGCTGTAAACTGAATGTTTCTAACTTATATGATTATTTTACAGCGCTGATGAAGAATCACATCATTCCCCACACTGTTTGCATACCAGCTGTCATCGACACGCATAAGATGAAGAACGTAGACGGAGGAAGACTGGAGTTATCATGCAATAAGTCTGGAGTTTATGTTAACGATGGCAAGGTCAGTTCTGAACAAATCATTGCACAGAATGGTGTCATTAGCATTGTCTCCAAAGTTCTCGTCCCAGACAGAGGTTAGTTTTCAATTCAGACGTACTTTCATAATTTATTGTAACATTTTCCCCGCACAGATGAATACACTTTTCAGGGAAGAGGGGAGATTATAAGGAATTACTGCATTCTTCCTCAAATGATCTGAATGGTGTAAAAGTGTTAGCACATTCAGCTATCAGTCTGAAGGTCAGCTATCGAAATCCATTTAAAAGAGCAAATGAATTTTCACGTTTCTTTCTCTGAAATTCTGCATAGAAATTCTATCAGCATAGAAATGTCTTTAAAGTATTAATACTGAAAAAGAAAAATAAGCTATTCATGAACATGACTAAGCATTTTGTTTTTAATCTTAGTGAGGAAAGGTAAAGTTTATGCAAACTCTAACAATGAATGACCTTTTGAAGAAATGCAAAGAATTCCAAAACACATCCGAGCAGTTGCATCCGAATCAAACTTCGAGCGTAACTTTGGCTTCAGTAGAATGTTTTAGCATTAATCAATTTACAAAAAAAAAATAAATAAATAGATAAATAAATTGCTAGATCAAATGCAGTAGGATTTAAAACCTTTGAAGGTAAGACTTTTAAAACCTATTTCACATATAACTCTTATTTAAATATTGCAACTGATAAAAAATCTGAAAGGTTTCAGATTTTAAATTACGTCCAAAGGGGCATTTTTTAAACATTTTGTATGTTACTTTTATTTATTGAATATCATGTTCTTCGCATTTAAACCATAAAATTCAGTTAAAGAGAAATATCGCAAAATAATTTTAAACTGAGCCCATCTTTAGAATTTACTACACACAGTCTCACGCGCTGCAGATAAAAATGTTTTTTTCTGTACAACGTTGCCATGGCCTGCTTCGAAATCCTCGAGTTTGTTCATCAAAAATTCGTTAAAGTGTTACAAAATATGAAATCGTTCATAAAACAAATTCCAAATTTCAAATTTCGGCTTCCAGATGCCCATATTCGGTGGAAACGTTCAATATTCAAAACTGGATGGCTGTAGGTACCGTTGGTTTATCACATTTGGAGAAATATACATACATTTATGCAGATTCTTCATTATTTAATTTCTTCAAATATAATACAGGGCGATAATATTTGGTGGCAATAATTTGAAAAGTGAAATGGACATTCAGAGTGATTCGACGCAAAATCGCAAAACGAAAACAATAGTCCCTCAGGGACAAAGCCTTTTTGGACTAAAAAAATTAGGTTTACATAAAGTTTCCTAAATGTTTAGAGACAGATTTTATTTCTTTCGTCCTGTAGCAAAATTTTAACTTGATTTAAAAAATTCTCCTTTAAGTTTTTGCATACCAGTGTAATTATCTATTGACTTTTTAAAATTTTGAAAACATTTAGGTTTGTTTAATTCAAAATGAAATGAATTTCTGTGAAATTTTCTTTCATCTTGTCTTCAGTATTAATTTTTAACTGGAATTTATAGTCCTTAGTATAAAGGTATATTTTCAAAATGAATGAGTAATATATTTAATTTTTTAGGATAATGACTCTATTTCGAATCTTAAAAACAATTTAAAAAGTACTTTTACAATTAATAATCAGTACCTGTTACTTAACACAGTAATTCACATTTCTAAATAAAAAGTATTTTAATATGTTATTTACAAAAATCAGTGCAATGTTTTAAAATTTTAACACTACTACACATACTTAAAAATCAATACTAAATTGCCAAAAGCATTTCCAGATGATTACTCTACATATGTCTGCCAATTTTCTGAAGGCAAAATCCAAATTTGCTTTAGATGGTTTTCTGCCTTTTAGCTGAGGTATATCGCTGAGTGGCAGAAGATCAAACTTCAGTACTGAAATATCTGTATCAGCAGTGCTAAATAAGTGGAGACTCTTGTTGAAAGGCATCAACCCAGAAAATGCTATATTTAGGAATAAAACTGCGATAAACTGGCAAAAGGATGTTGCAAATGAATATGGAGCTGAACTGAAATTTAAAAATGGTGATTTATTACTGTGAATGCTTTACCTATGTATAGCCACAGAAGGGTAGTCTTGATTCCCCACGCTTAGAGTAGCATTTTTCCCTCCCCAAAAAACTGATCATATGTTTCTTCTTACCTTGAGAGTATTTCAGAGTAATAACCTATTTGTGGCGCTAGTTCTCAAATGCCAAAATACAATTATGTGCAAAAATTAAGGACGAGGTGAAGAGATTAGCCTAAAAGCGGAACAAAGGGCTCAAGACTAATTAGGAAATAGACTTGGGACCAGTACAGTAGAGCAATCACATGTATGGTACATGGCACAGGGGTAGGAGTAATGTCTGAATGGACAGATGACATTCATTCATCAAATTCGCTGAAAGTTATTACACGATGCATAGTGGTGCGTGATATGGCCAAAAGGCAATCGTCGGGAAGTTAGAAAACGTCAAAACGTGGCGGGTGAGTTTGGGATCTCTCAAAGGATCGTTTCACGAGCCTGGAGAGCGTTTCGAATGGCAGAAGCAGCTGTCCGAACGTTCATCGGTGTCGCCCATCCAGCAACGATGGCGGCGCACGATCAGTATATTATCCTACAAGAGACAAGAAACAGGTAGCAGACATTGGGAGAAATGGCAAGGCACATGCAACAGACTACGGATATTACGTTTCACAGTTGCCCAGGAGACTGTACCAGCGTGGTTTTTATGTACGCAACCAGTACGGTGTGTGCCATTAATTGGAGATGTCAAGTTTCTATGATGCCGGGAAGCGTAATGGCAAATCGAACATTGAGGTGATCAATGTTAAGGAATTTCGTTTACTACGCATGCTCAATAGTGTACCGTTGGCGTGGGAGAAAACACTGGCGAATAAAAATAAACAGCCCTACGCGAGCCTGTTCGTCATGTGGGCTTTAGCGACTCTTGACGATTGCAATACTGTGGACACTTTTTTTGTGCTTATTGCACTTGCTTCTGTTTCGTTTCATTTTGGTTTATTTTGTTCACAAACATTACATTTAATATCGGTTATTTCTAATAATTTCTTTGGCTTTCATTCAGTAATTTAAACTAGATATATTCCTTAAGTTGTTAAAGTATTTATGAATGGAACGCATGGTCAATAATCGATCGCTTTTATTCCTCAGAAGTACAATCGATAAACGACATCGTGTAATGTTTCCTGTTTTGTAATCCTTCTCGAACGAAAATTTGGGGAGTTTACAATTGATATTTACGCCTAAGTAATGAAGCAACGTACAACCTAACAAGTTTTAAAACCCCGAACTGTTTACGTCCAACAGAACATCAGCCATATACCATATTTATCTTCTTTTAAAATTACGCCGAAGTCGTAATTGCGCCAAATTCTCTTCTGGGTTTGGCAGTGTGAGTAATTCGTTTAACATTGTTCAACTGAATGTGCGGTCTGCCATTGCGCTGCCGGAAATACAAGAACTAGGCGTAAAAGGGCTGGCTTTGAGTGCTCTTTACGGATGAGAGCCTATATAGGCTGATGAACGATTCTGGATGTATACAGATCTGGAAATAGATGGATGCACGCAGTCACTCCTTCAACATCATCAAAAGGGACAGTTTGGGGAGTGCCGGAGTTGTCGTTTCGAGTGGTATCATGCTTCATAGCCGTTCTGACATCTACATCTTCGAAGAAGATTCAGCCACTAGTGTCCACTATTGCACTGAGGTCCTTTTGCATTACATGCGACTGTTCAGCTGGACTTCCTTTTCACGGAAGGTAACACTGCACCTCAACGTACAGTAGCGGTCGCACTGCTCTTGGAGAGTGAATATATTCAACACATGGATTGTTCTGCAAGGTCTAAGGACCTAAATGCGATAGAATACGTGTAGGACCATCTCGGGAGATGCTTGGCAGCACGTGATTAGCCGTCAACAGCGATTCCACAGCTGGGATTGGCGCTGCAAGAGGAATGGGCATCGATGCCTCCACAATTACCTGAGAATATTGTCCTCAGCTCAGTCCTTTTCCTTGTCTCATCCTTAAATTTTGCCCACCAGTATAAACATTGTATTTAGCAAAATTTCAGCACTGAATTCTAAATTTTGATTAGTTAAATTTTGTAGGGTGTGGGGTTGCACCTTCTTATTTCACAGTTCAGTCTTTGAAACCCCTCACACTGGTGAGCGAATAATCTCTTAAGTATGTGAACAGAGACGTAAGACTCAAGTAAGAAAACGAAGGATTAACTACCCTTTATTTCTCAAAATAAATATGACACAATCAGTTCCTAAGTTGGAGCGTACAGCAAAGCCTCCGCTTGGGCTTGAACTCAAATTAATATGACATTAAACTTAAATAAAGCTAACTGAAAGATATAGCCGAAGCTATAAGGTTCTAAGTAGTTGGCCCCTAAATCTCAATTAAGTCGGCGAAGCCAATCAAGGGCCTAAAGTACGGCCGAGCGTAGCAATAGCTTAGAGAGAGACGCAGCCGAAGACAAACGCGCGCTAGTCAGGAACTCGGGCTCTCTCTCGAAGTCAGTGAAACATCGACTTAAATACTACTCTTACTCATTTGCATTAACCGCGTTTCTGAAAACACATTCTGGTAGGAAATTGTAAGCTGAAGCTAGAAGGGATAAAACGATGCATAAACTTAAAATAACTGTTATAAAATTAGGATAAACCTTACAAGGGAACCAATAGCTGTACTCTATTATCCCTTTTACCATACTTCCTTTAATATATCTATTTTTAGGAGGCTTTGTTTCATCTAAATTATCAAAATAATCAAATTTCTCATTAACAAATATGAAAAGTGCCCTCAGAAATAAATTCATAAATCTCTGGTCATTCTGGTATCATGCTCGCTCTCTAAATGTTCAAAAGATCGTTTTCTTGTGCCAGTTCTTTTATCACGAGATTTTCCTGAAATTTCCGATAGCCGCAAAAATCTTTTATTCTAATTTCAGTTTTTACTTATTTTTGATTTGCTCCTAGTTCCTCCCCCTGATTAATTATGTTTTTTTTATTATTCTTTCCTTTCTTAACAGATGAATTTGTATGTTACATCTTCAACTTTTTCGGATGCAGTTTTCTATGAATTTTGCTGTCAGTTGTTGAAAAAAAAACATTTTTTTTTTCGTTTGCAATGCATATTTTTTAACTCTAGCTCGAAGTGTGATGTCCTTGCTGGAAGCAAGACCTGAACTTGTTTCAACTTTCTCCCGTTTGCTCAAGAAATCAGGAGTGGAAGCATACTTGGAGAAACCGAACATCACGGTCACAGTGTTTGCGCCTTCTAATTATGCATTTAATCAAATGCCAGAGGAGGACTTCACTCTTATTAATGATAACCAGGAGTAAGTACATTCGTTTTTCTTTCTGTGCACAGAAATATTTCTAGGTTATTATAATTGCTGTCGTTTAGAAACATAACTTGCAATGAGAGTCCCAAACTTGAATTTTAATTGTAAGTTTTTACAGTCAGCTTATAAATTTTAAAAAAAGGAGAAAAAAAGGAAGTTGTAATAAAAGTAGTCGATTAAGTTATAATAAAAATTGCAACGGAGGTAGTTAAAATTTAAGTGGATTTTTGCATTGATAAATATTTTTTTTTAAAACTGTTGTTTTCTAAGTACTCAAAATCTGCTTTTTGGAACCAGACTCTATTGTCTAAATGCAAGGAGCTTTGTCATGATTGTGTTTTATCAAGTGCTTTGCTTTCTGAAGATGTTCTTTCAAATTTCTCTTCCAAAAAATTTCGAGAATATCCAGCTACTAAAAACAATTGCTTTCGTAATAGAAAAAAATTAATTAAGAAATTGATATAAAATCAAAATCAAAAATATTTAATTTTGTATTTACTTCTCTTAATTTTAAAATTGTATTTAAAAAATGCTAATATTGCTTCTAAATGGTCTTATTCAATAATTAAATAAAGTTCTTATTAAATAACTTTTTAACACCCAAAATTTATTGATTTATCTTCTACATAGGTTTTTGTGTTTAAAGACAAAAATTTCCGAATCAGAGAGGTCCTCATTGTCGTTTGCTTTGATTTATCCAAAATAATCCATTTTTCAGAAGATTGGCTTTTGAGATTATTTTGTGCTATGCCTTTGAGGCGTTAAATAGGAGACTCCATATGGCCGTAGTAAAAGCTTTAGCAACACAAACGGTATATCATTGCTCGATATGTAATTTCAAATAGGTCATTTTAAACGTTTTGTGTGTTACTTTTATTTATTAAAAACCATGTTCTTCGCACTTTAACCATAAAAGTCAATTCAAGAGCAATACCGCAAAATAGTTTTAAAAATGAGCATATCTTAAGAATTTCCGATACACAGTCTCTCGCGCTGGAGATAAAATTTTATTTTATTTATTTATTTATTTTTGCGTGTGTGTGTGTGTGTGTTTTCGTACAGCATTGCTATTGTTCGCTTTCAAATCGTTGAATTTCTTAATCAAAAATTCGTTAAAATGTTACAAAATATGAAATCGATGATAAAACAAATCCAAAATTAGGGCTTCCAGATGCCCATATTCGGGTGGAGACGTACGTTATTCAAAATTCGATGGCTCTGGGTACCGTCATTTTATGACAATGCGAGAAACATATATACATTTATGCAGATTCTTCATTATTTAATTTCTTTAACTATAAAGCAGGGCCATAATATTTGGTGGCAACAGTTCGAAAAGTGATACGGACATTTACAATGAATCAACGGAAAATGCCAAAACGAAATTAATAGCCTTTCTGAGCTAACGCTCGTTTGGGCTAAAAATCTAATCTTAATGTGGAGATTAGTAGGAACTCGTTACCTGGTTTTTCTGTTCCCTCCTATGTGAATCCTTAGCCAAAAATAAATGGAAAACTAATCTAAGTCTTCTGCTGGAAATGGATGTACTGAAACTACGACCATTCATTTAACAAATATTTCGTCTGTTATATGAATGGTCGTCTGTTCATTTAACAGATGTTTCGTCTGTTTCGTTCGATATTTACGGGATATTCGTTCGAAGAACCTGCAAATATCGGGAGCTTTTCATGAATATGAAGAATATATTGCTGTAAATTTCAATAAAAATGTGTCCATTTGATTGAATGATGTTTTTCGCATATTTTTATAATTTTGCGTATTATTTTTGTTTAGTTATTTACTTAAATGTTACATTTTGTGTAATAATTATAGTAGGATGCATTTTTTGCGTACTTGAATTCGTGGCTACGTATTTTGCATATTTTGTATATCATGCGTAGAATTATAGATCTTGTGATTCTGAATTCAGCAGTTTTCAAATTGTAGAAAAAAGCTCATTTAGAATCCGAAGTACAAGTAGCAACTCTCCTAAGGGTACTCAGAGACAATATGTATTGTTAAATTCGTAGCATTTAACGATTTCTTGCCATTTTGATGATTTTTTGGAAGTTTAGTAAAATGCATTTTCGAAGCTCTGAGAGTGATTTTTCCCAAAGCTTCTAGAAAACTGGGCAACACTATATAAATATAGTTGACAGCCAATAAAATTCGCTTTAGTCAGTTCTGAATGACATCAAAGAGAATGTGGTTCAAAAGGTTAGATGAATTCCATTTTAGTATTCTGTAAGCTTCATCGGTAATCTACGATGTTTTACGTGTGTTAGAGAGAATTTGTTTTATTTCTGTATTCTCCTTAAATTACTTACACCTGTTATCTTTTTCTGTGAACTCTGACTGATAATTTCCGCTTCCTCGTTTAGAATAATATTTGAAGAGATTACCATGAACTCGTAGCTCAAAGAAATATTTACCGTTATTTACATTTTTTGACTTTATACCAAAATTGTAATCTAGTAAGCCTTACCTCCCGAACTAAACCCGATTTTGAAATCTTGTTATAAATGTTTTTTAATTTCTCTTTAAGAAGTTTTTTTATTTGCTAGGTTATTTAGTGAATTCAGCTACTGATTAATGCTTGACTCCTATTCCGTTCTTTTCTTTTACAAACAGGAAGCTTGAAGAGCTGATGAAACATCATGTAGTGATTGGACGAGTGAAGACAGAAAGCATATCTGACAACCAGAAGGTCGACTCTATAGATGACGAAAATGCTCTCCGACTTAAAGTGTATCGGAAGGTGAGTGCAGCCCAATTTATACAAAGGACTGAATTAACAGAAGACAGCAACTGCAGCGACAGAAAAATTGTTTTGGGAAAAAGTAATTCATAATAAAGGTTATAGAATAGAAATAGAAATAGAAGTTTGTGGAGTTCCCTCCTTTTATCTAACAGCTAAACGTGCAGAAATCTCGCAAACAGCTAAGCGAATAATCGCTTTAGTTCAGGAATAAAGACGTAAACTCAAGAAGGGTTAATTATCTTTTATTTCTCTAAATAAGAGGTAAACAGTCGGCCCCTTTCTCAGGGAGTACAGCAAAGCCTCTACTTGGGCTTCAACTCAAAATAATAAGAACTAAGACTTAAATAACGCTTAACTAAAAAGGTATAGCCGAAGCTATCAAAATTCTAAGTACTTGGCCCCTAAATATCGAATAAGCTAGCGCAGATATCCAAGGGCCTGTAATACGGCCGATCGTAGTAGCAGCTTAGAGAGTCATAGCCTGTGGTGTCATCGTTTTGAAATGCTGAGTCATTTATTTTACAGTAGTTGTCTTTGATTATTTATTGAAAACAATAACAAACATGATTTAAACAAACATTAATATCTTATGCGGCACAGTGCCGGATCAATCTATACATCTTATCATACCATCGTTCAGCTCCATTCTAACTGTATTTTCCTCCGTCGCGGGAAAAGCTAACAGCAGTTTATCCCCTTAGGGAATTATAGTTGGAACATAGCCAAAAGGCGAACGCGCGCTAAGTCAGAAACTCTTAAGACTCTCTATTTCAGTCAGTGGAACTTCGACTTAAATACTATTCTTACTCATTTGCATTAAACGTGATTATAAAAACACATTCTGGTAGGAAATTGTAAGCTGAAATTAGGAGGAACAGGAAAGTGGCTTAAACTAAAGATAAGTGTTAAAAACTTAAGATAAACCTTACAAGTTATAGAAATAGAAATATGTAAATATAAGAATTTCCATTTTGTACAGTGTATGGAAAGAAATTAATTTCACAGTAAATATTTTCAGTTGTCGTGAGTTCAAAACGGCTTTCTTTTTTAATATTTTATAATACTTTGCACACTTTTTTCTGCATTTGTAAATGCCAAAAGGCAAATAAAATGTGAAATTAACTTCGTAATGAATTTTTGAATATTTTTCATATTAACCATTGTCTTAAATGACTGATATTCCGATGTTACTTTAACTTTCTAAATCGTAAACTGTTAAAATAAAAAACTGCGAAGTGCTAAAAATACATTTGTGATTAATTTCAAAGTTTCATTGGACCTTTCGTTGCTGAAAACAATTTTTTAGAGTAGTTCCAAATTTTGGAGGTCCTAACATTAAATTAAAGCAATATACGGTTTTTATTATCTGTATAATTTGTCAAGTATGTCCATTTCATTAGACGTTAAAGTTTTAGTTCGTCTTCCAGTCAACATGAGAAACAGACGGTTTTCATTCTGCAGCTGTTCGACATGACGTGAGGTCTTTAAGTTTAGGTAATAGTTTAATTCAATAGATTTTTCGAATCATTTTAGAGTTAAATGGCAATAAAATTAATTTTAATAGTCGCTGCATTAATCTGGTAACATTCAATGTGAAAGGACGTAATCAATTTCATTTTCTAAAATATGAGTTCATCGATAGATGTGTGTAAATTCTATCACAATCTGTTTCTTCAATCTGATACAGCATTTAGCTGGAGTATTTGGGAAGCGATAATTCACCTTTCGCAGTCAAAGAAGAGTTCTAATCAAGCTGCTCTAAACTTTAGAAGTTTGTACCTTGTAGGGATTTATATTTAATTTTTATAACCAATTTATATTTAATTTGAAGTTCCTTTCCTATAAGCTTTCATTCCCTAATTGATGCCAGAATGTTTAGGTTGGGTAGCGCGTGTGAAGAAATGCAAATTCTACCAGTGGAAGAAAAGGTTTAAATACCAAGTTCTAGACGGGAAAGTAAGAGACTGGTGGGCGAACTCTGCGCTTGTTGTAGCGTAAACTTCTGCTTAGCATTGGCTGCTGGTTAAACGTGGTGTAACAGCTATTACTTTGTTGCCACTAGATTTTCAAAGCTCTTTTAGGAAATAGGATAGTCTGAGCCCCGTAGCTTAATTCTACTACTTATGAATATCTTCAAATTTTGAGTTTATTTCTTACTGTTTCAGTTACCTCCCAAGCAGAGGAGTAGTTTGTTAGCGTCGAGTTGATGCTTCGTAAATTTTTAAAGAATGTAATATAAAGGGTACTTTTAACTCTTCTTTCTGTGCAGTCACTACTCTTCCATTTTTCACATAGCAGATAAGCAAGTAGACCCTACAACCTTGACGTTACATATTAATGCAAAGGTAGAAATCTTTTTAACTTTGGACTGTAATTACAGCATGTTGGTCTTTTCATATTAATGGCAGTTGCCTTCAATGATGATGCCAATTAATAGTTGTCGAAGACCACTAAGTGATAAAAATTAACATTAGAGGACCTGCCATATATCCCTCCCTCTTGAGTGAAGATTTAAATTATTTAAAAAAGATTTTTCGCATTATGTAATGTGAACAATGAAACTTGTGAAATTATTTTTGCGGAAGATTTGAGCGCCAATTCCATATTAGATGTAATTTTGAAAATATCTGATAAGGTCTCATCAATTATCCTTTTCTCGGATCTTCACTCTGTCACTCTGTACTCTCCTAAATTTTGGAGGCATCATTATTACATGTAAATGGTATTTATCAAGTACTTTAATTGCGACAAAATCACGATCCAAGTTTCCGTCGATAGCTTAGCTCTGCAACACGAACAAATGAAAGGCGGGAGGGTAAAATGTTGCATCCTGTAATTTTCGCTTATACACACAGCTGCCAATGAATCAGAAACCTCTGAGATTTTCATTTGAATGCGTGCTAGGGATGAAGTATGCAAATTTTTTTTTATGACGTGGGTTACACGTGGTTAGAATACTAGTATAAGTAAGGTGTAAGAGTGCGTTTCACGATGAATGAAGTAAAATCGGAAAAACAACTGATCTTTCACCATTTGGGAGAAAGGCCTTATTGTTGGTGCCCGTTTACAGAGGCCCCAACTTCGAAGACGACAAATCTCAATGGGTTCTCAAAAGCAGCCATATCAGAGATTTTTCAAAAGTTGGAATCAGAACCTTCTCTAGACGACGTAACTGCAGTTCGAGCAAAGAAAGTCTATGTAAAGGAGGAAAGGTTCCATAGACGTAACGTAAACCAATTTGCTATTACGCCGCTGCAAAAAAATTCGCTAAGGGATTTGGCGACGGAACCTGGCGGCAGGAATTTTTCCCTCCGCGATGTGCACAGGAATTTGAGAAACACGTGTTAGAAGAAACGTTCTTTGACCAAACGTTTCTTTCTTGACGTTTCGCGATTATTAAACTTGGATTTTCGTACTTTTTTCACTGAGAATAACTAATCCATTAATTAATTTACTTGAGCGGAAAAATATTTTCTTTCCCTTCAGAGTTTAATGAAATTTAAAATGATATTCGACTTATGAACTCTTGATAAACTGAGCTTCGAATGCGGGCTTCGGGGTTTGGTTGCTTTGGCGACAGATATTTCGCGTATGAACAGCTGTTTCCCTCTGCGTTGGGATGGAGCCACTCCTGCTGCGGAGAAGATTTAAGTTTTAACAATACATATTCTTTGGTTCGAGTACGGTTTTCCAAGAGAGTGATCGGCGTCGTCTCCGACGAATTGTACGGCAGAACAGGGACTCTACTGCGCTTCAGTTGACACAGATCGTCAACCAAGTTCTTCCCAATAGATTTCAGCTCGAACCATGCGCAGAGGATAGGGATGTATAGTCGAGTGCCTGTGAGAAAACCACTCATTTTCTGCCCGACATGCAAGAATTCGTTTGCAGTGGTGTCGGGAAAGAAGACACTGCACACCTGAAGATCGGAAACGGGTAATGTGGTAGGATGAATCACGCTACACCTTATTTTGCACTGACTGAAGACGTCGAATTTGGCGAGAACCCCATGAAGCCATGAATCCATCTTGCCTTACTCGCACTGTGTAAGGATTTGGTGGGAGTATCATGATATGGGGCATGCTCCGCTGACATGGAAGTGGTGCCCTGGTGTTCCTGGAGGTTAAACAAACAGCCATGAGATACCTAGATACACTGGTAGATCAAGTGCACCGTGCAACGTTGCATTTTTATTCTGATGAAGACGGATACTTTCTGGACGATAATGCAATTATACATCGTGCCAAAAGTGTTTAAAATTGGTTGAATGAACATCAGTCTAACTTCCAACACCTTCCCAGGCCAATGCATAGCCCGGATCGTAACCGCATAGAAATTGTGTGGGATATGGTGGAAAGACGCATCCGAGAGCACTCTGCTCTTCCATCTAATTTACAAGCTATAAAAAAGTTGCATAACCATTGCATCGTATTCTTTGGACGTAAATGCACTCCAGAAACATGTAGACTCATGCCCAAACGAATCCGTGCAAAACGTAGCCCAATAAAATATTAATCATGGGGTTTCTAATTCACTGGCCAGTGTGTGTATCTTTCTTTGTGCTTGGGAAGACGAGTTCGATTGCCGAGAAAAGGCTGCACGCTTGACAGTTGACGGAGTCATTCTACCAAGATGTTAGGTAGTATTGTCTCGTGTCTCCGGATAAAGATATTGTTGTCATTCTGTCTCAGGAGATAATTACATAATTATAACATTATTTCGGATATTCAGATTACTTTCAGCAGAACATTCACTTAGAATAGTGCGAATTACAAATACACTTTAGAAGACGACACTTAACAAACTGTATAGCATTTTACAAATATATATTGCAGGACATCCAAATACAGAAGTAGTACAAAGAATTAAATTTCTAGAAACAAACTGAGTGAATATTAAATTCTTACTCTAGACACTGTTCCTCTTAATAAAAAAGGGTAAACTAAACGAAAATAAAATTTAAAAATAATTATATAACGTACCACAGGTCGGCTTCGAGATTTGCAAGGTTGTCGATAATCTGGGCGATCCTTGCCACGAGATGACATTTTTTATTATAAACTTGCAGAAGGCTTATGTATTGTTACTGGGAATTTTAAGATAAAGTGGCCAGATATAGTAAGATAATGGTTTAGGTACCAATTTTTCCACAGAAGCAACACCGACCTCTGTGTGTGAGTGTTCGTTGTTGCTGACGCCATGTCTATTAAAGTATTTGGGACTATGTTCTGAAATAAATCTTATTAATTGCAGTGATGTGATGTTGCGTTTGTCGTCTATTTGTATGATGCAGTTGTATGTGCCCCGCCCAACCAGTATAGCGGTTAGCATCGCTGACTACCGTGCCGAAGGGCCTAGGTTCGAATCCTGGAGAAGGCATGGATGTTTGTAAATGTATAGTGTCGGTGCGGCATGGCGGCACTGTAAATATGCGGCGAACCGAAAGTCCTCTCGTGTAGTTTGGTGAAAGGGGAGAGGGGTGGGAGACCCTTGGAAACCCTCGGACTAGTCCCCCGAGGGGCTCTTGATCAAACTTGGGGGCGGAACTGAGCCAAATCGCACTGTCACCTGTAAGGTGCTCAAGGCTGTTGCCAACGACAGGCGTAATCTTGCGCTACTTGCCACGAGGAATTTCGTGGACTCGGGCTGACTATACGTCAGCCAAGTGAGCACAAGCAACAACAGCAAAACAGCTGTATGTGCAGCGGCCCATAGAAATTAACATCAAGTGTTAGCCAAGATTCTGATAAAATTCTTCATGTCAAACTAATTACCATCATAGACAGTGGTTGAGCCCCGAAAGGGGGATATTTTCTCTAAATTTTAGTATTGCGTCGCCGCTAAGCAAATAGAAAGTGGTTAATTTATCCTCTATGCGCCTTGCATATAATCCGTTCTCAGAGTGCTGCCGTCAGGCAGAGTTCCTTTTTCGAGTTCTATTAAGATGTAATTTTTAAATTAATTGAGAAATTTGAAAGCAATAAATAAATTCTATAATCTAAATCGGTACTTTATTTTTGCACTATTAATTTTTTATATTGTCAAATGCTGGCCAAGATTCTGAGAATCTAATTTTTATAAACTAAAATACTTTCAAATATATTTTTGTAGTTACTAAAATATATTTCTAACTTACATGTTACCTACTAAGCACTACTCAATAGAGAATTTTGCTTTCTTTTTGTAATTTTTTTCCAATGCTGAAAACTAGGAGGTGTGTAAAGTAAGCAAATGCATAGCAAATTCTTTTAAATATATGCGTTCCAAATTTTCCTGCTTGAGTAATTAATAAAATAAAATAAATTGAATAACATTAAAGTGATATGAAGTTTTCAATGAAATAGATTGGTGAGCAGTTTTTGATCATCACTAATCTAGAACTTTAAGAATTTAAAAAATTGAATTCAAACATTAAAAGGGCATACTTTATATAAAATGCACTAAAGTAATTTATTTTTTAGGAAATTGGCGTCGAATCCGCCATTATTGAAGAATCTGATATAGAAGGCCAAAATGGCGTTCTCCACGTGGTCGACAGGGTACTCACGCCACCAAGTCACAATCTTATGGAATTGCTTCACAGCAAGGAGGAATACAGGCATGTATATTAAATAAATTTCTTTGAATGAATTTACTTAACCTATAGTTTACTTTTTATTTACTATTTAAAATTACTAGTCTTCTACACTCATGTCCATAAAATAAGGATAATTCGGAGTCACGCGGAAATCGAAATCTAAAATAAATATATCACCTGCAAAATCACTACACACATCTTCAAGAATCATATGCAAATTTGAGGAAGTAACCAAATGACACCGATGGTACTTCACAATGACGAGAGTGTAAGAGAGTGATATATAAGGAATACAGGCAAAGAAGTAAAATTGTTCGCAGGCGCTTTATAAGCATTTCAGTGCAATAACCGAATAGTTATGACACAAAGGACGCATTTGGATGATTTTTTACGTGGTAGAATGATCGGCCCACTGGAATGTGGACGTACCCAACTGAAAGTATCAGACGAACTTGGAATTGCCCAGAGTGTCATCTCCAGGCTTTGGCAACTATTCCAAGATGATAGTAATGTGAGTAAACGTTACAGCACAGGTCGCCCCAGAGTTAAAACGCCGAATGAGGACCGGTATTTGGCAGTTACTGCCAAAAGAAACAGGCGGAGTACAGCCTCAGACCTGAGTCAGATCGTGTACAGACGCATAGGGCAGATTGGTCTATATGCTCGTAGACCTGTCACATGCGTTCCACTTACTGCTGCTCACTGTCGCCTGCGGTTAGCCTGGAGTAGAGAGCATGCATTGTGGTCGCCGCAAAAGTGGGCTTGTGTGATGTTTTCAGAAGAGTCCAGGTTTAGCTTGCAGTCTGATTCTCGCCGGACTTTCATACGGAGAGCTCCAGGTACCCGTTACCACCAAGAAAACATCATTGAACGACACCGTTACGGTGGTGCAGGAGTGCTCGTTTGGGGTGGAATTATTCTGGGTTCCAGAACTGACCTGCATGTTCAAATTGGAACCATGACAAGCCAAATCTATTGGGACGTCATTCTGGAACAAAATGTACGTTTATTTCGGGGCTCCATGGGTGCACAATTTGTGTTTGTGGATGACAACGCCCGTCCTCACCGTGCAAACGTCGTAAGCGAATGCCTTCAATCGGAGGATATCACCCGTATGGACTGGTCAGCATTCTCACCGAAATTGAATCCAGTACAGCACGTGTGGGACATGCTTGGTCGAAGAGCTTCAGCCCGTCAACCTCCTCCTACATGTGTACCGGAACTTCGGAGGGCATTGCTTTTTGAGTGGTGTAATATCCCCCAACATCAGATCGATAATTTGATACTCAGCATGACTAGGCGTTGTACGGACTGTATTTCATCGTCTGGGAGACATACAATGTATTAACAAGCATACCAACCATATAATATTGGTTTTTTGTAAATAGGTTTTTTTTTTAATTTGCTCCAGGGAGAAAAAATCGCTAATTTTTTTAATAATATCAGACATATAGCATCTTTGTTTGCTCTTTACCTTTTGTTTAATAAATAAGCTTTACAAATAAGTCAAATTTGCTTTGCTTCTAACTCTTCCTTTGCCTGATTTTGCATTATCCTTAATTTATGGACATGAGTGTATTTGATATTCTAATCTCGCGCAATTTTAACGTAATGTTGCGTTAAATACCATTTTGTTACCTGACATTTCGAAACTAAACGTCTTAAAAAAATTACTTTTTACAATGTTTGTGTTCCTATTACAGTTTATTGCTACAGTTTAGTTACAGTATTATAGTAGTTTACAGTTTAGTTGCAGTTTTCTGTTAATTACATTTTTGATCTCTTCGGAAAGCTATTTAATACACAAAAACTTTTTCTCTTGCTAAAAGTTAAGTATTAAAGCGCAGTTCCGTTTCAAAAAAAAGAAATGTTACAGGAACATTTACAGCGCTTTTTACTATTAATTGGGCGCGCTTATTAGTAAAGAACTATGTGCAAATCGAAATCAGCATTCTGTTAAATCGGTTAGTAAATATTACAGAACTTAACATTACATGTTATATAAGCTGATTCTCTTTCTTGTGCATAGAATTAAAATTCTTCTTTTACAAATCGATCGATATCATTAAATGGGGGCGCTCCATTGATACTGCAGTGATAATTAAATGTTTCAAGCGAAATATATATTTCGCATTCATGTAAAGTATTAAAACCAGAAAAAAATCGTCCAAATAAGGGACACATGACCCTCGTTACTACTCCATAAAATACTTACATGTTTTCAATAGAATTCTCGAATAGAATTTGTGAGGTTTTAGTTTAAACTAACAAAGTTTTATTTTAATTTTCCTTTCCTATGTGTTCTTATTTCAACTTCCCGTTAGAATGAGCGCGCGTTTCAGCTTTATGCTAATTTGAAGTGGAACCAAGTTTATATTTAAACGGTAGCGAGGAACTACTCAGTGTGAGAGAGCTTTTAGTCTCAGATCACTACTGCTCTGTTCGACGTTCGCCTGACTAGCTAGTATTTAAGTTCTAAGCCTTAGCGCTGTTACTCTATTACTTATTGAAGTAAAACTAAGTGCGTTAGTATTAGTTATATCTTGCTACGCACCATTTAGCATAGAGGCCAATCTCGCGTTTATAGCTCTGTGAGAAACGACTACTTAAAATTTCTACTTAACTTTATTTTAAATTATTCGATTGTTCAGTTTAGACCCAAGTGCGGTCATTATTTTCTGTATCCCTCCCGAGTTGGGAAGTGGCTGTATATAATTGTGGTTTAATAAAAGAGTACTTTAAATCCTTCTTACGTGCAGTTCTTCTACCACTTAACCACAGTTATTCTACCACAGAACATAGCTGCATTCAGCTCCCTGTTCGAGATCACGTTCGAAATCAGGACTTGACACCTGTACGACAAGGTTCGCCAAAAGCATGCACAAAACACTCAGTCCTGACAAATTGAGACAAATTAAATTAATAGACAAATTAAAGAGCACTTTTCCCATGCAATTTAATAAAGTTGAAATGTTTTATTATTTTTCTAATACTTTAGCTTATTTTTCTTTCTTTATTCTCTGCTTTCTGAACATTAAGGAAGAAAAGACATTTATTAAGGATATGCATTTCTGAGAATTCCATTTTCAAGAATTTCCATTTTTCTGGTTTCGTAAAGGTTGCAAAGTTGAACAAACTTTTTTTCTCTCACTTTTATAATTCTTGTGGCAAGTTGCTAACTTTAAACAAACCCAGGGATAAAACATTTTTACTGCAAGCTTCATTCAGTTCAGTCATGATATTTTTCTCTGTTGTCAAAAGTTTATCATCGATTTTTAAACTACAACTTGATAAGCTATAGAGTTGAAATTTTACACACACTCTGTGAATGACAATACAATATAATGAAATGATCTCTTCAAAATTCGATTTAGATTTTTGTTGAATTTAATGCTGAAATGATTTTTCGTATATATCTCAGTTAATGAAAACTAAAAATCTCAGAATTTTGTTGTTTGCATTGATCCAATGATAGAGCGAAAAAAAAATTTTTAATTGAAGTTCTTATTAGATTTTAACGTAATTTCTGATTTCTTGGCATAATCGCTGGATTATTTCGATTATTTGACGTAAAACAACTGTTAGAAATAATGAAGTGATTATTCTTTGTTGAAAAAAATTTTTAATTGTGTAATTTGATTCATAGTGTGTCACTGAGACTAAAAAAAGCTTTTTAAAAAAATCTTACAAAATAATTGGCAACTAAACGTAGAAAAATAATTTATCATATATTGGGTTGGAAAGAAAGTAATTTCGGTTTGCACAAATAGATAGCGTTATGTTCGTTTTATTATTCTTCTGCCAATCTTATAAACTTTTTTTCTTTTGAGATTTGGCAACTCACAGTTTTAGATTACTATAGAAACAAATCCAGTGTATTTTTATTTCCAGCTGTTAATTACGTCAGTTTTAATATGGGGTGCATATATAAGCGTATACAGGTGATTTGCTACCAGATCGACAAACTTGTAGGGTGTGTAGGGGGTACGGAGACGACTCAGAATCACATAGGAATGCAGGGTCGCAAATGTCGTAGGTGCGAGCTATAGTGCAAAGAAGCAAAGAAAAAGAACAGAAACAGCAACACATTAATGGGAGATAAAACATTTTATTGAAAGATTGTACTACAACAGGTGTTCGAAATTACGACCAGAAGTCGTCTGGCAGGCCTGACAGCAGCACAACATGAAACTCCTTACGTTCTGGAAGATTTCTGGCATGTTAGGTATCCTCTCGGCAGCTACATATATTCGAGCGACGAGGTCTTTAACTGAAGGAGCGGTCGTGTCGTACACCAAACTTTTCATGTGACTCCAGAAGAAGTCCATGCATGATAGCTCCGGTATAGGTCCATGTGTAGTACCGGCATGGCGGGTCTTATTCACATTACATGACGGACATCCTCCGTTTCTGAAATAACATACCAATTTTTTCCATATTTTAATACTACGACTCAAATGATGCCTAAATATTACATTTTGTAAAATTTGGTGCAAAATTTATGGAGAAATTCAAAAATTTAACTTAACGAATTTTTTTTTTCAATTTGCGCCAAGAATAATTCAATTGGCAAACTTCTTAATACACGGCAACCTATTTTCCTATCTCTTCCATCGTTCAGGAGCGAAGAAAAAGTCACATCGTTCCTATCTTTTTACATTGTGGGTGAGCGGAAAAAAACGTCACATCGTTCTTACTTTCAAATAATTTTAACAAAGTCCGTAAACCACATTTCCGTAATTATCGCTTTCAACAAATATGCCAAATTTCAAAACGCACCAATATATAAATGCACGTACATCTTCGAAAATTTTGAATAAAACGCTCTAATGTTTTTCAGGTGTACTTAGAAATATATCTGCTTCAAGTTGACTGTAAAAATTTTATAAGTTATAAATCAAAACGTTTTTCAAAAAATTTATAAAAATTATTTAAAAATACAAATTTTAAAAATAAATCATAAAACAATCGGTGAATTTTGTTGGGAGTGAACCTAAATTTCGAACAGTGAAAGAAGGAATCAAGTAAGTGTAATAAAAAAAGATATATTAATAAATACATACCAAATTGAATTAACATTGAGGAGCTGGAGAGCTAATTTTTTAAAAGCTACTCGTACGATTTTTACAAAACTTGGCAGTTTGACATCATTTGAGTCGTAGAATCGAAATATGGAAAAACAAATGGCATGCCATTTCAGAAAAAGTCCGATCTTGCGTCAAAATACCTATATTAGAACACCGCTATATATAAATCTAATACATATCCTAAGTCGCGCTTTCGAGACATGGAAAACGCAATTTGAATTTTGTCAATCGGGCGAGTAGAACAGGAGAAATAGAACTGTCCCCCCCCCTTTTTTAGCAGTGTACCTCTTTGCTCTTGAGGCCTTTTCACTCGGGTGAACCAGCAACTTGAGACGATTTTTCACATATTAGGGGAAATTTTTACAGCTAACTGAAAATAATTTCACACACAATTTAAAGAAATCTAATGGTTCTTTGATATATGAAGATATATATGGCTCCTTCGTCGGATACAAACGATATTCTTTTTGGTATTTTTTCGGATTTTGTGCCCATTATCCATTCTGAATTTTCTGTATGTTCTGCGGAATCACTGTGGCTTTCATATTCACTATCATATTTTATGACTCCTGTGACTACCGTCTATGCTTATTGTGACTACTGTGACTACCGTCTATGCTTATTGTGACTACTGTGACTACCACGGTGTTACTACCACCGTGACTTAGAAAATAATATTCCATTTGCCTCGACTGTTGAGTTCGAATTAACATCGAAAACACATATATAACAGTAAATCTAAAAACGTATTTAAAATTAATGATTGGCAGTTGTTTTTATACGCATCTAAATTGCTGAATAGACTCATGAAGCGACATTTCTCAAACCAAACCTAATGAATATCGTTACCGCTCAAATTACTGCATCAAACCGAGCGGTGATCGAGAGATATCTCTCAAATTACCGCATCAAAATCAAGTGGGGACAGAGAGTCACCTCTCAAGCGCAAGTTAAAGTTAGGTTTTTTTAATTATATTGAATGACATTTATTGTTATTTCATTTTCAGCATGATGGCAGATGCTATAAATCACGTCCAAGAATTCGAGCCTCATTTCTTGGATACAAGCAGGAACAAGTCGTTTACTATATTCGTTCCCACTAACAAAGCCTTCGAGAAACTCGGAGAAGAAAACTTGAATTCCCTTATGAAAAACAGGAAGAGACTAAAGAAGGTAAGAACTAAATGCAATAGTTTGAAATTAAACGATATTTCCCATATTTATAAATGTATATATACTTGTAAATTATACATCTACCACCCAGGAACATCGTCTTGAAGCAGGCATGTGCAGCACATGGCCGGCGTCCTTTAACTTTTTAAATTTGAATAACCCACACTGGCGGTTGTAATGAATAATTTTGTAAAACATTTTATTTTCACAAATGTTTACCCATTTTTTAAACTTTTCATTCTTATTTCCACCTTCCCCCCCCCATTAGAATTTCACCTTTTGCCAGTGTTTGGTGATTATGGCTGACTCTTCTGTTGCCGTCAGTTTGGTCACGTTCACTGCCGCTGAATGGAGTTGTCACTCTATACGCTGCATTTGTGAATTTGCGATTAAACATTGATTAAGATGGCTTCATAAACGAAGAGAAATCTGGCCGCTGAGAGTCGTAAATTTCAAGAGAAGTGAATTTACGATTGTTTGTTTCTAATGCTTCTTGGCTTGATATGTGTGGAAATTATTTCAGTTTTGAAGGAATACATCTTAAAAAGACATTACAATACGAAAGAGCGAAACAGTAAATTACAACAGTTACAAAAGTCAACTGAGTAGATAAATTACAAAATTTGAGAAAGAGTATATCTGTACAACCGATGCTGTTCTGCCAGCATAATGATGTAATTGACAGTATTGTTTGCGCAAGCATTGTTGTTAGCAAAAAAATTGCGAAGCATTCAAAACCATATTTCGAAGGTTGATTACTAGCTGATTCTGAAGAATGTCTGTTTGTTTGCATATGTGTCACTCATAGAATCTGCACTTTTATGCTGATCTTGATGAAATTTTACACACTTAACCTTGAGAACAAGAGGTAGATCACTGTCTATATAAGATTTTGAAAAGCAACTCCCATTCAGTCTATGCGCCAAGTGTGTACAGGATGTTTATAAAGTCCCGGACCCATTTTGATGTTTAATAACTCATAAAATAATAAAGATAGATTAAAATTAATAACATAAATGGTTAGATAGACTCAAAAAGTTTCATGACCCTTGTAAATGAACTTCTACGTGTGCCCCCTTAGTCGCACGGAGAATATCAAGTCGATATTCAATTTCACGCCAGGTACCGGCAAGCAAGTCTGCATCCACAGAGGCTATTGCGGTTGTCATTCTGGCTTTTAGTCATCATGTTCGACACTCTCCTCCTGTAAACGTTGTCCTTCACAAATCCCCAAAGGAAAAATTCCAGCGGCGTTATATCAGGTGATCTGGGTGGCCAAGGAATTGGATGTCCTCGCCCAATCCATCTTCCTGTGAAACGGTCATTCAAAGAACTACGAACGATGGTACCCCAATGAGATGGTGCACCATCTTATTGCAAAAGGACATGTGGCTGAAGCCTTTCTAGTTGTGGAAATAGGAAGTTTTCCAACATGTCTAAGTATACGACTGATGAGACCGTCTTTTCTGTAAAAAAGAAAAGCCCAATGACACGGCCGTGCATTAGTCCACACCACACATTAACTTTTGGGGAATTCCTTTGTGCCTCACGGTATTCATGGGGATTTTTAGATCCCCATATGCGCACATAACATTTGAATAGTTGCCAAAAACAAAAGAGAGAAAAATGCAATTAATAAGTAGACGATATTTAGAAGAGTAGAGATATCCAGACTGGAAAATGAAATTATATGAAATTAACCACACGCGCAGACGACATTTACAAAAGTAAAGATATTCAAACCTGAAAAGGAAAATATGTAAGTTATTCCATCAATAAATACCATAAGTTTGTTTATATCTTCATTATTTTATGAGTTATTAAACATCAAAATGGGTCCGGCACTTTATAAACACCCTGTATTTTAGAACGTTAAGCTCACGGCATACATGTTAGGTTTTCGTTACCGTTGTTGCGTTCCCGTTATCAGTTCTTACTAAAACCGTTAGATCACGACTTGTCCGTTTAGTGTTCAGAACAGTGCAAAATTTGACAGAACAGTGTAGAACGTTTAAAGCAGAATTAAGTGCGCTGTCTATCAGGTTTTTGCGAATATTTCTAACACAGTGAAGAGATCGGCTAAAGTGGATGGTGATTTATCGAAAATTCATTTCCGAAAATGCACTTTTCTATAGTTTTATTCGAGCAGCGTAAAATTTTGCGCAACTTCGTTTGAACCAAAATAGGGGAAAATCTCTTTTATCCGCGATTTAAAAAAAAAAAAAAAAAAAAAAAAAACACTACCTGCATTTCCCCAAATGAAACCTCTTCACTCTGCGTAAAGCCTGGACAACGCCGGGTACTTCAGCTAGTTAAGAATGAAATTTAAAGACTGATTCACTAGTTTTACTAATATCAGCATCGACACTACCAGAGTCTATTTTTATCAACACTAGGACGAACAGTGGTTTATTAGATGATTATACTGCGGATAATTAGGATTTTTGATGCTGAAAGACGTGAAAAATGAGCAATGCCCTAGCCGGGACTCGAATCTCTCGAATACGCGCCGAGTGTGCTGACCATTACACCACGGAGGCATACTAAGAAGGCGGGAGAAATACCGTATAATAGATAATGCTAAATGTATAAAGCAAGCAAAATTGAGTTATAACTCTCCGATATAAACTGTCTGTAAACGTTAACTGAAAAATTTCCAAATCAGACTAAAAACTAGTGTATTTAAAATTCTATAATGTGGATTTCATTCTTTTATGTACTGTCTATTATTTTATATACTGTGATGTGAGTAATAAAGTATATTAATATGCAAATACTATGCACAAATTTTAAATGCATATGTTGTTAACTTTCATTCATTGATATAATTTTAAAACAAATTGATACGCAACAGCATGCCCTTTATGAAATTTCAGAATACTCCCTGCTACCTATTGGTAGTTATAATAATTAGCAAAATTTTCCGTAACTAACAAAACTTTATTTCTTTTCGTATTTAATTTCCAAGGAAAATAGCTTATTAATGCTGCATTTCAGAATCTGTGGTCCGCGGAGTTAAAAGACGAAGATTATCCAAACTCTACAAAACTTGTACTGTTAAAAATAAATGCCCTATTAACTTAATTATTTAATGGAAATATAAATTAAATTACTCTAATTAATTATTTTTATTTTCAAAATATAAGTAGCGTAGTAACATAAAATTATTTAAAAATTTGCTTGCTTAGGGTATAATGGTAAAAATGATCAGCAGAACATTCTAATTTATAGAAGCGGTTCCTACTTAACAAGAAAATGCAGAAATGCTGGTTTAATGCATTTCGAAATATCACGTTATTCTGTGCGGAACACGCAAAATAATTTTTCACAGAAACAAGATCATGTTATGTGTTAGAACTTTCCAAAATGTCGATTTAACATTGATTATAGTTAGCATGCATTTCTTCAATTTACTATTTCTAGCTATTACCATATTTCTTCGATTGTAAGACACGTTTTCGTGCAAAATGGCTCTAAAAATGAATAGCATCTGGATAACATTTGTTGAAAACAAAACTTTCAAAGAACTTAAATCATTTAACACAAAAAATAAAACTCACTTTCGCTCTTTGATTCCATCTTCTGCCATCCGGATGGAAAGTTTGAATAAACTTGAAAATTAAATATAATATACAGAGTATTCCAAATTAGAGGTAAATAAATCAGTCACAGTTTAAATTATTTATTTGCACCTAAATTATGATAAAGCATTTATAATAGCGAAGCTTCTTTCGTCCGAATACATTTCTTTTCTGAATCAAAACCAAACGATTTGTCTGGTGTTGCCACAGCATCTAAGATATAATCCCAATTTCAAAAGTTTTTCGCGCGCTTTGCACGCTGCATTCAACGATTTATTTCGACGTGTTTTGTCATTTAAAAATTGCTTCATTATCAATAGCCAATAGTTAAAAATTCCATGTATGAGGCGGTGAAAACGAATTAGAATTTCGTTTGGAAGCAGACATTGGCATACACAAATATCGGCAGCTGAAGAGAATCAGATTCAAAAAGAATTTACGAATAATGTATCTACCTATAAATAGGTGCCATTTTTAATAAAAATTAATAAAAATGTGCTCTATGCGTACTTCAGCAACTTTTTTTATCCCAAAAGGCGTTAGCTCAGAAGAATTATTAATTTCAAATTCAAATTAATTTAATTTCAAATTCGGCATTTGGCGTCGATTCACTTTTCAAACTGTTGCCACCAAGTATTATCGCCATGTATTAGATTTAAAGAAACTAAATGATGAAAAATCTGCATGAATGCATAGATATTTCTCGCATTGTGAACAAACAAACAATACACAGAGCCATCAAATTTTTAATAACTTATTCCTCCAACCGAACATGAGCACTTGGAAGCCCAAACTTTGAATTTCGAATTTGTTTTATTATCTATTTAAAATTTTGTAAAACTTAAAGGAATTTTTGATTAAAACTCAACGATTTCAAAGCAAACAATGGCAACATTGTACGAAAAAAAAACACTTTTATCTGCAGCGCGCAAGCCTATGTATCAGAAATTCTAAAGATATGCTGTTTTTAAATATTTTGTGACACTGCCGTCGAAATGAATTTAATGTGTTTCAAGTGCGAAGAACATGATATTTAATAAATAAAGGTGACACACAAAAACGTTAAAAAAACGCCCTTTTGAGCTTAATATAAAATCTGAAAGCTTTCAGATTTTATTTATTTATTTTTAATTTCATTTATTTATTCCATTTTATTGAAGTCAAATATTTTTGGTGTGGTACTGACTAAAGTTAAGGGAATTTTCTTATCATCAGCTGCGTCTTAGAATCGCCAAAATTCAATAAATGGTTATTAATTTTTTTGTGTTAAATTAAATTTCAAAATTTCTTAAAGCAAGAAATTAATTTCTTAAAAGTATACGTGTTATTCTGTATATTCATCAAACTGAAATCTATAAAATTTTTATTCAATTTTTATAACTCGGTAAAATTTAACTTTAGATGGCTATTAATTTTAGATAAACGCCCTACATTTATCAGGAGAGTTTATAAAACTCTTTCTTCTACAAGAAGCAAAAATATACTGTAGAATTTCCTTTTTTAATGAAGAGAGACTGATCAGATTCCCTCGAAATGCACATGCATACAGTATCCGAAATTACTCCAATTTTAGGCTGAACTTTTACGGTTCTACACTACTGTAATTGCCAAACTACTCGAACCGTAAAGACAGAAAACATTTTGTCCTCTCTTAACTTCTGACTCGAGTAATCGCAAACGCAAGCGAAGGTTAAAAATAAAACTTACAGAGTGGCCCAAGATAAACTGAACAGAAAGGAAATGAAAAACACAGGAACTGTTAAGTTGATATATATATATACAAGTAGATGAGAGATCAGTGTGCATGACTGCTTGTTGTTATTGTTGCTTAATGCGCTGATTACTGTTTGTCGCTACGTCGAATACACGAATGATTTTCGGTTTCTGCTTTCCCAAATCTGGTTCGGTTTATTTTGGATCACCTTGTATTTATCAACATGTCAACCTTACTGTTACACAAAACTCGGGAATATAACAGAAACGCAATTAATTTCTGCAATTTGCTGGTATAAAGAACAACCATTTAAGTCAAATTATAATGTGAAACACAATTAGCACATACAAAAATTAGCATATTGTCAGCCGTATATATTCACGAAGCGAATGTGACTTGGCGAAACTAAAGCCGATGTATCAGTTCAAGCAGCAAGGATGCGCAACGAAGGAACGATTAGCAAGACTACCAAAAGCTGTTTCTAAAACTCAAGAACACTGCTTTTGTATACTTTAATTAATTTGCATTATAGCGGGAAATGACAAAATTCGAAATTGCAGTAAAGCCAAAATCTATATATTTTGTTGCGTGTGTACGGGTTCGTTATGGATTAAATGCACTAGTCGTTAAAAAGTTAACAAAACTTTATTCTTTCCATAAGAAGTAAATCAAAATGCTGAAATACTTCTTCCGAGATATTCGCACAATATCACAATATCTCAAACGTTTACAAAACTCAATTCAAAACAGATAAACTAATTCTATCTCACAGCGAAATCGCTACAGCGTTAAGTAAACAAACAGCAGTTCGCTTTACACAGCTACAACTACAACTGAGATGAATCTAGTCTAGTCTAGTCTGGACAACTATTGCTGGGATATTGCCAATTATGGGCAACTTATCCAGCTCACTGAGGAATTGCATAGAGCCCCTGACGTGCAATTTCCTTAAATTAAATAAAATCAAATATGTGGCATGAAAGAGACGCCGTTTGCATCGCAAGGTTGCAATAAACCAAAGTCGTGCAATGTAGAGAGAAGTCTTAAGTAAAATCCTGACTGCGGCAGGGCCGCGTTTGTACATGTCTGCGTCCTAACCAGTGCACATGAAAGTAACACAATTTATTAAACTTTAGTTATACAATACAATACAATACAAATACTGAATTAATACATGAAATATAACATACAAAATGATAATAAAAATTGAAATTCTTGATTAAATATGATAACTAGGATCAATAACGAAAGCCTATTTACATATGTACAAGTTGAAGCAATGCTCTAACAACTACTAAGTTGGGAAATTCAGATCCCTTAGTAAGTGAGCCGCATATGGCCTGATGTTGTAATCCTCATCTAAGGCTATGTAGTCTAGAACATGGAAATGTTGAAGACGTTTGCATAATAAGGCAGATTTAAAGAAGTTGGCATTCATTCTATGTAAATAATGATTTACATATTCAATCCTCAGGTCTCTGCGTAAGGTCTCATTAGATACGTAGAAATGGGCATTTGTGATAAGTCTTAAGACTTTGTTTTGCGTAATCTGAAGTTTTTCAACGTCTTTTTTAGAGTAAGCCGCCCAGGCCGGCGAAGCATAAGAGAAAATGGGCCTTATGACAGCAATATATAAATGCCTTTTCTTTACTAAGCTTAAGCTTGAATTTCTTCCAATAAGTGGGAGTAGGCAAGTAATTACACTGCTTTGCACGGTTAATGACACGGTTAATATGGTCTTTCCAAGTTAGCTTATTATTGAGTGTCACTCCTAAGTACCAACGGTACCTCAGTGCCAAATAATTTAATCTTTTCATTAAGTCTTCTACATCTTTGTTTTCTTCTAATAACTAATAGTTGGGATTTTGCCGCATTTATGACTGAGATGAGGTGTTTCAGTTCGGCTTTTATAAGCTCTTTAATTATTCACTAGAACAATCTCGATTTTTCTGGATGGCAATAGTAATTACCAGATATTTATTTATTAAATATTAAATGCACGCGTTCTTTTATTTTTATTTTTCCGACGTAGCTTTCTCTTCAAAAATCGTCTGCTTGCACGGGAAATATAAAGCAATTTTAATTACATTTCTAAATAAATAGCCAAATAAATATGAAATCCGTAACAATATAAAGAAGAAAGTCTGAGCTTTTGGTTGTCTTCTAACTCAGTCATTGCTATAGTTACTGTCACCAAACTTTCTACAATTCTTTTCTGTGTCCTGAAAAAGGTCGGCGTCCACTTTTTTCCAAAAAAAAAAGTAGCTAAATCAGGAATATTAATTAAAAACTCGGAAAAAATAAAAAGATAATCTTCGCCCTCATTTTTCCGAGTGGTAACAGTCTCTCAAGCTGAAGATGAAAATCTGTTTTATTTCAAAAGTTGCTGCCACTGCTCGCTTTCATATCCTAGAGTTTGTTAATCAAAAATTTGCAAATTTTACAAAATCTATACATATAAAGAAGAATGTCTGTTTGTTCGCGTTATTGATTTTTGATCAATTATGATCCATTTTTTGCCACATTTAATCGACTAAAATTGAACATAGGTCAAATATTGGACGGAACTTGAGATTTTACGACCATTTGATTAGAAAGACAAAAGTCATTAAAAACTGCATGCCATTGTTGTTCATACAATGAGAGAGAATTAGCTTATTTTTCTATCGAAATTTTTTATGGGGGTTCCATATCGCATCAGATTGAAAAATGTATGACTATGAATCATATTTTTGCATCGGTATTAGAGAAGGATTACCGCTGTATCGTTCTCTCTGTTATTAGATGCATTACTCTTAATGTAACTTAACTGGCATCCTTCGCTAGTAATAAGATAACATAAGAAGCTTATAAATTTTGCTTAGAGTTTAAGATGGTTGACTTCTTGCATCTATTGATATTTCTATCTTCAGTCGTGAAAGCTGACATTACTGTTGTGTAAATTGTGCATGTTTCCTTTTAGATGGTGCAGAATCATGTGGTGGACAACATGTTCTCGACAGGCTCCATCCACACCAAGCTGCAATACAATGTGCGAACAGAATACCAAACTGTGAAGGTTCATAAAGAAAAGAATGGGCTCATGGTAAATTCAGCCCATGTCATAGAACCTGATGTTCTCACCAAAGACGGAGGAATTGTTCATTGCATCGATCAAGTTTTGGTGCCAGAAGGAAGGAGAAAATCGTGATCTGCTGCTTGATGCGTTAAATCTTTTTACTTTATTTTCAGTCAAACACACACACACACACACAAACACATGAAATTGAGGTAACAGCTTCATTAACGAAGTTTAGCAAATCATGGCAAGTCATGTGACTCAGCGTGCTTTTCCGAATGGCTGTCCAATTTACCATTTCAATAAGGCATTATTCAATAAGGCGAGATTGAATAAATTTTTCTATCATAAGCCAAAACATTTTAAACCTTATAATTTTTATATTAAAAGTTCCTTATTTTGCAATTGGTAAGGGCTTTTAAGTGTCAAGTAATATAGAATAAAATGTTGCCTAGAGTACTTTATAATTTTAGTCTAAAAAAGAAAGCGTGTCAGAAACACTTTTCTTTTTAACTCTGTACATTACATTTAAATTGAATTTCAAAACCTTCTATAATTCAGAAGACGCAGTTTCAGATAAATCAGATACAATTTAAGAAGCTTGGTAAAAATTTTCTTTTCTAGTAAGTTTCCATATATGTATATCTTACCGGCAAAGTACGAAACGCCGGCATTCTGTAGAATGCTTAAGCATTTTATATAATGCCTGGCATTTTTAGGCAAATTATGAAATATGAGAATTATTATATACTTCATCTAGGCATTGTATATAATACCTAAGCATTTTATATAACGGCAAATGCGCTTTAGGCAAAGTATGAAAAAAAGGTCATCATAAGATATTATTCTAAAGACGTTCATTTCTGAAAAACACAAATGTTATTCTGAAAAAATAATGAAAGCCAGCTATTGAAAAACTTTTATTCTAAATACGAAAAAGAAAATTAGTGAGATGATTTTGGTACACCAGAATAAATTTGTATTTTCTCTCTGGCTGGAACTCAATAAGATCTACCTGGTAAGGGGGGTTAAATTCAGGAAACTCATAGGTTTCACCATAATGCCATTTTTAATACCTTTTTTTTTTGGAAGAGCTCGTAACGAAGGATATACAGTTCAATATCTGTGAATCCAATACTGTTCAATATCTTCTAAAAATGTTTTTTGTATTTGGTTTTAAAGTTCCTTTGAGATTCTATCACGGCCACCGTGCCCAAGAGCCAAATGAATTTCGTGAAGTATGTGAAAAAACTGATGCCTTCTTTAACAGGACAAATGAGCTTACATTTGTTTTCCACAAACATTACGTCATAACGATTCAGCAACCAATAGTATTGCAGTTCCTTCTCAGCAGTCGTTTTGGCTTTTTAACGTCATTTAATTAACTTCTGGTATGTAGTTTCGGTAATTTAAAAAGAAACACAGATGTATTTCATACTTTGCCGGTTCCCACTGCTCGCAATCTGTGAAATTTTAATTCATTTCACACATTGCCGGCCAGTTTTCGGCATTCTATAGATTGCCAGATTTTTACACTTTGCTCGTAACATATGTTTGGAAACTTATGGAAGATAAAAGCAATTTTTTTTTTCAAAAGCAAATTAAATTTACGTTTCTTCTTAAAAATTATTAATTTTTAATTTTTTCTTCTCTTCTGTGTATTTTATAAAAAGTTAAAACTGTAAAATGCTACAATAAAATTAGCTATAATTAATAAAAAATAGAAGAAGCAATACATTACCATAAAAAAGATAACAGACTCTCTTTTTTTAATCTACTTATTTGAAATTTGCAAAAAAAATACAAAAATTATGATCAGATTATCAAAAACAGAAATTTTTAGAAGCAGATTTATTGCGTAATTGTTTTGTAATTATTTGCTAACTGTTTACAGAGATGTAAATAAAAATATTTTTATTAAATACAAAATAAAATTGACAAAACAACTGCAGTTGAATAAACTTGCGCAAGGGTAGTTTTCTTTTATTTGCTTAACAACGCGTCAACGAATTACATAAACACCGCAGTATATACTCTCAGTTTCAAATGCGATTCTTTATAATCTATCGAACTTCTGCCATTTTAGCTCTGCCATATCAGTGTTGTCGTTGGATTGCCCAAACGAATTTACTGTCATTTTGAATTTCATTATGTATTTGCACGTTAGCCCCGTCAAAATATGGCATTGAGTGTAAAAATGCATCTTTTGTAAGTATTATTTATTAACAACTTGTACTAAAACATTATGTTGGTAAATGTAATTTTTCCCATTAAAAACAACTTCTTAAAAACTATCGTGTGAACAATTCTTTTGTAGTTAATTAGCTTGCGTGTTGTACAGTTTCAGGTAATATAGGAACACTTGCATAAAACATCTGATGTGTACACCACGTGACTTCCTTGTACAGAATATTAAATTATGCACATTTTGCATTTCATTTAAACTTATTGGATTGAATGAAATCTACTTTGTCCATAGCGCGTAAACCACAATAGAATAAATGCACTCTTTAAAATTCACTACATTTGTTTACCATAGCGAAATCAGGCACTAGGTTCACTTAACAGTATTATACCTTATTCATTTTATAACTCAGAATGCACAAAAATTATGTATATCATCTAAAGAATTATCTGATCGTTGCCACATGTTCTATTCAAATACTATAATAAATCTAAAACGGTATATAAAAGAAATTAAACAAACAAACAACAACAACAAAGTTTTTCACAGACGATTCTGTATTTCTCATTCCATTAACTTTATACACATTTACATATTCGTTTCACATGAAATAAAGTACTATTTGTGAAGCTCCTTGAATGCCTCGATCTGGAGATTCTCCCTCACTACTCCCTTACTTTGCATTCGGTACCAAGGAAGGTGAGGCTAATAATGCGGAGACAAATGATACTTGCAGCGAAACCGGCCAGGAGAAGAATAACCCCGGAAAGTATGTGTAGAATAGAATGGAAAATTTTTGCAACACCAGGTAGATGGAAAAACCTCGCATTGCAATATGGCTCTAAAAATACTGAATTCACATATATATGCATATTTATTGAGAATTTTATACAGAAGTGTAAATAAATATATGTACACTGCGGGAGAAAAAAGGGGAACAGTTTTATATCTACCGTTCTACCGGACCGATTCTCGAAATTCAAATTGCGTTTTCCATGTTTCGAAAGCGCGACTTATGACATATATCAGATTTATATATAGCATTGTTTAACTATAGGTATTTTGAAACAAAATCGAAATTTTTCTGAAATAACGTGCCAATTGTTTTTCCATATTTCGATTCTACGACTCAAATTATGCATAAATATTAAATTTTGTAAACTTTGGATCTAAAATTTTACGGAGAAATTTAAACATTTACCTTGGCGCATTTTTTTCAGTTTGCGCCAAGAATAATTCACTTGCCGAACTTCTTAATTTATAGTAACCTATTTTCTTTTCATTATTTTCATAGTACAGGAGTGAAAGAAAGGTCACGTTCATTATTTTCAAATAATTTTAACAAAGTGCGCAAACCACATTTGGCGTTATTATTGCTATTATATGTAACGAATATGCCAGATTTCGATATACACTAATTTTTTCAAGGTGTGCCTAGAAACATCTACTTTGAGACGATGTTACAAATTTGAGATGAGGTTACAATTTTATAGGTCATAATACAATATGTTTTTCGAAAAATTTGTAAAAAATATTTGAAAACACAAATTTAAAAAATAAATCATAAAAAATTTGCGAATTTGCGAAGCCTAAATTTCGAGTTCTGGAAGTTTATTAAAATAAGTTTAATAAAAAAAAGAGATATCAAATTCGATTAACATTGAGGAGCTAAAATTTTGAGAGTTAATTTTTTAAAAACTACTAGTGCGATTTTTAGAAAACCGGCAATTTGGCATAATTTGAGTCGTAGAATCGAATTATCGAAAAAAACTGGCATGTCCTTTCAGAAAAAGTCCGATTTTTTTGTCAAAATACATATATTAGAACAATGCTATATATAAATCTAATACATATCCTAAGTCGCGCTTTCGAAACACGAAAACCACAAGTTGAATTTCCTCAATCGACTCAGTAGAACGGGAGATATAGAGCTGTCCCTCCCTCCCCCCCGCAGTGTACAGGAAGAGGATGTCAACAATAATCGAAATTGCAAGGTTAAAATTATCTCGAAATAAAATTATTTCTCCAAATCAAACTCAACTTGCAGTGATGAGTCTTTTGCTTATTTAAAGAAACTCTTATGTTAGATGACTGTTAAATTACACCGCTTATAAATATTATCGCTTAAGTCAAAAATACACCGCTCATATTTGATATATTATTACTAGTATGATCATACTATGAAATACATATCTTCGTCGTGACTTAATAATATGATTTAACTTTCCTTAGACGGATACGTTAGTGATGAGGTAAAAAGTTTTATTTGTTTTTCACCCTGTATATTTTCAACAAGAAACTGAGTCTTAAACATAATGAAAGTAAGGCAAAAAGATTGAAAAAAAAAAGGTAATTATGGTGTCATGTCTATACATTTCTTTATCAACTTTTAAAAGACAGAGAAGAATAACTAATAATACATTGATATTTAATACCTAAATAAACATTCTTACATTTAACAGATTTCTGTTATTACAGGATTTAAATATTAACTCATGATAATTATATCTTTTTTTTAGTCCAAAGGGATTTAGTCCCGAAGGACTATTACTTTCGTTTTGCGATTTTGCGTTGATTCACTCTGAATGCCCGATTCACTTTTCAAATTGTTGCCACTAAATGTTATCGCTCTGCATTAAAGTTTAAAAAATGAAAAATCTGCATAAATGTATGCATGTTTCTCGCATTGTGATAAAACCTAGAGCCATCGAATTTTGAATGACGTAATCCTACTGCGAATATGGGCATCTGGAAGCCCTAATTTTGAATTTGAAATTTGCTTTATTATCGATTTTATGTTTTGTAACATTTCAACGAATTTCTGATTAACAAACTAAATGATTTCAAAGCGAGCAATGGCAACACTGTACGGAAAAAAAAAATTATCTCCAGCGCACGAGACTTACGGAAATTCTAAAGATATGTTAATTTTAAAATGATTTTGCGATATTGATTTTGAACTGAATTTTATGGTTTGAGTACGTAGTACATGATATTTAATAAAAAAAAGGTAGCACACGAAACGTTAAAAAAAACGCGCCTTTGGACGTAATTTAAAATCTGAAATCTTTCAGATTTTTTAGTTTTTTAATTATTTTATTTTATTTTTGTATTATTTTTTTTTTGAAAATATACGCAGGCTTTCAGAATAAAACAAGCTAAGAAACAAAAACAAAAACAATTTTATTTTATGAATGACTTCCATTATAAGCATAAAAAGATAGTGAATAATTCTTGGATAACAAATAAATACATTTAAATAATAACAGCACATTGAATGAAATAAACAAAAACTTTCCAAGCTTTTTCAAAAACTTTTAAACAATTTTTTAAAAAAATTAAGTTGAAAAACGTTTTCAAAATCTGTGTAGCATAAAGCTGTCCGAAAAAGCTTTAAAATGGGTTAAAATTCTACGCATTAGCTTGACCTGGATTGGCAACATCATTTTACAACTCAAAATAAATGTGAAGTAACTTAAATTCTGAATTTGTTTCTTTCACAGAACATAGAATTTCACTTTTTATGCCAAAAGATATCAGATGGTAAAAGAATCGTAGACTGAATATTTTCTCAATAAAAACATAGATAGAAATCTGAGAATTTTTTTTCTTGTTTTAATAACGTCATATTTTATTTCTTTTTTGTTAAGTTAGTACCTAGGAATTATTAGTCTAATATTTTTAATTGTATTATTATTAGTGGAATTATCATTGACTAGCTGGGTAAGACCATAAAATATTGGTCGTCCACGTTTTTACAAAATTTCATGTACGATAATTTCTTTTAACACTCATTTTATAGCTCACATAAAGAACATAATATTTTATAGAAAAATGTAGAAAAGATAAGAAAGACAAAATTAACACGGAAGATGATTTAAATATCGATAATGGAAAAGAACAAAGGAACTTATTTTTCTTTCAATAGAATATGAAATATATCACACCTAATGTCACCGCAGATGTACGGACACTGACTGCAAACCAGACAATTTAAATTAGTTCGACCCAAACAATGCCTAAAATAATTACATATTTTTGGCAAATAGCTGCGCTCAGTTTTATTCTTATAATCCCCAAAATTCATTTCATTTTTCTTCATTATAAACTTCCATAATGCCTATCAATTAAGAATCCCCAGAATAATGTTAAAGGTGCTTTAAGTTTGCAAAAGCAGATAGAATGATTAAAATACATGTACACTGCAACAAAACAAAAAAACAAAAACAAAAAAAAAAGACAATTCTACATCTCCCGTTCTACTGGGCCGATTGACGAAATTCAAATTGTCTCGAAATGGAATCGAGACATGTCTCGAAAGCGAGACTTAGATATGTATTAGATTTATATATAGCATTGTTCAAATAAAAGTATTTTGACACAAAATCGGACTTTTTCTGAAATGACATGCCCATTTTTTCCATATTTCGATTCTGCGACTCAAATGATGCCAAACTGCCAAGTTTTGTAAAAATCGCACGAGTGGTTTTTCAAAAATTGGCACTCAAAATTTTAGCTCCTAAAATGTTAATTGAACTTGATATATATTTATTACTATCTCTTTTTTTATGAAACTTATTTGATTCCTCCTTACACAGTTCGAAATTTAGGTTCCTTCCCAAAAAAATTTGTCCATTTTTTATGATTTATTTTTTAAATTTGTATATTTAAATAATTTTTATAAATTTTTCGAAAAAGATTTTGAATTAAAACCTATAAAATTTTTACGATCATCTGAAAGTAGATTTATTTCTAAGCATACCTGCAAAATATTAGAACTTTTTATTCAAAATATCCGAAGATATACCTGAATTTATTTATTGGCTATAAATGTGGTTTACGTACTTTGTTAAAATTATGTGAAAGTAGAATGATGCGCTTTTTTTTTCTCTTATTCACAATGTAAAAAGGCAGGAACGATGGGACTTTTTTTCCTTCGCTGCACAATGGAAGGGAAGGAAAATAGATTGCCACATATTAAGAAGTTCTCCAAGTGAAGTATTTTTGGCTCAAACTGAAAAAATTCGCCAAGTTATGAATTTCTCCGTAAATTTCGCACCAAATTTTACGAAATTTAATATTTAAGCATCAGTTGTTTCGTAGAATCGAAATATGGAAAAAAATTGCTATGTTATTTCAGAAAAGGTCCGATTTTGTGTCAAAATACCTATGTTAGATAGATGTTATATATGAGGGATGGGCAAACTACGGCCCGCGGGCCAAATCCGGCCCCTTGGAAGACTGTATCCGGCCCGCGGATAGAATCTTAATTTGCCGGTCCGAGGCAAATTAAAAGAAATATATATTTAAATATTATATCTCCATCTCCTTTTCTACTTTGTTTAAATATTACTTTTTTTCTTCCTTTTGTTCAAATTATTGATGCTCTTTTTACTGTCTATATTTTTGTTTTACAAAACATAAATCGATGGAAATAGCAAGCACAAACACCTTTCAATCGGTAAAGTGTTAAACGCGGAAGTACTTTGGTAGTTATGCTGTAGATTGGCTTAAGAATCGTTATCTGTTTTTCGGGGAGAAGTATGCGAATCCAATATAAGTGAATCAGACCTCACATTTGGCAGACTGCGCATTTTAAGCTCCAGCCAGCGGTCTTTTCTTTTGTCGCGAATTCTAGTATTATTGATTGCGTATGGAAAGATTGCGGACATATAGCATCATTGTGAATAGTGGTTTTGAAATTGTTAAAAGTATAGCGTAGCTAGTGCTTGTTTGGGTTATTCGTAAAATATTTCAACCCCAAAATGTCTACTAAAAAAAGTAAAGTTGATTCAGAATGCCATGCTTTTAATGATGAATGGACCTAGAAATATTTTTTACAGTTGTAAAAGATAAACCAGTGTGTCTCATCTGCAATGAAGCTGTAGCAGTCTTCAAAGAATATAACATCATTATCGAAAGTGAGTTTCCGGAATTTAATATCTCACGCCCAGAAAATCAGTGCTATGTTTGCTTCATCTTATGTATGTGAACAAGTGTTTTCAACAATGAACCTTAGAAAGAATTATTTAAGAAGTAGAGTCACAGATGAGCAGTTAGCCTCGTTCCTTAGAATCAGTACATCTCACTTCGAACCTCAATATAAGAAACTTACAATTTAAATTAAATAATTAATTGTAATAATAATTACAATTTAAATATGTTAATGAGAAGAATGAAAGCGCAATTTCATTCTTCTCATTAACATATTTAAATTGTAATACTTGTATATGTTTTTAAAATTTTAGAAAAATTTACCTTGGCCCGCCGAACTTTTTTTTTTTGATTTTTGGTCCGCGAACGAAAACGTTTGCCCATCCCTGTTATATATAAATCTAATATATATCCCAAGTCGCACTTTCGAGACATGGAAAACGGAATTTGAATTTTGGCAATCGGCCCAGTAGAACGGGAGGTATAGAAGTGTCTTTTTTTTTTTAAGCCCAGTATACATGCAATAAATTTCACCAAAAGTAACCATCAAAAAGTTCAATAATTTTGCATTCAAATACTGTGACAATATTAGTTACAGCAAGTTAAAATAGGATTTGGTTTAATTTTTTTTTAATATATTAAAAACAAAATTAGTTTAAATATCTGATTTGCTTTAAAAGTTCTCAGGTTTGTTAAGAACGCAAATTAAGTTTCAAGAAATATAAGTTGAACAAAATTTTACGAATTTCAGAAAATACTGTTAAATGGAAAGGAAATTTTTAAACAGCAAAGTAGTATTTATAGTACTTATTTCATAGTTCATTAGTAGTTTTTTGATAATGAGAACACATTAAAAAATTACCGAAAAGATCAAAAACTACATAAATAAGGACAGTGGACGCTGAGGGAAAGTGCGTCTAACTGCACAAATGCTTTTAATACCTACAACCAGATATTCTAGATATTTTGGATTAGCATTTGAAGAATTCTTTATGTTTTATCTTGCAACTACAAGCCAATCATTTTAGTTCACAATAAAATAAAATTATTTTATTTCCAGCGTTTTCTAAAAGTAGAAGCAAAAGAATCTTTTGGGAATTCCCTAAACTAAAAAATTCGGTACGAAATTGAATATTCCTAACATCCACATATTTAACAAGAAGCTTGATTTCTGCAAAAGCATGATTTCCAAATTAGCCTATGCCCAGAACAACTTGACAATAAGCGTCAAGCCCTGCTTTTGAAGCAATACTTGATTGTCCTTTCAGTACTTAAGCAATTATTCTGAACAATAAATAGTTTTTGCAGTCAAAAGATGCCGAAATGTTTTGGCTTTTCAACTTTCTCAGACAAAGAGTCCGGAAATCTCTTTGGTGACCTGCACACATTTCTGTAAGAAACGGGAAAAATGTGGAATCCGTTGGAACGAAGTGTTGCAGACAAGTCACTCCAGTAGTGTTAAGTCGTCTGCTCAGTATAATAATTAAGAACCAGCCTTATGCGCAATTAATTAGCAAGTAGTTTCCTTGAGAATAACGCAAGGATCTTGCAGGAACCGGCTTACTCTACGTCGGAGAGGTGATGTTGGAACACCAAGAGGAGCTTCTTCTGGTACTGGCGTAACCAGGAATCGTACCTTGTTGCTGGTTTCTGTGCTAGCCGAAGGCCAGAGTGTATAAGGGTTGTCGGCATTCATCAAAGATTGCCTTAAGAGGGCAATGCTGCTCCTGGAACCAGACGGCAGGCGAGGGCCAACTGACGATTGTGGATGGGGACGTCTAAGTTCGACGTCTTGAAGCACAGGATCCAGCTGTTGATGGGAAGTACCATTCTAGAATTGGAATACAATATGAATGCGTAAGTGTCCAGAAATTATGTAAATTACTAGATATGTAATTTAATAAAAACTCTTTCCAAAATAAGTTGCGATTTTACGCTTGAGTTTTGCTCTTGTATAGCTTATTACATTTCTTAAAAAGATGGAAGAAAAAAGGTTTTTTTTTCTAATTTGATCAGAAATTATTGCCGCCAAACTGCCAAATTCTCAAAGTGTGCGGCCAAATTTTAGAAATGTATGTAGCAAAAATTATAATTGTTTTAAACCTAGTATACGATACACATGAGAATTGGCGAAATTCGGTTTTTAAGACATTAATAAGCGCGCCAGTTGTTTTATCCCAGCCGATTTTGGTGCTCTGGAGAAGAGCACATTTCGGAGCATTTCTGCGCATGTTAAGTACATAATTTAAATTGAGAAGTTCTGATTGGTGCAGATGGGAGACTACCTTACTTATCAGATATTTTTGTGATTTTTGATAACATAAATTCAAGTATGGTAGGGCCTAAAGAAAATATATTAAATTCAACAGATAAACTGGTGGGATTCCAAAAACAAAACACTTTATGGAAGAATTTATTCTGCTCAGGAAGGAAATTAGGAAAAGTTTGAGTCAGTCCCAAAAGATTTTAATAAAATTATTCATAATATTGTTATTCACTATTTAACAACATTAGAGGAGGGAATTACTCAATAATTCCCAAATTTAGACATAAAAAAAACTTTGATTGGGTTCGTAATCCAATTATGATAACGAATACTTCTATATTTGAATCAACTTTGAATGAAGAAGAAGAACTAATTTCGCTAGTTAATAACAGAGATTTAATTTTAAAATATTCGGAAGAATCCATTAATTCATTTTGGATTAACATTAGATGCGATTATCCCACGATGACCAAAAAGCTTTAAAAATATAATTACGATTTTCTACATCTTATTTGTGTGAATACGGATTTTCAGTATTAAACCGATATAAAACCGAATAAAAGATCGAAACTATTAAATGTAGAAGACGATATGAGAGTAGCATTGCCCTTTTTATGACCAAATAAATATAAATGAATTTATCAAAAAACATCGAGCTCAAATTTCTCTTTAAAAGTATTCTTATTATTACCTTGTAATTAATTCCTTTATAAACGTACTGCTGCTTTTGTAATACATATTATTTTATTTTACATTCAAAACTATTATCATAAACTATTTTACACAGTGTATTATAGGTAAATAAGCAACTTATCGTTTTCTTTGTGTGCCACCAAATTTTGAAATCGTTGAAAGTGTGCCGCGACACACACACACACAAAAAAGGAGAATCACTGTCTTAATGACGCCATTACATATTCCGTAAAAAACTACCTTTTAATTTTTATGTTATTAAAATTTACGTTTGCTGCTGTGATTAATTCACCTACGATTGTTGTAAATTAATACTTGGTATTGAAAAGAAAAAATTGCAACACCAGGTAAAAAAATCTGATGGATACACCGCTTGACTTTCTATTAAATTATACACATTTTGCTGCATTTCATTTAAACTTATTTCCTCGAATTTTATTGAAAATATATTTCTCATTCAATTAATTCAGTTTTGACTTCGCGACAAGGCAAAAATGCAAAAAACCTCAAAATATCTTTATTAAAAATTGAATAATATGGAAAAACATAAAACACCACATACAGTTAAAACAACAGTTTTTACAATTAAAATTCGAGTTTATACGCAAAAACAAGCAATTCCGCCAGCGAGCAAAAAGACAGATTTTGAGGTGCACAGAACTGAAAGTTTACTTTTTCTCCTACTCGACAAAAAGACACTGAAGGTGCAGAAACTGAGTGAATTCAGCGTTCTGACAAGTTTTAAATGTAAACAAATATGGCTATTCCATTAGGCTTAGCCGCACTTAAACAACTTTTAAATTGTTGATAATTCGACAACTATTGCATGCAGATTAACTAAAGGCATAAAAAACTTAACCGGAGCATAAGAACAACATAATTAAATTATTTTTAGAGCAAGAAATGCACAATTTACCTGCATATAAGAATAAAGAAACTGAGTTCACCGAGTAGAGTAACAGAGCAGGTATAGAGTAAGACACACACACACACACACACATATATATATATCTGTAATACTTGCTTTTTTGGTGGAAGAGGAAAACAATTCACGTTTAGTCATGGCCGAAAATGCTACTGCGTAGATGACTAGACATTATGGCGTAATGGATGATCGGATGGAATTTTAGAAGCACGATCAGCTTGATAGTTAAATATCAGTTATTCTTGAAATGACGAATTTCTTAAAGCATAACTGTAGAAGACTAGTGGGGTGCGTTTACCCCCTAGTCTTAACGCTTAACACCTTTAGACTTTAAACATGCAATTACATTTTAATTAATAGCGAACTGCTAGCAGAGGCTGCGCAAAAAGCTGTCAGCAGGCAGGCGAAGAGGCGAAAGAGAGAGAGACTATGCAGTTATTAACTATTTATTCAAGATAGGTGCACAAAGTACAGTTAATCTGTGATTGGTTAATTTTGGGTTTTAGTTCCATTTTTTTCAAGCAGCGTTACATAATTTCGAAGATCTCGAACTTGGGAGAAAGGATGAGGAGGAGAGCACTAAATTTAGAATGTTAATTTTGAGATCGGCAATTATTTTTTAGAGCAGGTATCATATTTTGTTATATCTTACATATATATATGTTTATATATATATATACACTCTTAGACAAAAAAAACGACGCACCAAGAAGGAGTTAGAATCGGTAGAAGAATCGAAAATCGGTAAAAGTGATGTACATGATGATTTATTGAAGTGATAGAGCTTCACAAAATGAAAAAGTCAGTAACACGTTTACCCACCTCTGGCCATTATGCAAGATTCGGCTTGGCATCGATTGATAGAGGTTGTGGATGTCGTCCTGAGGGATATCGTGCCAAATTCTGCCCAACTTCGGTGTTAGATCGTCAACATTCCGTGCTGGTTGGAGGGCCCTGCCCATAGTGCTTCAAACCTGCTCAATAGGAGAGAGATCTGGCGACCTTGCTGGCCAAGGTAATGTTCGGCAAGCACTAAGGCAAGCAGTAGATGCTGGTCATCGGGGCTCAGTTCAAAGCGGGACTCATCACGGAAGACTATTCTACTCCAGTCAGAGACATTCTAGTTCGAATGAACCCGACACCACTGCAAGCGGGCTTGACGTTGTACAGAGGTCAATAGTAGTCTTCGTGAGAGGCGCCGTGACCTCAGCTCCCTTTCTGTGAGCTGTCTATGAATGGTCCTTGCGGTCACTGAAGCACTAATGATGATAATGATGCATCTAGGGCTGTGAGTGCCGCTCTGACGATTGCTCGGTCTACACGTTCTGGCGTTTCTCTAGGCCTACCGCTTCCTTCTTGACGCTGTGTGCGGCCATGGTTCACCCATTCCTGCCAACATCGTCTAATAGTGGCATCGCTCCTGCTCAAATGTCGAGCTATTTGCCGATGAGACCAACCGACTTCTCTGAACCCAACTACACGACTTCTCTCAAATTCTGACATCTGCGCATATCGTTCGCGCACCTGTATGCGAGGCATAGTTACTGTCTACCAGAGTACACGGAATGAAATTCGTGAACAATTTACGACCTGGAATCGTGATTTCTCCTTTTAAATAACGTGCCAGTTGCGCAGATCAGATGCGCTTTAGCGACAACCGTTCATTCATTGGCAGCCAAAATGTAAAATTTTGAATTTTCCGTCGAAACCTGTATGCATATCAATTTGTGTCCAATTTGCTTTATATCTTCTCGGTGTGTCGTGGTGCGTCATTTGTTTTTGTCTAAGAGTGTACATATATATATTTGGGGCGGTCGATTATATCCAAAAAGGGTCCACTTTAAATCCATTTTGCAATTCGTTTTGGAAAAAATAGTTATTTATTCTACTCTTACGTACAGATGTCACTCAGAAGGATCGTTAAATTGCATTCGATAGCAGTCATAGTGGACATTTTCGTTGAAATATGATACCCGAAATTTTTCGCGATTACAATACTTCGTACAAGGAAGTAAAAAGAAGAAGGTCACGCATGTTTAAATTTCAATTGTATGGAGCTTAGCTTTTAAAAAGGAAATGTTGGCAGAAAGAATGAGTCTTCTATTATCATATCAACATTTAAATATCCCGAAAAGAATTTTGCTATCAACCGAAGCTTCTTCTAAACTTCATAGAAAAGTTTCATCATTACCTAATGTTAGCTCTGCCAGCAAACTTTTTTCTGTTCCCCCCCCAAACATTTGAAATATATAGAACCTTTTTTGAGATGATTTCTTGGCCATCATGCTGGCATATTTCATTTTCGATGTAATTAAAAAAACATAAAATGGGCACTACGACTGTTATTTGCCATTTTGTCATTTGCTGTTTATGGTAGCAAATCTGAAATTCTCATATATCATTTTAAATTTAAATTAATATTAAAATCCCAAATGATGGGGGCTTTATTTCTTTTCATGCCAGCCTTTGTTTAGAGTAAAAAAAGAAAATCTCGTAATGTTCTTTGATTGTCTGATACAGCTAACAAATATTTCTTAGGTGTTACAGTGTTCAAAGTTGAAATAAAAATGTTAAATTCTAAATGAAATTTGCATATCGGATATTCATTTTCGAAAAGAAAGAGTAATTAATATACAGCATTGGCTTAATTTGATATGCTCTGTGAAAGATGACTCGGTTAGACGAAAAAAAATCAATCGTATTTCTTACCTTTGATGCGTAAAGTGTAATTTTGACTAATTAGAAAGCTGTTTATATACCTGTCAAACTATAAATACCATATATCCTGGCATATCCCCCCAAACATTTTAGCGCCACCTTCTGAAAATTTTTAAATATTCGTTCAATTTTTCCCATCCTTAATGAGTTCAAAGATTGAGCTCCCTAAATTCTAAAATGGATTCGCACATAAAGGTTATTTTCATCTTACTAATAAAGCCTTTCAGAATACCTGTAAAGGTCACGCCGAACGTTTTCCTTCGAACTCTTTATGACATACATAATACAAGAACTGGCCCATTACAGCGAAGCAAATAGGAACTGACATTCAGTCTACGATTTATCTGAGTCAGTGTTCATCCACTTTCTCTAATTATTTATGGATGATTCGAGGCCTAAGGAGTAGCAAATACAACAGTAAGAATGGGCGATATTTAAGGGAAGTAGATATAAAAATATCTTATTAGATATCATAATGTTAATATTACTATGTATTCTTAATGGAATGCAGATTTCTTTTAAAAAATAATATTACGATTTAACTGTCGTTAAACCGTAACTACGTCTCATTTTTTATGTTCTTACTGTAACCGCTTCTTTCAGACATTAAATTATTCTCATGATTTCCCCTCTCGATTTTTCGATGACAAAATTAGTGAAAAAAAAAGAGGGAAAATGGGCTAGGAAATATAGGATTATACAGATGATTGCTGGTTTCACCGCTCTGTTGAATCCAAGCTGCTTTTTTCAACAAAACATATTTCAATTTTCAGGCAATTTCATGCCTTTCTTTTTATCGATGCCACGAAATTAAGCAAAAAGTAAAAATAGTCTCGATCAGTTTATCGCTGAGAAAAGGTCTTCATAAACGTCTGTCTTGAAGTATGTTTAGATTAAATGTAATAGTTTCATTACTAGAAATAATTTTGTAATTTAATGAAAGTAAAAAACCTCGTAATATATTAATACTGTATTGAATTGAACTGAAATGCAAAACAGCCTCTCAAAATCGTACTTCAGTTATCCTCTTACATCAAAAGTATATACTATATAATATATAATTATAAAAAACTTTTGTAATCGTAGGGTTTAACAACCAATCAAATTTACCTCTGTTGGTTGCAAAGATGATCTTAACCAACTCCTCAGACCACTTTTCCGTTGACTTGTAGGAGATGTTGTGGAAGCGGGAGGGCTCACTGGCAATATACTAAAACGTTGACTGAGTGGCTAAGAAAAAGAAAATAAATTAAAATGAGTGTAAAATACATAGCGTTGATATTGAACATATATTAACATTGCAGTAGGAAGAAAGGGCACCCAGACCTGGCTGGCTCGATGACCAGCCAGGTCTGGCGTTTTTGAGCGTTTAACACAGTTGAACGCTCAAACCCTTAGAGGCCATCCAAGAAGTAATAACCCCCGTCAACCCAGGGGGACGATTTTGCTTTCATGAGATCTGGGAAATGCAACGGAGTGACAGCGGTAGATGGTTGGCATCCACCGAAAATGCTTAGAACATAGTTCGATATCAACCATCCTGATCAAAGGAAGCCAAACTCTCAAGGCCAACCTTCTCTTACTTACCATATGTTGGCAGAAAGGGACACTCACCAAGCGGCAGACAACATAGCACCATATGGTCCCTGCTGCACCACCGAATAAGCGGTTACAGCCGAAAACATCGCGGAAGAAAACATCACGGACAAAAACGTCGCGGAGAAAACAACGCAAGGCTAAAACGTCGTGGTACAAACTATCGTGGGAGAAAATAAAGCAAAGAGAAAAAAAACATCGCAGTTCTAAAACATGATGGTACAAAATATTGTCGTCGAAAATAAAGCGGTCCAAAAACTTCACAGTTTAAAAACATCATCGTCGAAAATATCGTAGTAAAAAACAAAGTACCTACAAATCATCGCATGACGATAATATCGGAGACATGCGTTTTGCAGGCTTTAATGATTGTTAATGGATATTCGCATAACGACTTATGAGAGCAAGGTGGAAAGAAGGATAATTTTTACTTTCATATTTTTATTAATTAATAAATTTAAAAAAAACAAGAAATTTAAACAAAACAAGAAATAATTTTCATTATAAGGGTATCGGATTAACAAAAGTGAAGAAACTAATATCATAATTAACTTAGCAATTTTTTATAGATAAGTTCATGCAGTTACTTATCTTTCTTTTTCTATATTTTTTTAGATTATACTTTTTATGAAAAATTACCAGTAAAACTTTATAAAAAAAATAATTTATTAATGACCTTTGTTAGTTAACTATGCCAGTTTAAAGTTAAGTGCTATAATTTGCGTTAATTTTCTATGCTTAAGTTTCCATTTTACATTTTCAGCAAATATTTATTAGTTAATAAAAAATATGAAAGTGGAAATTATCCTTCTTTCCATCTTGCGCTCACAAATCATTATGCGAGTGTTTGCAGTTATTAAACAGTGATTAAATTTTACAATTCTTAAAGCCTGAAAAACGCATGTCTGCGATGTTATCCTCATGGAATGATTTGTAGGTACTTTATTTTTTACCACGATATTTTCGACTGCGATGTTTTTAAACTGCGAAGTTTTCGAATCGCTTTGTTTTCGACGACGATGTTTTGTACCACAATGTTTTAGAACTGCGATGTTTTCTCTTTGGTTTATTTTCTCTCACGATGTTTTGTACCGCGACGTTTTTCGCCTACGTTGTTTTCTCCGCGACGTTTTCGTCCGCGATGTCATCGGCGGACACCCAATAAGCGATGGTCAGGTCACTGCGTTAATTTTTCCCCAGAATTCGAGTCTGTCTAGATATTAACCTAGCCAGAACGCCATGATTGCTCCCAGTCGACCCCCTCGCAAAGAAAAATTATTAAAGAAAAATTTTTCTTATTCCCAATGAATACATTTAATTTATTCATATATAACTATTAATTTTGGTAATAGGTATAATCAGATCATTCACAATATATAATTTGAATCTTATACTTTAAAAATCAAAGGAGTGCCAGTATTGAGATAAAATACTAGATTCATTGTAACGCTTCCAGTTATTCTCAGCTCAATAAAAACATTCTACACTTAGATTCTTTTACTCCACGGATGTTATGAGATGCCTAATATTTGAGGCTAATTGTAACCTTCACTTTTTTCTCGATATAAAAAGCGATAATATGCCACGAACATTAAGCCGAATATCAGTTCATGATAAATTTTGAAGATCAAGTAAACCTGTAAAATGAAAGCAGTACGAGCTTTTCTACTAATATGATGGCAGCATTTATATGCCATACATTCATAACTGTGAAAGAAATGCAAAATAAAACGTAAACGCTCATATGCACAGTTTCAAAGATTCAGCGTCACAACGGGAGTAAAAGCTCATTGGTCCATTTCTTAAACCCCTCCTTCAGTGACGATACTGATGTGCATTTGTGAATTATGCTTCCCCAATTTCTGTTTGCAATTGTAGAAATAAATAAAAACAATAATTTTGCACAAAAGAAACGAGTTGTTGTTGTTTCAAATCCCCTTGAGGCAGGAAAGCTTGCACCAAGTCCAAGAGACCTTGCCGCACAAGCAAATCGCAGATGTCGTCCTGCTCAGCCGTCAGCTTCTTAGGGAGACGTCTATACAATCCAGTAGGTGAGCGGGAGAGGCAGTGAGAGAACAAGCACACGATGGAAAGGTCTTTTCTCCCTCTTTGAATTTCATGCATCGAAGATGCCCACTTCTGAATCCGGCCATGGCCGTTTGGATAGGCCTAGATTTTTCCTCAGAAGTGACAGACCTGGTTGTTCAGCGAGATACCACTGGTGAACAAGAGAAATTTTCCATGCCGTGTTAGTTTTATGCTTGTAAGAGGCATGAATTTCGGTTGGGCATAAATCAGTGGAAGTGGGTGTAGGGAGATTACAACCTCTTCTTGCCAGATCGTCAACGATTTAAAAGCAAAATAAGTTCAACGCACTGACATTTTTTCCCCCTCTGAATTATTCTTAGCACTCTATTTAGCTTGCTTAGTTTTATTTCATTAATATACAAATGACAAATAAAATGTCACCACAAAAGTTTTATAGTGTAATATCTGAATGATACTCACCCTCGGATCGGCGACACTACTTACAGAACGGGCGACGGTTTGAAAGACTTCGTCAGTTTCGACATCCTATAAAAACAAAACCGAAAATTTCTAAAAATGGTAACAAAGGAATCTAAAACTTTTTTAATATACAGTCTATCCTAAAAGTAAAGAAAAACAATCATTTTTTAACACCAACGCAGGGAAAGGAAAGCAACACACGTCAAGTTATACGAAAAAACAATAACATGCACTGGTGAAATAAATTAAAAGAATTTCCATATTTTATCGAATTGCATGAAAAAAACTGAACTTAAGAAAAAATAACTGCTTCCAGATAAAAATGCAAATCTTGTACGGCAAATACGTAAGCGTACATGATGTGTGTGTAGGCGAAGCCAGCAGAAAAACAGGCTTTATAAGAGCGTGGAGGATAAGATGAATTCCGTTTGCTAGCACACCTCGGCGAATTTCTTGGTGTTATCTTGCAGCAATCGGTTAAATTCATATCGTAACAGTAAAAATGAGTAACCACCAACGTTTTGATGATGAAATGAAGTGGCGAATTGTGGGGAGGCTAGAGGGAGACTAATCGTAAGTTCAGATATGCAGTCTTGCGTTGTCGTCCTGTAACAGGAAAGAATCACCTATTGCTCCGGTATACAGGCGCACATAAGCATCAAGGATGTCATCTCTGTAAACCTGAGCATTCACGGTTCCCCTTGGAAAGACATGGAGGTCTGTGCGTCCACCCAAACAGACACTGCCTCTTCCGTATGCATCTCTTTCATGGACGTTTGACGGATGATAACGCGTTTTAAGTTCTCTCCATATCAAATAACGCCTATTATCGCTTTTTATACTAAACCTGGACTCATCCATAAAGAGAACAACCCTTCATTGGTCAGGCGTCCAGTGAACATGCTGTCGTGCCCCACTGCAAACGGTCCCTCCTATGGCGTGGCGTGACGCAAATGGCTGGTCACCTCTCATACAGATCACCTTCGTGAAGCCGCACAGGTGACGTTGAGACACACCTTCCGGTAGCTGCAGGAAGGGAGGAACTAGGAAGAGTCGGAGTAGCGGTTCTATTCCTGCGTGCACATAATGTGAAATATCGATCATCCGCGCTCTTCGTAGCAGTCGGCCGTCTTTGGCTGAACCTCCTAGATGCCGAATCTGTATTTTGAAATTGCTTCCAAAGTCTATGAACCAGAGAAGGACTCCCATTTAGCCACCTGGCCACTTCTGTTTGACTTTGTCCTGCCTCTAATCTCTATGGCTCTCCATTGTAGTTCTGCAGACAAATGATGGCTGGAGGTCATTGTTACAAATTGGCTATCTCAGATTTCTGATGTCACTATCACAGTGAAATATGTGGGCATTCTCTCAAACATGGACTTTTATGCTCCTCGCAGATGACGTATTCCGAGTGCAGCGCTACTCATTTGCATATTGTAGTTTTACTCAGCTACTCTTACTTAACAACATATTCAAATTTTACACGGTTTGGCTTACTTTTGAGGGAGTTATCGCTATTTTTGTGATTTTTCCTTAATTTATGATAACCAGTGTATAAGCGCTATTTAAAAATAAAACTACTCTGAAACTTTGTAGTTGGAGAAAAATAACCGTATATTTTCCCCTTGAAATATACTAGAATATTTAAGTTGAAATTAACATCAAACGAAGGATAAATTTTACAAATAATTTCTCAGTCATATTTTATGAAATATTTCCTCACCTGCATAATATCTTTGAGCGTTTCCATCCTTGTCAAAGCAGCTTCGGCGTCATCGCTAAGAAGGGCATCAGGTTCCAAGCCATTTAAAGTCTGTAAAAATTTTTTAATATCATCTCAAAATTTAAAAATCAGAAGTACATAATTATTCAGCTGCACAAACAAGTGAAGAAAGAATGTGGGATACTTTTTTAAGCGTCGTGATTCAATACAAAAATTGAGAGTCAGATTCTACTACGTATAATTTCCTTTCTTCTCGAATTGCTTCTTGAAACCGAAGAAAACGAAGAATTTAATTAGATAAATAATGTAGAAAATAAACAGTGAAAAAATAATCAAGTGATAATTATTAATAATTATGAATAGATGTGTGTAATTATATAAAAAAACAACGAAAATATTGCAATCCAGGGAGGTTTGTCTTCTGATTCATTGGCAGTCGTAATCTATATTTTAAGAAAGACATTTTGGTAAAGGATTATATAGCAATCCAAATATATCTCCGTAACTATGGCAGCTTTCAGGTTATCCATGGATTACAAATTAGCAGAACTAAAAACTTTTTTTTAAAATGACGAGCTCTTGGTTACATGATTCCCTTTTACAAAATCCTCCTTCTACTTGTCATATGAAGCTATATCAGTAAAAAAAAAATTCCTTCTCCAAGAAGCGAGTTATTCCACGACATTCTGCCAAAAATTCCATAACTTAAGTAAGTGATAAAAAATAAATAAGAACCGAATAAGAAACTAACTAGTATAATGTCATTCAATTAGGTAAAAGGAAAACTAAAAAAAAAAAAAACTGAATGATTTCAGATTTTATACTGCTCCCAAAGAATCGTTTTCTTTTTCACTTCTTTGTAGGAAGTAAAAAGGAAGCATTGTAATCCCGAAAAATTTCGGGTATCATATTTCAACGAAAATACCCTATTTGACCGCTATCGAATGCAATTTAACGATGTTTTTGCCCGACATCTCTACGTAAGTACAAAATAAAGGACTCTATTTCCCCAAACGAATTATAAAACTGATTTAAAATAGATTCAGAAGAGATTTTTGCATGGTGCCTGTACGTACGTATGTACGTATGTATCTTGTATAACTCAAAAAGGAGTAGCCTCAGAACGTTAAAATTTTGCATATAGGACTGCTAAAACATGAAATGTGCATTTCCTATTTTGGTTGCCACCGGCAACACCAAAAATATATAAATATATGTATATATCTATATATCCACTCTGTTACTCGGCTCAGTGATCTCAGTTTCTTTATTCTTATATGTTTCTAATTTGTGCATTTTTTCCTTTAAAAACGATTGAATTATGTTGTTCTTATCTTCCGGTTAAGGTTTTTATGCCTTTAATAAATCTGCACGCAAGATTTGTACAATTATCAACAATTTAAAAGTTGTTTAAGTGCGGCTAAGCCTACTCATTTTTCCCATGGCGGAAATATTTGTTTATATTTCAAACTTAAGAGAATAGATGATTTGTTACCAATATAGAGAAACTAAGCTTCGCAACATCAACGATAACGCCTTCTTTTATTATTGCGAATTAAATCATGCTTAATATATTCTGGAATTTATTCGGGGAAATAAGGGTTTAACATTCTCTTCGTAATTTTTAATATAGATATTGAGTTTTTATTTATTTTTGCCTTGTCGCGAAGTAAGAACTGAATTAATTGAATGGAAACTACTGAATCGTCTGTGAAAAACTGCTTCTTTGTTTTTATTTTTTTGCGCATCGTTTTAGATTTATTCTAACATCTGAATAGAACATGTGACAACGATTAGGTAATTCTCCAGATGATATACATAATTTTTGTGCATTCTGAGTTATAAAATGAATGAGAAGTAACGCTGTTAAGTGAACCTATCGCCAGAGTGTCGCTACGGTAAACAAATGTAGTGAATTTTAAAGAGTGCATTTATTCTGTTATGGTTTATGCGCTATGGACGAGAAAAGATTTAATTCAATGCAATAAGTTTAAATGAATTGCAAAATGCGTATAATTTAATATTCCGTAGAAGGAAGTCATGTGGGGTACACATTAGATTTTTTTTCCTTTACATACACATACACATTTTGAAAGCATTTGAGCTAACTACCTTTGGGTTAAAAATATTTAAAAACAACATATCTTTGGATTTCCGATAGGCAGTGTCACGAGCTGGAGATAAAAAATATTTTTCCCGTGCAGTGTTGCCGCTGCTCTCTTTGAAATCGTCGAGTTTCTTAATAAAAAAATCCATTAAAGTTTTACAAAACATGAAATAGAAAATAAAATAACTTTTCGAAATTCGGGCTTTCAGGTGCGTATGTTCGAGTTGAGGCCAACGTTATGCAAAACTGGATGGCTGTAGGTACCGTCTTTTTTTCACAGTGAGAGAAACATACATACATTCATGCAGAATCTTGATTATTTAACTTCTTTAAATATAATACAGGGCTTTAATATTTGGTGGCAACAATCTGAAAAGTCAAACTGACATTTATAGTGAAAGTACGCAAAATGCCGTTTGGAGAATTTTTCCTTCTAAATTTAATTCTGCCAAAATTACTTTAAAATCTTTTTTTCAACAGCAAAATAAACTTTTTTATAATCTTTCACATTCATCAAAATACTCCTTCGTTCGGAAGATTTGAGAAAAAAATGGATCATGTAGGGGAACATTTTGATTCTTGAATTTAGCTGCTAAAACGCGTTAGTATATTCTTCACTGAAATGAATTCTGAAATAAATGAGAGCCCAGTTCGCCCTGTTGTTCAAACAGAATTAAAATATCTTTCGACCATTCGGATAGATGTCTCATTTTAAGCAAAGAAATTTAGATTTGATGAGAAACAGATTCTTGTCGTATCTTGTCACTTTCTTTTATCACATCCTTTGACATAAAACGCTCTGTGGGATCAAAACGATTCTACGAATCAACGGTCGATACAAAAATGATTCTATGGTCAAATTTTCAAACAATTCAAGCTATCCAAGCAATCAAGCAGTGCCAATCCATGGTAATTACCGCATGACGTATTTTCCGAATGCCTCGGAGAAAGGCAGGAGTGCTGGAACAATTCTATGTGTCATAACCGAAGGTAACTAAATTAGTTTATTACATTTTAAATGGAACTATTCAACATGATTTTTAGTAATATTTTTAACGCAGGATTTTAAATTGAAGTTATTAATTCCAGTTACGTATGTAAAAGCTCTGAAAGCTTACGGAATTAAAAAATTTATTCTTTTTTCTTCAACCGAAAGTTTTTAAACTTTATTATTTTTTAAGGAACTTTATTTCCATCGTAGAAGGTATGTTTATTTCATTTATCGTATAAAGTATTTCTCCCGCCTTCTCAGCATGCCTTCGCGGTGTAACGGTTAGTGCACTCGGCGTGTATTCAAGAGAGCCAAGGTTCGAGTCTTGGCGAGGGCATTGCTCATTTTTCAAGTCTCTCAGCATCAAAATAACCTGATGTCTCTGCAAACGGATAAAATCCTGTTCTGGTAAATTTGACGAATGATGAAAAATAAATGAATCTTGAAGTAGTCTTGAGAAGTTCTGCCATTTGCTTTTGAGCGAAACATAACATCTTAAACTTATACTCCATAGGACTTCACGCATAGTTGATTCTTGTAGTGCTGCCATTCGGGAAAGTATAAAATCTTTAATTAACTTTCAAATTTAATCAGTCTCTTATTGACTAATAACTTGACAGATCATACAGCAATGTGTTGCCAATGCATGAAATAAAAGATCTTTAATTCATTTTCCCCATGCTCTGATACGTAGCAGGTTCTCAAGGTTTTGCCATTCAGCAAAACATAAAATCTTTAGTTTATCTTTCAAATTTAATCAGTTTGTTACTGATTTACAGATTGAGCGATTTAAAACAAGAAATACAATTTTTTTTCCAGATTATTTTTTTTTTTATTCTTGTACGTCATCAATTTCGGCAAAGCATCGCAAATAATTTGATTTCTGACGCAGATTAACATATATCAGATGCTCTCGAAACATCCATGGCTTTAGATATACATATATAAATAACGTCATGATGACAAAAATTTTTATATCACTAATTTTAATTGATATTCATTACTCAGACAATAATGTTCTCATGTCAGTTCATTTCCTTTCTTTTATAAGAGTACAGGTTTTCTTGGACATCACACTGTATGTTACGCATAATAAAATTTACTTTTAATTTCACTTTTTTAAATCTGGATTCCATTAGCATTTAATATTAGTTATTCCCCTAATTTCACGCATTGTATTTTTCTTCCTGTTTATACATCTGCTTTTCTACACTGTTTCAAAAATATGCTTCACATGTTAAGGAGGAAAAGTAAATATCCAAATACAAATTCGAATGTGCGTAAGCTGTTTAAAGAAAAGAAAAGAAGTGATAGTACCCATAAAGGTAAACAATATTTACAATGGACTTAAAACCGCATTCCTTTCAGTAGGTCAGAAAAAAAAATAGCTTCGGAACTCGTCCAACAAGCATATGTCGTCATTCGTTAAGTAATTTTAGTTCTGCCAAAAAACTTACGTATCTTCAGAGCATTATTGTTAATCTTTTGCCTTATGCACAGGTCCAGCGAAAAGCAGCTTCGACAATAACAGATAATTGGTTCATCAAACAGAAAACCAGCCGAAGTAAATGCTGCTCTTGGAAAGCATCACTTTCTCTATGTTGCAAACTATTATCATGAAATACATCATCCGAAACGACCTTGTACGGGATGTTGTGAATTATACATACGAGGATTCATTAGTTGTGCATCTAGTGTACAGTCAAGCAAAAGGGAACGGACTGGACGAATAGCGATTGCACCGTGAACGATTTCCGATGCGATGTATTCCATACCAATGCCTTCGTCGGTGTTGATAGAAAACTGCTTGAAATCGGCTAGTTTGCTTCATCAAATACCGATATGGAATATATGTAAAGGATGCGGATGCCAGAAATGGAACAACGTCTTTTGGAAAGATTTGCATCAGCTCCTTCCACTATACGAGTGGCACCCAATATTGATGTTTGTCACACTACGGGATAGAATGAGGTACACGAGGCACGCATTGCATCGTTTCCAAAAGCAGAACATTCCGTCTTTAAACGCAGATGCCTATCCCTGTTGGATAGACTCTGTGAGGTGGATGCTTCAGATGAAGGCATTTTGAACGATCACAACAAACATGTCTGAGCTGAAAGCAATTATCCCTGCTCCTTGTACACACCAGGAGGAAACTGTTGTGAACATCTAGCCAGTTATCTTTGGAGAGTGCCTGCAGGGCCCTTACCTGTTGCCTTTGTTTGTCTGTATACCATAACATGTCTTTCTGAAACAAGTACTTCCCAGTTTATTGCAGATCCTTGGATAATGTCTACTGAGTCTTTACCTGTTGCCGTTGTTTGTCCGTATAGCATAACATGTCTTTCTGGAGCCATTACTTCCCAGTTTATTGGAGACTCTTCAGCTTACAATACAAAGGTGCATACGGTCTATTTATAGGAGAGCCATTTTACCACCGCTATAACATAATTTCTGAATGGCCTGAATGCCGTATGCCCTGTACTGCCATATTCCCTGGTGGACTGGACGTGGTGCACCTGGGGTTGATCTCCCAGCTGACTTAATCACCGCGGTCCGACAATTCCTGAATGTCAAGCACTCCAATGAGTGGACTAACGTAATGCACCTGTTACTATTTGGCCTCCATTTTCAGCGAGCGTAAATCCACTGAATTTCTTCTAGGCGGCATGAAATCGCTGGTGTACGTATGTGTGGTGTCTGTGGGAGATCTCATCGTGGGAATCTCTGTTGCAGAGGATTAGATAAGCATTGTACTAGAAATTTTTGATAAGTTGCGCGTACATTCTCGCAAAAGCCATGTAGCCCAGAAACCATGACATTGGTCCCGAATGAAACCTAACACTGTAAAACAAAATGAACCAAACAATGTCGTGCAAATATCATAATGTGGTTCTGAGAAGAAATATATCTGAAATTCAAATTCATTTCCGACTTTTAGATCCCACATTCCAAAAGCTTCCATTTAAGATGAGGATAAACGAGGTACATAATAACACAGCGGCGTAAGTCGGAAAACCTGGATAAGGCTTTGTGGTATGGACGTTTTCGTGACCTCCCCCCTCAGCCCCCCCAGTAACATGAATTGTTCGTATAGCCAATTTCCCTTGCAAACTCCTTCAATGATGCATCTCTGTTTTTAGGCAAGTTGTAGAGACATTAGGTCATTTCGAAGCAAGAGAGATGAAAAATGAGCAAAGCCCTTGCCGGGAATCGAACCATGGACCTCTCGAATAGGCGCCGAGCGTGCTGACCACGACACCACGAAGACATACGAAGAAGGTGGCAGAAGAACCTTATATACTCTCCCTTTTAAAGGACGACTGAGAATTAAGAAACCCAATCGCCGAATCCTGGTGGTGAAGAATCATCCTCCAGCACCTTTTTTAGTTCAGGTGGCACTGTAGATGACATTAGGTTCTTTCGAAGCAAGAGAGATGAAAAATGAGCAATGCCCTCGCCGGGAATCGAACCACGGACCTCTCGAATATGCGCCGAGCGGGCTGACCGCTACACCACGAAGGCGAGAGAAATACCTTACAGAACAACCTTGTGTAACTGATTAAACAAATAATAGACAATTTAAAAAAAAAGTGCAAACAAGAAAAATATAAAATTAAAGTACTGAAAAATGGCAAAACGAGGAAATTTTAAACTCAACAAACGAAAAGCCAGGCTTAAGCATTGCGGATACTAAGTTACAGATAAGTTACATTTATAAGACTGATTTTAAGGATTACTGATTTGACTGTTAGCTTGATAAATTAACTTAAATATTATCAGATAAATTGAAGTAACAGCAAACAAGCAAATAAAACTGTTCAGTATTTAAAGTATTCATTTCCATGGATGCAGATATCATGAGCAATTTCATCTCTCTAAAAAAACAAATTCATAAAATTGTGCAAAAAAATTTAATCGTTGTAAATCTATAGGTAACAATTTCGTTAGATAATGTAAAATATTGAAGATCAATAAACAATTAGCCTTATAATTTATTTCATATATACTTTCAAGATCTGAAAGATATTAAAAGATTAAAACGATATTAGCGATATTAAAAGATTTTTTAACGATATTAAAAAATATTTTTAAATTATGAGAAAAGTTTCTTCGTTTTCCCAAAGTATCCTGCTACAAATTTAACTTAGTATTGGCCTGACGTCAAAACTGCGAATCCTGCACTGTTTAAAGTTTTCAACTGCATGCATATTCTGCACTAACTTTCAATTTTTAACGCTAAATTAAAAGAAAGAATTGCATATTCTAAAAACGAAATATATAAAAATTATAACGAAGAACTCGAAATTCGATTTTTAAAACATGTTTAAAGACCGAAGACATGTTCAAAGACGATACTCTCTGCGCAACGGTTTTGCAGATTCATAGTTTTGTTCCACGATCTTGACGATATAAACAACTAAATTTTTAAAATAAGTACTATTATAAGTTCTAAACCTCCCAGTTGAGAAGTTCGATAAGTCTGTCCGAATTCGAGAAATATTCTTCGTCTTTTATTATTGGTTTCTGGAAAGGTAAGATTTTAAATGAGGAATTTTAAACACTCACAGCCCATTCTGCAAGGAACTGTTTTCCCAGCTCGTCTGCTTCCGATGCAGGCATGGAAGTATTGTAGTCTCGAGCAATCTGCAATAAAAACAAAAAATAATATTAATGAGTCCTCTATTTTAGTGAGAAATTTCGTTCTGAAGGTTTCTTAAGATCTGCAAATGAAACACATTTACTAAACCAGCAATCATTACAACTGTTGGCTTGCAGAATGAGCCTTCAGCAGCAAATTAGAATTCTTAAACCAGAAAGAACATTTCATTCACTTTTTAGGCTTTGTTCAGACACTGGTACAAATATCATAACTGGTTCAAGCCCAGCTTCGTTGCTAGGTAACTAGAGCTTGCTACGTAACAAAAACGGCTTTAGGGGTTTTGGCAGAATGTTCGAAATTTCAACTTCTCGCTTTGGTTATAAGAGTCGACCAATCAGACTAATGCGCGAAACCTATTTAGCGGGAAAGCTATAGACATATCCCCGCATGCGCAAATTTAGCCTCTCTAATTGGCTACAGCTTAGAATCTGTCTTGCAGATAGGAAGCAAACTCCCGCATTTTGTGCCTTATGACTATGACATTTATATCACTGTCTAAACGGAGTCTTACGTACCCCTCTCCTCCAAAAAAGTCTTTTGTTCCCGAGTTTGATATTTATATATAAAGCAAGAATGAAAATTTTTATATATGGTGAAATATTAATATAATAAATATTATATTTGACAAAATGATAGTAAAGCTTACTTTAATATCTTCCTTCCAAAATCTAGATGTTTTTGACATGCTTAATCTCGGAGCGACTTCTTTGATCTACAGGGTTAAACATATATACAAATATCAGTTATATGAAGCTACACATGTATACTACAAATTACACATATATACATACATATGTATATATATATATATATGTAAGATATAAAATATGAAAGACAATGACTAACAAAATTACTAAACTAAAAACAGACTTTTCAATTCCTAAATTTACTTTAAATACAACCCCTTCACAGGCTTTCTACTGAGCCATTTTCGTCATTAGTTCTTCTGCAGTAATCCGCAATGTTGTAAGCTTTTGTTCAGTCACCCCGTTCAAGCAAAGCATTCCGAAGTCTGTGATCAGTGTATATAAAATTGTGGAACGCTTATATCACCCCCAATAATGTAGCAGTCTAGAAAATAAATGCTACGGAATTAGTCGGCCAGAAATGAAATGACGTTTCAACTATGCAGCAAGTTATCATTTCCATAGTTCTAGTCATCTATGCAACAGCTTCAAACTATCTTCTGCCACACATCTTACTCGTGTACGAGCTAAATAACTTTGTCACCATCCCCAACCCCGACTGCTAAGTAATTTGTTTCACCATCTAGTCCATTCTCTCACTATGCAACTAAATTATTGCATACATGTATATAAAAATTGAAGTTCTAAAGTAGGCTACAACAATGTAATTCGTAAGTTGCATTTCTATTCATGAAATCGTAATGTTCGTAAATTATTCTTAGAAATGCTTTCATAATAAATTTAATAATAAACATAGTTTAAGTTAGCTTGATTATTAGCTTGCTTTAGTTGGAAGAAAACTGTGTGAGGGTGAAATAGCACTTCATAAGCAATTAAAGTCTACTGAAAATATTTTAAGTAATCTTAGATAATAAAAGCTATCGATATGAAAAGGTCAGTAAAGGTAACAAAGGAAAGCTGTACCCTGTTGGCATAGTAGTAGAGAACGCGGTTGTTACGGCCTCGGAAAAGTAGCGTCCTAAAGCACTTTAAAATTATAGATAGATTTTTCTAACTTCTAATTCGAATTTGTTAATCAAAAAATTTGTTTGCACCTACTATTGTCCAAAAGTATCTCGGTTTATTAAAATAAAAGTATTGAAAAGAAAACGACAGGGCCGTTTATTTGACTACATTTCATTAACTGAAAATAATCCCCATTAGAATAAGTTCTCACAATGGAACGTGATTCCATATGACGTAAAAATTTGGGATTTCGATTGTCTAAGGTAAGGTTGTTGAACACTTGTGGTTCGGTCTGGGGATCGAATCCCGGCGAACAGGCTGGCTCCATGGACGTTTTCGTTGTTTTCCCATGCGTAACGTGCGTATGAGCCAGTTTCCCTAAGAAAGTTCTTCCCGAAGGTATCCACCTTAGGCAGACAGCTTTCGAAAGCTTTCCCGTACCAAACGAAATCTTTCTAATGTACATTGAGCGCCCCCCCCCCAAAAAGACCGTTCTAGTATATCTCCCGTTCTACTGGGGGCCGATTGACGAAATTCAGCTTGCGTTTTTCATGTCTCCAGTATTTGTTGATTTTTTTTGCATTTTACGTCTTCGTGCTCAAGTGAGTGTATAATAATTATTACTTAATCAAGCACTAAATTTATTAGATGGCTCAAGCCGTCTAATGAATTAAGCAGTTACAGAGTTTACTCCGATATGCCGGAAAAAACTGAATGCTTCTCGTATTTTACCTTGAGTACGACGACTGCTGATAAGAATATGCAGGCGATGTTGATAAGTGCTAAAGCTAGAGAAACTAAACCTAAGATAACGCACTCCCTATCCATTTCCGTAAAGTAGTTGACTTCGTACGTTTCAGGAGGCACAAGAGAAGGTTTCAGCAGGCGAGTTACACCTTCAAACCGTACCTGCAGCAAAATATAATAAACAAAGTTAAAATCATGTCATACCTTTCTTTGGAAGATAATACAAAATACTAAATTGCCTCGGCATTAATAATCTTCCAAACAAAAAGGAAAGGAAATATCTTATATATAAAAAAATAAATAAATGAAATCTGAAAGCTTTCGGATTTTACATTACGCCCAAAGGGAAGCTTTTTTTAACGTTTAGTGGGTTACTTTTATTTATTAAATATCATGTTCTTCGCGCTTAAAACTATAAAATTCCGTTCCAATGCAATATCGCAAAATAATTTTAAAATGAGCATATCTTTAGAATTTCCGAAATGCAGTCTCGCCCGCTGGAGATAAAAATGTTTTTTCTCTACAACGTTGCCATTATTCGCTTTAAAATCGTCGAATTTGTAAATCAAAAATTCGTTAAAATTTGACAAAATATGAAACCGATTATAAAACAAATTCCAAATTTCAAATTTGGGCTTCCAGATGAGCATATTCACAGAAGGATTACGTTAATCAAAATTGGATGCCTGTAGGTACAGTTGTTTTATCACAATGCGAGAAACATACATACATTTATGCACATTCTTCCTTATTTCATTTCTTCAAATATAAAACAGGGCTGCAATATTTGGTGGCAACAGTTTAAAAAGTGAACCGACATTTAATGTTTCCGATGCAAAACCGCAAACCGAAAACAAGAGTCTTTCAGGGACAAAGCCCCTTTGGACTAAAAATATGATAAATTAAATATGTTTAATTGTTTTACAAAAATACGATATAAAGTTTCAACGCCCCTCGAATTTTATAAGAGATATATTTCTCATTCAATTAATTCAGTTCTCACTTCTCCACAAAGCAAAATCAGATAAAACCTCAAAATATCTTTATTAGAAACGGAAAAATGTACAAAATATAAAACACCAAATATATTTAAAACAATTAAAAAAACAATTTTTACAATAAAAATTAGAGTTTCTAAGCAAAAACAAGGAATTCGGCCAACGGTTGAGAGGGCAGATTTTTTGGTGCACAAAACTGAAAGTTTAATTTTGGTCCCTCTCGGCAAAAAGACACTGAAGGTGAAGAAACTGACTTAATTCACTATTCTACTGAGTTCAAATGTAAACAAGTGGCGGTTCGCTATGCTTAACTCGCCCCTTAAACGCTTAAATTGTTGATTATTCTACAAGAATTGCATGCAGATTAACTAAAGGCAAGCAATTCAGCCAGCAGGCAACAAAGTAGATTTTTCGGTCCACAAAAGTGTTTAATTTTTGTCCCACTCGGCAAAAAGACACTGAAGATGCAGAAACTGAATTCACTATTCCCCTAAGTCTCAAATGTAAAGAAATATAAATGCTGTGGTAAAAGGTTAGGCTTAAATGCACTTAAACAATTTTTAAATTGTTGATAATTCTGAAACTATTGCATGCGGGTTAACTAAAGGCATAAAAACCGTAACCGGAAGATAACGACAGCATAATTTAATCGTTTTGAAAGCAAAAAATGCACAATCTACCAATATATAAGAATAAAAAAAGGAGCTTACGGAATCAAGCTGTGGAATAGGTATTGTTACGTGCGTACGGGTTCGTTATATATTGAATGCACAAGTCATTAAAAAGTCAACAAAAATTTTATTCTTTCCACAAGAAATAAATTTAAATGCTGAAATATTTCTTCACAGATCTTCTAACAAAAACTCAGTTCAAAGCAGATAAAATAATTGTATCTCACAGCGAAATCGCTACAATCAATACAGCATTAAGTAAACAAACAGCAGTTCGCTTTTTACAGCTACAAGTAATAACAGCAACAGCAACAACAACAACTAACTAACTAACTGAGATGAGGTGTTTCACCTCGGCTTTTATAAGCTTTTTAATTATCAGTAGAACAATCACGATTTTTCTAGATTTTTCTGGATGGCAACAGTAATTACGAGATATTTATTTATTAAGCATTAAATGCGCGCGCTCTTTTATTTTTATTGCTATTTTTTTTTTGACGTAGCTTTCTCTTCAAAAATCGTCTGCGTTGCTAAGGCAACATGAAGCAAATCTAATTACAATTCAAAATAAATAGCCAAATAAATGTGAAATTCGTAACATTGCCCCCTTCCCAAGGACTGCACGTCCCGGGCAGTACAATCC
>KK122531.1:559109-589228 GCA_000611955.2 Stegodyphus mimosarum
ATTCCTTGCATGCCCTTATTTACGCCACTGGACCTGGTAAGTGTGAATGTGAGTGTAAAGTAACAGCTATGGTATAAAGAGAATGTTTTCTTTTTTGATCTGATGCTCTTTTATGGTGGTTTTTATGTTGAAGGGAGGGTGGTGTTGATAAGTGGTTTCTGTTGCTAGTGCTAAAGTTATTTATAAGAGGAGGTTTGCGAAGGAAAACCATCATCATCTATGCGGTAAATTTTTTATATTATTCTTAAATTTAAAACTAGATGAAATTGGTAAAGAGAATTATTTAATTTGCTCTTTCCATTAAACTATATGTTAAATTACTATCCTCATTTTAGTTCAATAATGACTTTATGAGTTTTAAATAAAAGCTTATTTTTATAAAACCTTCTTTTTTACATATCTCCAGCCTGCATACCTAGGTAAAGTTAATATTTTTGATCCAAAAATTCCATAGAGAGTTTTCACTGAATAAGGACGAATAAGCGCAACACCTTTTATTTGTAACATTATTTTTATGATGATGCCTGTTTGTCTGTATGTGATGATTTTATCTTTCCCGATAACTCTTATATAAAACTTCTAAAAATTTATGTTTTGCTCACTAGGGCATAATCTATTATTTAAGCTTTCTGCGTTTATATGAGGAGTTGATTAGATTTATCATATGTAGAGTTGATAAGACAACCAGAAATGATACTTGAAGCCCAAAACAGTTCTTAATGGACAACCGAAAATGGTATTTTGCCTGAAGCCTAAACAGTTTTGCAACAGTTTACATGAATGTTGTTGCATATAGTAGAAACCGTAACATATTATTGCACCTGAACGAAAATTGCTTATTCGTGCCTAAATATCGAGAGGATATATACATGCGGATCAAAATGAATTTAAATTTGTTGATACTATAGAAATAACATAGAAGAAAATTAAATTATGGTATTCGTTTCGAAGTATTTATTTTAAATATACTATAAACACTTAATTTTCTTTTAATTAAAAATAATGAAATTACATGTTATCGAATTCCTCAATAAAATACTGTTTTTAATATAAAGAAGTATATGGGCAAACATTTGATTATAATGGTGTAAATTAAGAAAAACCAGTTTTTACTCGTAGCGAATTATACCCAATGAAACTTATATATTACATATTTTTCTAAATATTGGAATAACAAATTAAATTTTGGTTTACAAGGGATCAACAGGAAGTGATACTTTACTTAAATTTCGCTGCTGTTTATAACATAGAATTGACGAAAAATTATGTGCTGACCACTTTTTTTTTTTTTTTTTTTTTTTTTTGTGAGTGCGACTTGAGTGAAAAATTATATTATCTTGGAAAACGCTTGCCACTATTGAAAGAAAAGAAAGGAACTGAAGTTTAAAAAGACAGTTTAAATGATTACTGTAAATTTCTTGAAAGTGTTCTTTGATTATTCTTTTTGAAAGACATGTAAAAAGTACAGATTTCATATGTTAAACGGAAAATGTTCTTAGGATGACTTTTGGTGATGTATGTTTAAACATATGAAAATCTTCACGTAGAAGTATTTTTTTTAACTCTCTTTCCTTCTTTCCCCATTTCAGTTTTTGAATTTTTCATTTTTGCATCTGGCAGTGAAACAAAAAGCGGTTGACGTTAATAAAGACGGATGTGGCAACGGCGTGAGGTTTACCTTATGAATACAAATATCCTTTCTCGTAGCCGTGATAGATTGAGTCTTCGATTGAGAATGATGTGGATTTAGTTTTCGAAGGGATTTATCGTGCGTGTTTTTTTTTTTTTTTTCCCTTCTCTTTTCTCGGTGCGTATGTTATAATAATATTGAGCACCCGGTTTGTGTATTATTCGAAAAAATGTGACTACGGAACTTATTTTTTCAAATAAAATGTACGCGCTGAGCCGCCTAAAAGTTTTTATCATGAAACGGAAGAAATATATCATGATTTTAATGAGTCCAGTTAGCATCTTTTCGTAAAAATTTTTAATATCTCTAATCAGATTCGATATTTAAATGCATTTTTATTTCAATTAGTGAGATTAAAAAGAGAAAACATATTCTTAAAAAAAGCGTTCATTGCTTTTAAATCGCTTCACTTTTAGGTCAGTAACAAATAGATTAAATTTGAGCGTTAAATATTATACGCTTTACTAAACGGCAGTACGCTGGTGCGCGGAAGGTAAAAGTATGTTATTTGAGGAAGTGTAACATACTGATTTTAAATAACCAAGTTTATTGATTAAAATTGAACATTGTGTCTCATTTCTCGGTTTCCTAGTCGAGGTCTTTTTTAAAAATCGTGCCATTTCAGCCTCTCTTGATGGGGTATGTAAAAAAGATTCCAATTTCAGTTTTTACATCCAAATATCGAGAGGATATACACATGCAGATCAAAATGAATTTAAATTTGTTGATACTATAGACATAACATAGAGAAAAATCCGAAAGCGCGATAGAAGGTCATGTGACTTTAACGTATACGTAAAGTGATATCACAATGACTCTTCGTCCTTTAAACTTTAGACACAGCTGAAATAAAACATTAACGACATTCGTGATTATAATTAATACAGAAAACAAGATGCTTTTTAGAATTTGAGTACGATATATCATTACTTTTTTCTCGAAACAGAATTTTAAATCTTGAAATTAGAAACTAACGGAAGTAAAAAAGTTACACTAAATCAGAGAAATGAAAACTTTTTTAAGATTTGCCTAGTATTAAATATGTATTAAAACTATCATGCTGTAAAGAATCATGAAAATCGTGAGTGGTACTGTCACAGTTTCTAATGAAACAGGTTTATTATTTTATAGTTTTTCTCCTCCATTACAGGACGGAATCTGAAACCATATACATGTTAATGGAACATTTACAACTGTATGCCTAACAGATTACTACATCGTATTCACACAAAGAATAAATCTTCCTTCTGTTCCTAAAATATTCTTTATGCACCTTAATCTCTCCACCAACTACAGCGAAAGGTTAAAATAGAGAGGATGAAATGGTGCAATTTTTGACTTTCTCGTCCCGAACACCTGCAGAAGGGGACAAAACACCTGAAATGGCACGATATTTGTTGCCGTATACCTAGGCTTGGTCCCCCCAAGGCTTTAGTAGCCCTATCACCGGCTGTAACTCTCACTCCAATACGACCCGACAAGGCGACCCCATGACGAGCATAGGCAACCAGCACAGAATACCCACTGCTGAGTACTGCTTTGTGAGTGTGATGTTTAGGTGTATCACCAGTCTCTACTCAAGCCCCCCATGTTGGGAGTCCAACCGCAGCTTGATGGCGGGACCACTGCCGGTCACCTTTCGCGGTGGACATACAAAAGTGTGTTGCCACCTACAGAAAGCCTGAATCAGGAAAGCCCGAAATCGGATAGCACGAAATTGGAAACACAAATAGCTTACATTTTGCGCGTTGTCAAGTGTCTGGGGCGCTGTAGAGAAAAATGTTTTATTCCGAGCAGTGTTACTACTGCTTGTTTTTAAATTGCTGAGTTTATTAATTAAAAATTCATAAAATCTGGAAAAAATATAAAATAAATAAAAACCAAGTTCAAAATTCGGGCTTCGAGGTACACATGTTCGGGTGGAGGATTCGGGTAAGGTTTGGTGGCTCGAGGTGCCGTTTCTTACCTACCTACATACGTAATGTCATCATTTTCCCATAATGTCAGGAACATATAAATATGCATAGAAACATGTTCTTCATAAAGAAATGGTTTCGTTCGGGCCTTTTTTTTTTTTTTTCCTTTTAAGTCAGAAGGAAAATTTATTTTAAACTTTGTTTGCTAAACATTTACAAAAACATATGTAAACAGTAATAATAATCATGCAAAGGGGAAAAAAATCTAAGCTATAATTAGTTTCTGTCGGAAGTCGAAAGGTCGTACCTGCATGAAATCTATATCGGTTTCCTATTGTTATTCAAACGTCTTAATAGCTAAATATTACACTTTTCGACTGACATGTACTTGAGATTATTCTAATATGTTGACAGATTATTCTATTATGTTGAACTAACCGCTAAATAATTTACTTAAAATCAACAAATTAGGAAAATTTTCCAAGCTAGACAAAACTTGAGAATAAATAATATTTTCATCATCTTTCTTTTATTTATTAAATTTTTCTTTGACGCACAGCGGAAACATACATATATTTGTTTGTAAATAATTATAAATTTTTATATTTCTTCCTGTAACATCTCATGGCGTTTAAATTTCAATAAAATTTGTAACCTTGGAGAAAATTTACTGGAAGCTAACTTCATAGCGGGGTGGTAGATGCTCATTGTTCAGTGGAGTTCTGTTCTTAGAATTACTAATTTTTAACGGTGGTGGGGGGAAAAATTATTCTTATTGCAAAAATTCGTAACTGAGGGTATTTATCTTTTGACAAATACCAAATAAGCTGATGTGTATACAACATGACTTCCTTGTACGGAATATTAAATTATACGCATTTTTCCTTCATTTCATTTAAATTTATTGAATTGAATTAAATCTACTTCGTCGATAGCGTATAAGCCACAATGGAATAAACGCACTCTTTCGCTGTATTTATTTACTATGTGGACGCTCTGGCGTTAGGTTCACTTAACCGTGACCTTCGAGAAACAGTTACGTCTCATTCGTTTTATAATTGAGAATGCCCCAAAATTATATCATCTCAAGAATTATCTAATCGTTGCAACATGTTCTATTCAAATACTCTAATAAATCTAAAACGATGTTTAAAAGAAATTAAACAAATAAAAAAGAATCAGTTTTTCACAAATGATTCACCGCTGCTTACCTAATGCGCTTGCGCTACTTGTAAACACTTTCCTCTGTCCGAGACAGACTGGCGACAATATTTGCTGCTAATACGAAACACTTATTTCCTCGAATTTCATTGGAGACCTATTTCTCATTCAATTAATTCATTTCTCATTTCGCAGCAAGGTAAAAATACATAAAACCTCAAGATATTTTCATTAAATATTGAAAGGTATAGAAGAAAATAAAACACCAAGTACAGTTAAAACAATTTTACAATTCAAATTACAGTTTCTACGCAGAAACAAGCAATTCTGCAAGCGGGCGAGAAGGTAGATTTTTCGGTGCACAAAACTAAAAGTTTCCTTTTCGTCCCACTCGGCAAAAAGACACAGAAGGAGCAGAAAGAATTAATTCACCATTCTGCTAAGTTTCTAATGTAAACAAATATGGCTGCTATGGTAAGAAAAAATTAGGCTTACCCGCACTTAAACAGCTTTGAAATTGTTGATAATTCTACAAATATTGTATGCAGATTAACTAAAGGCACAAAAACCTTAATCGGAAGATGCGTTACTCAAGTGCGTGTGAATGGTAATGCCAACATAATTCAATTATTTTTAAAGCAAAAAATTCCCAATTTAGCAACATATAAGAATCCAAAAACTGATCTCACTGAGCCGAATAACATATTGGGTGTGTGTATATATATATATATTAACATACTTTTGGTGCGGCTGATCACAACCAAAAAAGGGAAATGCACAACTACATGTTATAGCAGTCCTATGTGAAGTTTCAACGTTCTGAGAATACTCGTTTTTCAGCTATGCGAGATCCATTCGTACGTAAGTACATAAGCCACGAAAAAATCCTTCTGAATCCATTTTAAATGAGTTTTATAATTCGTTTGGGGAAAAAGAAAAGTGTGGTTTATCCTGTCCTTACGTACAAATGTCACGCAAAAAAATCGTTTAATTGCATTCGAAAGCTGTCAAAATGGATATTTCCGTTGAAATAGTAAAAAATAAATCAAATTTGTATTTTGAAATCTTTGAATCAGATTTACTTCACAGTGCAGATTAATTAGCATCTTCTTTTGTAGATTTTCTGGAGCGTTACTCAAGTGCGTGTGAATGGTAATGCCAAATTGAACATCAAATCATTTAAAATCCTAAACCTTTCTTAAATTCTTGTCATAATAGTGCTAATTAATTTACGAAAGTGTGCTCGCTGACCTATAGTTTCTGACTGCGGTGTTAAGCTGCATTATGATAGTTCGCTTTACTTAAAATATTTCTCAATTTTTACATTTTCTTGCGTCTTCTGGGAAGTCAAGACTTAACTTTTTTTTTTCCTTTAATTCCTTCCTTTCCTTAACGCTCGTGGATGCTTTTCGCTTTATTTTTCTTTATCTGTTATTCTGTTTTAATATACGCCCAAGTATTTTCGAGCCTCTGCTGTGGAGCTCATATAAGAAGTCCTCTGTTCTGCTCCCCCCCTTTCTTTTCGTTTTCTGGGAAGGAAAAAGGACCGAGAGGTGTCTCAAATTAATTCGGCCCAGGCTTCATATTATAAAATTAAAGAGAGTTCCGCGTTTCTCGCTTTCTTTATTAAAGTAACGCTAAGAAACGTAAGTATGCGTGCAAAAACGGAAATCTTTCGCGAAAGCGAAAGAACAAAGATTCGTGATTATCATTGCTACTGCATATCCAGAGTGTTTGCATCTTATAGAAAAATTTTACTATTTTTTTCCTCTCTCTCCCTCTTGAAACCTATTACCGTGTTAATTTAGCATTGTTAATTTATTATTCTGATTGGCCGCTTGTGTGGTAAGTCACCTGAAATAATTATCATAAAAAAGAAAACATATACAGAATATATTTGAATTTAAAACACATTGCAGGCGCATATATGAAGAAAAGAAGATAAAAAAATAACAAAAAAAAGTGATGAAAATCTGAAAGGATTCAGATTTTTACGTCGCACCTGAGAATTTGTTAAGGGTTTTTATGCTGTTGCTGAGCATCAAAAGTAACGAATCTGCTCTTGGAATCACTCCTGCTAACATATTTTTTTTTTTTTTTCTGTTTTGACTCTTTTATTAAGCATCTTTTTTTCGCCTTACGCCACATAAATTCAAGAGCAAAATCACAAAATATTTAAAAAGCATATATCTTTAGAATTCCCGATAGAGTGTTAGGGATTTCCGTATAGTTTTTTACATTCGCTATATTATTTGGAAGACTTATGATAAACTAGTTAGTATATAATGATTTTAATGAGTCCAGTCTAATTTTAATGAGTCCAGTAATAATGTCTTAATATATAAAAATATTTAATATTTCTAATTAGGCATGTCATGATTTAACTGCATCAGTCAGATTAAAAAGTACAAGCAGCATTAAGAACTGCGGTTACTGCTTTTCAGGTCACTTGGTTTGCTACTCAGTAACAGAGATATTAAATTTTAAAATCTTACGCATTACTGAATGGCAACATGTTGATGTGTCGATATAATAAGTATTCTGTTTGAGGCAGTGGCAACAAATTGATTTTCAATAGGCAAATTTGTGGATAAAAATTGAAATATAAATGTATGACATTTTGCCGAATAGCAAAACTGGCGCGCGGGAGATAAAATTTTTATTTCGGATAGTGTTGCCACTTTTCGTTTTCAAATCGCTAAGTTTGTCAAACAAAAATTAGGTTCAATTTGTACAAAACATGAAATAAATCAAAAACAAATAAAAAATTCGCGCTTTGAGGGGCCGATGTTCGGGTAGAGGACTGCATGAATAAAGAATTCGGTGGGGCTAGGGTGCCGTTGTTTTCCCTCAAGGAGAAGAATATATATATATATATATATATATTCTTTATTATTTATTTTTTTAAGTAATATTGGACGATAACATATGATGGAAGCACTTTGAAAAGTGATTCGGACACAAAAGTGAAGCGGACAAAATGTGAGTTTGGAAACTAACCTCTGGCTTTAATAATTTCCCTTTCGGTGTAATTTCAGGTGTTCATCTAGTAATTCGTCCATATGCAATCTGTTTCGCGTTTTCCTTTCTAGTTTTGCGTTCTTTTTTACAGCCCAGAAGGGCTATTAATTTCGTTTTGGCATTTAGCGTTGAAAACTTTAAATGTCGGTCCACTTTTCAAACTGCTGCCACCAAATATTACATTATATTTAAAGAAATATTTACCTGTATTATATTTAAAGAAATTAATGAAAAATCTGCATAAATGAATGTAAGTTTCTCGCATTGTGATGATGATTGCTCTGGGTAACGACGGTACGCAGAGCCATCCAGTTTTGAATAACGTGCATTCCACCCGAATATGGGCATCTGAAAGCCAAATTTGGAATTTGTTTTATTATCTATTTCATATTTTGCAAAACCTTAACGAATGTTTGATTAATAAACTCAACGATTTCAAAACCAGCAATGGCAACATTGTAGGGAAGAAAAAAAGCATTTTTATCTCCATCGCGCGAGACGGTATATCGGAAATTCTAAAGATATATTCATTTAAATTTTTTTTTTTCCGGTATTGCTGTTGAACTTAATTTTAAGTGCGAAGAACATGATATTTAATAAGTAATGGTAACACGCAAAACATTGAAAAAACGCCCCTTTGAGCGTAATGTAAAATCTGAAAGCTTTCAGATTTTTTTTTAATTGTGTGCGTGTTTTTGCGTTTTCTTTTTTATATTGTATTTATTACATAAAAAATTATATATTAAAAAATAGTGATTTTGAAACTATTATAAATAATTTTAATGTATTTTTTTAATCTTTTTTTCATATTATTTCTTACGTACTACGTGATACAGCATTATATAAGTAAGAATTAATTATCAATTTTATTTTTTTTAAATTTTTTATTGCGATCAGTGCTGTTTTGATGACGCTGATCAATCGCTTATACATATTCTACTCTCAAAACTCTCTACTAAATCCGTAATCGACCTCTTGATCGTCACGGAACATTAAAAAAATTTTTCGACCTCCAAAGGCTCAATGTCGACTCTGTCTGAAGCCTGTGGTTGAAAAAGATCGGGATTATAATTTTGTGATAGGTATACGTCTTTGTTAAAGCAGTCTTGAGAAACCTATGGATTCAATTTCTGCGCCGCAGTGTAAGTCACCTACGCAAATAGAAATTCTGTTGTTTAATGTGCATGTATGTGCGTCGTCATGGCCTTTTTTAGTACGAGTATCCGATTCCTTCCTACATAGTTCAGAGGTGATATATCTAATGTGCCTAATGTGTTGGAAGGATAGTGGGGGGGGAGATACTACGTGAAGTATCCGAAGTTCACGATTAATTCATATCAGAACCAGCTATGCGTTATGTCCATTCACGTCGTTCCTTACTTTCAGAGGCTTCTGCAGTGTAAAAAATCCATTGGAAGCCGCGGGTTGCAGTTTTTTAAATTTGCGTTATTTAAATCCTTTGTTATGTGTGTGTTTCTGCGTATTCTGTTAAATTTATCCTGTGTATATATATTGACTGGTATTTAAAGTTAGAGATCGCTTTTATAATGTATTTTTCATTATTTTAATGTTTAAATTACATAGTTTGGACTAATTTAACATTGTTTTTGTATGCACAAATCTAATGAAATTTCTTTTGTCTTTTCAGGTAAGTCTCGTTCCTTCGTCCTTGGTATATTTCTGTTTGCGTTCAGTTGAATCAGGTAAGCTTCAAACATAATTAAGTAGCGAAGGGCGTTTGTTATGTAGTAATTTGGGAACTGAATTGCGCGGGAAACAGACGTCCGAAGGACCAATTCATTTAGCTTTTGGGCCGTTAACAGGTACTGAACAGATGCTTTTTGGCTCCTTTTGTAAGCATTGCGGAATTCGTTGAATAAATACACAACCGCGAAAATTCGATGTCCATTAAAAGCTCTCAGTATAATTAACTTACATATTGGAGAACAATATTGAGAACAATTGGAGAACAATGTTCGACTTGCGTAACCCCTATGAAAACGCACCCATTTGTTGCATCTGTCCCTTAAACTTGCTATGATAGTCTTTGACGAAATCTTTTGGTATTTTGACAGCCACCACTTTGCACAACATTACCCTACGTGTTGTGGCAAGTGTTTCCAACATACAATTATCATCTCGTAACCTTGCAAAAGCTGGTAACAGATCGTTGCCATCCATTTGACGTTGTTTAAGATCTTTAATTAGGTTGTGTCTCACTTCAGGATTTCCTAGATGAGGTCTTTTTTGAAAATGGTCCCATTTATCTTTTGTGGGATAGTTAAAAGGGGTTCCCACTTCAGCCTCTGTGCATGCCAAAGCTAAAACATGATGAGGACGTGACGGTGAATAATGTATGAATTGAAACTATAATGACGCCCTGCTATTTAAATTTAATGTTCGGATAGGAATTAGGAGTAGCATTAATGTCACTGGCGGGAATGTATAATATAGTAAATATGAGAAAGTTTATCGTTTAACGCGCGTTACCATTTCGTCTAACATCTTTCTTTATATATCTGCCCGTATTCAGCATAATAAAGTAAAATCGTAAGAAAGAAATCTGAAGTGGACATCATATGACTTCCGTGTACGGCCAGTTAAATTATACACATTTTTTGTTGCATTTCGTGTAAACGTATTTCCTCGAATTATTCTAACTTAATTAACCGATCCCTCAAGGGATGTTGAAAAAGACATCACAAACTTCAGATTTGAAATTAAACATCCCGCTCAATTTGTGCCTTACGCGAGTCAAACTTCCTATAATTTTATTTTTTCGTAATGTGTATAAAACTTTCCCAGATGTAAGTATAGAAACCCGGAGATCGCTCTAAAAGTCAGATTTCGTTACTTGTCCAAAATTAATTTTTTTTTAAATTTGTCATTACCAAAACATGAATATTTTAGTCATTTAACATATTTCTGTGTTCTGTTGGAAGTACATGACTACGACTGACGATGGCAAAAATAATTGCCAGGTGAGGACTTTTAAGCCGGATAAGAGGGTGCCTATATATATGTGTATACATGCTTCGTAATTCGGATTGTAGTAAAAAGGGAAGGGACGCAACTAAATGCTATAGCAGTTCCATATACAAAATTTCGACATTCTACGACTAATTTTTTTGAGCTATACGACATACATACGTAATTATGTGCAGATGTCACGAAGAAATTTTGCAGTCCGTTTTGACAAAAAGTCTCCTTTATGTGCAGACATCACGCAGAAAAATACTTAAAATGGGTTCGGGAAAGGTTAAAATGGATATTTCCGTTGAAATATAATACCCGAAATTTTTCACGATTAGAATATTCTCTTTGCTTCTTATAAGAAAGTAAAACGACTGAAAGGGTATGATTTCTGATGTTTTCACCTCGAATAGTTGCAAAAGAAAAGAAAAAGCCTGAAGTCGCTCGATTTTTGTTGCCACCTCCAGAAAGTCTGAAGTGAGAAAAGTTGAAATAAGATAGCGTGATTTGGGATGTTGGAAGTGCAGAAGGAAATAAAAAGCTTGAAAAGCCACAATTTTTTTCGCCCTATCTTCAGAACGCTTGTGAAGTAGAAAAGGCTGGATTGGGCATCTCATTTAATGTTTAACTAAAGACTGTTTGTGAGATTGCTCCATCATAATGATACCGGCGCCTTTATGCACCTCGGTCGCTCTTTTCCAAGACAAAAGTCTTCGCAATGGGTACCCGGATCCTTATGAAGGTTGTTTTCTACAAGGGAAAGTCTCATCTTCAAAATGGTGCGAACATCTGTATGCCGGCATATTTCTGAAACCTTTCATATTGGAGAACAATGTTCGACTTGCGTAACCCCTATGAAAACGCACCCATTTGACATTAGGTTAAGCGCTCGAGCGCTCTGCCATATTCAGCTCTACTGCCTAATGGGAAGGATCCTATCAGGGATGAAATTCTAAGGAAAAATGGCTCTTACTCTCACTGTAAATAGCAAAAAACTCGAAAACTAACCATACAGTAAGTAATTTGCCTTGGTTCGAACCTGGGTCGAACTGTCAGCATTCAGCGGTCTTAACCATTTGCTGTTGTTGAGCTCGGCAACAATTTGAAACCATCCCTTTGTTTATTCCCAAATTATAGTTCATGAACAAGCGATTTAAAAACAACATTTTTCGTTTATACTTTTAAAACTTAGTACAAAAAAGGGGGAAAAAATATGTTGGTTTTAATGAATCCAGCTAACGTATCTTCATGGCTCCAGCTAGTAACTAGTAATGATTCAAATTATTTGTTATATTAAATCTTCATTTATTGCTTTTAGATCGCTTAATTTGTTAACCAATAAGAAAATAAATTTGAAAGAAAAATTAAATATGCTTCGCTGAACAATAACACACTGCCGCGTGGAAGACAAAAGTATTTAAATTTGAACAGTGGCTAGACATTTGTTTTAAATCGCTGAGTTTGTTGATTATATTCAAAAGACAAATACATTGCAAGTGGCAACACACTTCTTTTATATCGCCAAGTTTTTTTTATTAAATTTGAAACATACATATCTTACGCTTTGCCAACAGGTAACACAGGACTTTTAAATCTCTGAATTTTTAATGAAAAATTCATTTCATTCGCACAAAATAAAAAAAAAAAAAATTATAAATTCAATATTTTTTCAGACTTTTCGAGATTCATATGTTCAAAATGGAGAACTATGTGTGTTCCAAATTTGATGACTTTAGATGCCGCCATTTTCCCATAACTCAGTTAAATTCGAAAGGAAAATATATTACTTTTTCCCGAATGGCAGCACACTTCTTTCATTTCGCTGAGTTTTCTGATTAAATTTCACCCAATTGCAGAATTATAAAACAAAGCGTTTTCAAAAGTGCATGAAACACGAAATAAATAAAAAGTAAATTCAAAATTCAAAATTCCAGCTTCGAGGTGCAGATGTTCGGATTGAGGATTCCGTTTGTTCAAAATTTTATAATTGTGCATACAGCTGTTTTTGTGCGACTCGATAAGCATACAAACTAAATTGCGTTTAAATTATTTACTACGTAATAGCAGAGACAGGTGTAATTTATTATATACTTGACAGATAAAGATTATGTTATAGCCAATTAAAGAATTTTAGAAACATTTGCAGCATTATTGTTATTAATAAAAATTAGTTAAAAACGCCTTACATTATGTTCCTCGGTAAAGGATAATCATTTGGTTTTACTCTTTTGTGCGGAAGGTAAAAAATTCTTTAAAAGCAGGGGCACGAATGAAGCGTTCAAACCTCAAATTTAAAGAAATATGAAATCATTTCAATTACTAATTATTGCATGTGGTGATTTTCGGATTCGTTTTTCCCGTTTCATCCTCTGTTCAAAATTGTGCCGATTCATCCACTGCTATTCCTCATCCCTTCGTCTGTAATCCCGACTAACAGAATAATCTATCTGTAATCCTGTCTATAGGGTTTCATTCTTTTTTTTTTAAAAAAAAAGAGTTCTTTTTTGAGACTGGAGACATTGTACGGTAAAAGTCCGTTATTTTCTTAACTCAACAATCTGTTCAATCCACCAATCACTGTGATGAAATTTTCGAACGAAGCACAAGCGTGAGATTCAATTCAGTTTTCAATCACATATCATTATTCTATGTTTCCCTCTTGATATCTTCATGCATTTCTGCTTGAAACGTTGTTATATGTGTTTAGAGAACCTGAATTTATTGAAATGAAAGGTGGTCTTTCGGTGTTATCTTCCAAGTTAGATAAATGTGTATTAAAAAGAAATTTGTAAATAAATTTTAGAAGGAAAATTGGTAATATCTATTATGAATCGAAAGCCAACCTAGATGAAAGCAACAACACCCACCTCGCCTAAACCGTTTCAAGTGATGAACGTTCCATTTTAAAGGGTGTTCTTTTTTTCAGAGACTGACTTTTCGAGAAGTGGATGAAGCGAGAATAAGGGAATGGGTGGAGGACTACGGACGAATGGGCTCGGTTTTGAGCAGAGGATAAATCTGCTCTAAGCCGACCACGGAGAACTATCCATTCTGAAATTCTTGCAGACTAAAGTGAAGTGTGATATGTGGGTGCGCTACAGAAAACCCGGAAATAACGAATGAACTTTTTGGTCCTCTCCAATTCCCTATAGGGAATAATACTTAATACTTACCATTATATTTAGCCTGTTTAGGATATTAGAACAATGAAAAACACCGTTTAGGTTACTGCTTTATCATCTTCATCCCTATCTTTATATAGTTCTTATCAAAAGGTTATAAAAGGCAGATACAGCATTTATTTCTTGAAAAGTCAAGACACAAAATAGAGCTACTTTAAGGGATCTTATTGTGTCATGTACTGAGCAATAGAACCACGGACCCATTGAAACAAAGAGCTTGATTTTGATGTTTCATTCCATTCGAGTTCTTTGGTCGAGCTCTCAGATAGCTCTGTAATTAAGACTGGTATTTATTTATAATTGTAAATGCATATTTTAGATGAAAATATGTGATTCGAGGGACACCTCTAAAACCCTGATTTTTAAGCTGAGTGATTTATTGAAAAAAATTATGCACGTATGGTGAAACTGGGGGGGAGCTCAAAAGAAATATAATAATTGTAATTACCTTTTCATATTTTTTATTCAAGCTACCATTGATATCTTTTTTGAGATGTAACAATACTCATAACTGTGTGATTCATCATTCAATTTATATATATATTTTTAATAAAATCGGATATAGCAAACGTGTGAAGTTTTAGAAGTGTGCGACTGCCTATCATTCTTATTTTGAAAGTGATCGGTATTATTATTTCAATTTTTTACGGTCTTTCATTCACTGAAAGGTAAAAGCTTGAAGCTAGAAAAGCAAAGTTCGTTTTGTGTGCAGCCCCTTAGCTTCTTCTTAAATACATTCCGCACCCAGCGTGTGGCTCATTAAAAGCATTTTTCTCAAATCCGATCTTTTGCATCGATCGATGACTTTTTAATCGCCGTTGTGTTATAAAGGTTTCGCTTTTTTTTTTCCCGTCCTTTTTGTCGGAATCGCAGCAATACTGGAATGGAGAATTGTTGCTTTGTGTCTCACCCCAATCCCACCTTGCGCTCTCTCTATATTCTGTGTTTTCTTTTCTTTTAATTCTTTTCTTATAATTTAAGTATTTATTATTAGCGTTTTCTTGTGTTTGGTAGATCAGCAAAAGAAAATAGCTTGATTTTTCGCGGCACATTTCTAGAAATCCTGCAAACGACACTTGATAAAACGTTTTACTTTTGTTTCTTCTGGTAAAAGATTGAAAAAAAAAATAGAAGCGTTTATTTTCTAGTCTTTTTTTTCCTTGTGTCATATTGCATTAAGCAATGTGACGTTACCATAGCATAAATCAAATACGGAAACTTTAAAATTGCCAAATGTGGTAGCTATTGCGTTTCTGAACATTTAACAGACAATTTTCGCAGGGTCGCTACAGAATTCTTTCATTTTAATGGGAAAGATTTGTTTTATCTTCCAGTTGTTGAATGTGTTTTCCGTGTTATTGCGAATAACAAATAAGTTATTTTATGGCTATACGCTTGCGCGTCTAGTGCCTAAAATAATTGTCATAAAAGATGAAATAGGTAATGATTCTAATGACTCCAGCTAGTATCATTTCATAAAATTATGGGAAATTTCTTATTACATTTATAATGATTTAAATATCTTTTTTTTTTTCAAGTCAAACAAACAGATTAAAAAGTAGAAAACATATTCCTAACTACGTTTATTACTGTTAAATCGCTTAGTTTGTCATGTAATAGACAGATTCAATTTGAAAGTTAAATATCTTACCCTTTCTCGAAAGGCAACACGCTGACGCGTGCAATGTAAAAGTAATTTATTTCAGGTAATGCCAACGCAATGCGTTTAAATGGCTGAATTTGTTGATTAAAATTGAAAGATAAGTATCTTATATTTTGCGGAATGGCAACAGTATCGCGCGCTGGAGATTAAAAAGAAAATGTTTTCTTCCGAACAGTGTTGCCACAGCCTACTTTCAAACCACTGAGTTTGTTAATCAAAAATATATTAAATTCGTACAAAACATGAAATAAATCAAAAACAAATTCGGAATTCAAAATCAGGCTTCGAGGATGGAGGATTACATGTGTTCAAAATATAGTGATTCTACGCGCCGTCGTGCTTCCAGAATGCGAAGAACATACATCTATACGTACAGGTTCTTCATTATATAATAATGATATAGAGATTGAAAGTTGGCCAATGAACCAGTGGCTAAAGTTGCTAAACCTTGGTAGTTTGATTCTGATTCCGCTGATTCTGATCGGGTTGTTCCCGCTGATTCTGATCGGGATTTGATTCCCGCTGATTCTGATCGGGCTGATGAAAAGAAAAGCTGGCTACCAAGAAGGTTTCGTTTTCTTCTGGCATGTACACTCACTTCCAAAAATTAAGCACGGAGAGGAAAATGCTAATTTCTGGAAGCCAATCAAAATTGAAGAGGATGCAGTTCGCTGCAGAGGTAGATGGAAGTATGCAAATATGTTAGGTAACAGCCAATCGGGCTTTCATGTCAAGAAATATGCAAAAAAGGGGCAGTCTTGTAAGAAGCCAGCTTTATGAAGGGTTACAGAAGTTGATTGTAAGTGCTGTGATAGAAGGTGTATAAAACTTTCGTACAATTTATTTTCAAGACATACGTGCTTCTATGATTTCCAGAAGACGAATGGAAGATTCTAAGCGCTGGCGTGCTGTGGGGCGCATTGAAGCAAGACAGTCGATCACAGATGCTGCTCTTTTCTTCGGCGTTCATCATTCTGTAATTTCACGTTTATGGAAACAATTCCAAACCACACAGACAGTTGTCCGAAGGCCCGTAGCCGGTCGCCCAAAGGTTACAACCCCCGCGGAAGATCGATATATTCCTATTGCAGCCAAGCGGAATCTCAGCGACCTCCATACGTGTGACATCTGTGGTTACAGCGTCCATTGGTACTGTACGCCGCAGATTACATATGAGTGTAATTTACACCGGGGTACCTCGAGTTTGTGTTCCTCTGTCCGTCCGATCAAGAGAGGCACGATTACAGTGGTGCCGGAAACGTGTCAATTGGAATGGGTCTGACTGGGGCAATGCCATGTTTACTGATGAGTCAAGATTTGCTCTGGAGCCAGATGACAAGCGTATAAGGATATGGCGTGAACAACGAACACGCAATCAGTCCCAAAACATCGCCGAACATCACGCATTCCGAGGCGGAAGCATTATGGTGTGGACAGGGATTTCATTAGGATACCGTACCGACCTGCACATCTTTAAACGGGGTTCTTTGACGGCTGTCCGATATCGAGAGAAAGTCCTAGAACCCATTGTGAGATTGTACGCTGCAGCAGTTGGCCCTACTTTTGTTTTAATGGACGATAACGCACGTTCCCATAGAGCTGACATCGTCGATGACTACCTGGAGAGTGAAGAGATCGCGCGTGTGGCGTGGTCATCATATTCGCCCGACCTTAATCCCATTGAAAATCTTTGGGATGCTCTAGGCCGTGCTGTGTCTTCACGTTTCCCACCTCCAGCCACTCTTATTGCGCTGGAAACAGCTCTACAAGAAGAATGGCGATTGCTTAATTCTGCGGTGGTTGACCACCTAATTGAAAGCATGGTCACAAGGTGTAAACTTTGTATACAGATGAGGGTGGATCACATACCCTATTAATGTCCTTTTTTTTCATTTTATGCTGTTTTTTTTTTTCACTTTATACATAATTCTGTTTAAGTCTCCAGTATGTCATTCTCTTTACAAAAATTTAATATTTTTTTCATTTCTATATATAATTATTGATTTTGTTTTATGCATAAATATATATGCTATACTTTCCTGCCGAATTTTGTGTCAATCAAAGCAGTATTAGTTGATTTTTTTGCATTTCACATCTTCTTGCTTAACTTTTGGAAGTGAGTGTATTTCAAAGACGAGTCAGTTTCCTTTATGTCCGTCCTCATAGACAAGTAACCTTATTGTACATTCTCACACTGACGTTATCTAATACAATCTAAAAGCAGTAGACACATTTAATGGTTTCGTCTGTAGTGTTTGCGGCATGGGGGCTGCTAAGCAAGTCGAAATGGTTTGGTAGTAAGGTTCATGGAGGTTACTTCCTACCTTCTTAGTAAGGTTAGATTGATGGAAGAGCATCGGATCCGTTCCCTGTGGGATTCGTTTTTAAAGGAAACGGACGAAGCTGAGCAAATCCAAGTATTCTACTGTCACAAAGTGCCTAGGATCTATGCCGCAGGCTCAATCCTGCGACACAATAAAATTTACGATCCAAACATGTTCTGATCAAATTGTTCAAGTAAGAAAGCCCACATCAACAATGTTTTCGGCTTTTATTTTTTAATGCTATATCTATCATGCTTATGGCACATAGCATTAAACTTTGTCTCAGATCGCGCATTTTTTATTTCTTATTGTCGAATATATAATATTTTCCCTAGGAAAATTCATATTTTTTACACGTAATATCAAAACAACAGTGGCGTATTACAGATAACTATGTATTTGGAACTCACCTTTTTATAGTCATAATGGCAGCACAATAAATGCAAATATAATATGTGACAAGACTTGATTTTTTTTTTAATGAATAGGAGCTAGTTTACCTTAGAAAACCCCTCACAGGTGACTTCGTGTGATGTATTAGTTACGTGTCGGGGGCGCTAGCTTTCAGTCTGAAAAGCGCCAAAGTAAAGTTTCTGAGAGAGTAAGGCTCACGGGAGCCGTTAGAGAAAACAAAATTACACTGTAATACGGTATTTAATGTACACATATTTCAATTAGTGTAGTGTTAGTGATTTAGTGTCTATTTGTGTATGAGGAATAAACATTAAAAAAAATATGAAGAAGTGTGGATAATCTCTTTGGCGAGGAGAGAAAAAGGCATGGGGATATTACACTTTCGTTTTCGAGATACGAATTCGATAACTGCTGTAATATTTGTGGTCAATGCAATTAAATATATCCAAATAATCTTGAAAAAAAATGACCGCTGTTGTAACGCAAAAGCATTATCTATTTCATTCTGAATAACTTCTGGGCCCTTGCCGTAATAAATAGCGTAATAGCAAAAAGCAATACGTGTTTACTTCAAGGACATAAACAATCGAAATCCTTCCTAAAGTTTTCCAGACTTTTAATGAAAGTAGAACTTTTCACTGACTGGAAAACAAAGTTTGGATCATTTACCTCTGCTTTTAACTCCTACTTTATTCTGCTGCTGTCTGTCTGTCTTTAACCTATGAAGAGCATGTGAAATTCGCGATGAATGCAACTGTTTTCAATTATCATATCATTCTTCCGCTATTCAGACATATTGCCTAGCATTGAGAAATTTTTAAAAATGGTTTTTGACGATTAAAAATTAGATATAGCATATTCGAAGAGCCAAGCACACTGAAGGCTGTTTCTAAATGCAGAATAAACACCGTATTGGCTAGAGAAGTAAAGATCCTGTTAATCATGGACAGTTTTGGGTTGGAATTGCATTTTCGTTGGACCAGGAATTTTTATATACTTCTGGAAAGAATAAAGCTGATAGGTTCTTAATGAGATCTCTCGTTTTACTGCAGTGGGAATCATTTTGTCACTTTTGGAAATAAAATGGTTGAGAGGGATCTGCTAGGCCAAGTTTAATATGGGCATTCTTTAAAACGGAGGAAAATGGATATTTCTTGAAAGGGAGTTTCAGGACAGAGTTTTACTTTCAGTAGACAAGGATGAATATGGATACTTTTGGGAAAAAAAAAAGAGCTGTAATGTTCTTAGAAGGAGTTTCTTATTTACAGGAATAGGAACGAAATGGCTGAAAGGGAGTTTCATTGGACCAAGTATCCTATGAGCATTCTTAGAAATGGCATGTTGGGGGCATGAAAGACTAACATATTGTTGCAGAGAGTCCCACATTCTTTAGACCAGGAAATAAGTGGGTTGTACTCTTGGAATAAAAAGATTGATATGTTCTAAATGGGAGTTTCCTTGGACCAAGTATCCTACGGGCATTGATAGAAACGGAAAGACTGGCATGTTCCAGGAACGTGCTCCACTTTCATTAGAGCAGAAGTAATGTGAATGATTTTGGAAAGGAAAAATTTGATATATTAGCCAAAATCGTATAAGAAAGCATTTTACATTGGGCAAAGTTCGATTAGAATGAAATGATAGATGCACGAGCGATATTTAACTGAGTGGCTGAATAAATAGTACGATGAATCAAGTAAAGCGAGATTCACGTTCAAATTCCGGATGATATCCCCCTTCCCCTCCAAAAAGTATGTATTTAAGATAATCATTCAAGTTAAACTTTTATCAGCCATGGATGAATTTCAGAGATTTAATATAAAGTATTGTTGATATCCAAGTAGTAAGCCGGCTATTCATTACATTCATATTATTTTGGAGTGCATTTTGAATCGAAGAGCAATTAAAGAAAGTGAGCAGGTGCTTTTATTAAATAGATTAAAAGAAAAGCATAAGAGGTTCGTGTAGTTTGAATTACCCGACGCCTTTTAAGCTGTTCCGTTTGTCAAGTATTGCTAAGGACGGGATATTATAGTGGGAATCTAAGACAAAAAAACTCTGAAAATTGGCAGTTTGTCTGATCGCGGGGTTTATAAATGAAAAATCCTTTCATTTGTAATGGAAACCTGTCAAGAGCTGCCATTAAATTTGCTTTCAGAAAACACGAGGTAAGGAGGTAAAAATTGGAATAATTCTTCTAGAACTTTCAAACATCAAAAACCACAGGGAAGTTTGAAGTCTTGGTATATAGATCTGAACTAAGGTGTGTTGTAATCCACCTGACGAATCCGCTAACATCCGTTTAGATCTAGCATTTAAAGCAAAAAAAAAAAAAAAACCCCTAGAAAACTTTCTCCTCGGCGCCGAAATTAAGTTCATCGTAATCGATTTACGCAGCTCGGAGAGGCGACTGTTATTTCCGCCACGACTGTCACGTGACATCGCTGCCGTTTTCTCCTCCCGTTGTTTATTGGATGCCGAAGTGTTCGGAAGATGCGCTTCTGTCCGGCTATTATTGACTTGAAGAATCGTAGAATATTAATTTAAAATCCCACACGTCAAAAGCGCCCTCTCAAATTGAGCGAGACGGAGTGTTATTTTAAGAAATGCGTGACATTTCTGTCGAGTTTTTAGTGTAATCGATGGTGTTGAATGTTTTAAGCTGCCGAGCTATTTGCTGTTTCGTTTTCAGAGTTTGCTTTAATAGTGGTTTAAGTCAGCATTAAAAACTCAGTTTAAACTTCGCTGGAACCCGGGTCCGGTACTTCTTAATTTTTGAGATAAATCGTAATTCTAGCCGGACTGCACTGTAGCACTGAATAAGAGAGTTCCGGCACTCTTATATGAATGAACCACAGTTTCTGCAGAAAATTCTTTTGAATTCGAAAACCTTATTTTAAGAACAAAATTAAATTAAAAATCGATTCGAAATTCTGAATGCATGCCTGTCCTTCCTCGGGAAAAAAACAGTTGCACGGAGGTTGAAACTTCTAGGGAAATAAAAGCCTCCAAACACTATAAGGTATTTTCTCCCTCCTTCCAGTATGCCTTCGTGGTGTAACGATAGCGCACTCGGCGCGTATTCGAGAGGTCCAGGTTCGAGTCCCGGTTACAGCATGGCTTATTTTTCATGTCTCCAGCATCAAAATAACCTAATGACTCAACAGTGGCGCCCGAACTAAAAGGTGGTGGATGATGATTCTTCACCACCAAGATTTGGCGATTGGGTCCCCTAATGCCCAGTCGCCTTTTAAAAGGGGGGTATAAAAGGTATTTTCTCTCTCCCCATTCCCTTCCCAATTATCATTAATTTAATAATTTATTAAACTTTTATTTATCTCTTAACATTTATTTTAAATTTAATTTTAATTATTTTATTAAAAAGTATTATTTTAATTATTAATTGTTTTTCCGTTTCATTAGTTATTATTTATCTATATTTACGCCTCTTTTTTCTAGGTCTTCCTTAGGTTTCCGGCACTTCTAGTTTTAGAAATTAAACCCCGCTTTACTTGAGCAAAATGATCATACATGAGATCGCAGTTTCAGATAATTCGGTGTTTCTGGAATATCGCTTATCAAGTCAGTTACAATATCCAAAGTTTTTTAATTATAAATCCTTAACAAATTCGGATACAACAATGCATGTCTTGTCGAAGCGCAGTTTTTTGCGCGACGGATGAAGACTTGAAACTAGAATAATTAATTGTGAATAATTAATACGCCAAAACGAACGAAAAGTACGCCATTTATATGATGCCTGTCGTTTGGCAATATAGAAATCCTGATTTATCTTGTTAACGTTCGAAGCATTGTGTTTTTCTATGTTAGAACTTAAATTATTGATTAAATGCGTCTAACTTAATTGTTAAGTAACAAAATATTTCTGTTGAAAGCAAAACTCGAGTTAAAAAATAAAATCCTAAAATTCATGCTATTTGCTGTTTTAAAATAACGAAAAAACACCTTTAGAGACTATTTTTTTAACTTCTATCTTACCTTTCTTTATGTTCTACCCACGCCCCCTCTCCAAAAAAAAAAAAACCAAGCCAGCCATGTATAGCCAAAGAAACTGGCACTCAAATCTTGGAAAACCCGGACTCACAATAAACATTATACAGTATTTATTCCTCTTTTCAGCATGCCTTCCTAGTGTAATGGGATGTACGCTCGACGGGTATTCGGAAAATCTGGACTTCGAATTCCGGCGAGAGCATTGTGTATTTCTTCAGTTTTCTGACTTCAGGAATTTAAAAAAAAAAAAAAGAAATTTCGACACATGACTCTACAGTGACGCCCGAATTAATTGCTCACCACCAGGATTTTTCAACTGAGCTCCCCTAATCCCCTGTCGCCCTTTAAAAGGGGAAGTGTGTAAGGTATTTTCTCCCGTCTTTGAGCATTCCTTCGTTCTATAACGGTAGCACACTTGGCGCCTATTCGAGAGGCCCAAATTCGAGTCTCGGCAAGGGCATTGCACATTTTTCACATCTGCTTCAAAAGAACCTAATGATTCTGCATTAGGAGATCCTGCTGTATTACGCATTGAGCCGGAGAACCGTTGATACATTAAGACAAACAATTTGAATCGATTGATTCCATTCGAGTTCTTTGGTTGAGTGTCAGATAGGAAGCTGTAAAGGCTGACGCTTATTCGTAATTGCAAATGCTGAAAATGTGTAATTGGATAGAAAGTGTAGAGAGTTGAGACAAAGCAAGGTGGTAACGTATTTAATTATGTAACATTCTAGCTATATGCAAATAATTTATAAGAAAATGTTCTTTGCTTCTCTAAGAAAATAAAGAAGAAAAAAGGATGAAACAGAAAAATTAATAAATAAATAAAATTTTTTAAAAATCAGATAATGACTTCATAATCAGATAATGATTTTAAAAAATCAGATAATATAATACTCTGGTAAAGTTTCTGTCCGTTAGTCGGATGTTTAAGTTCTTAAAGGGTTTTCTTTTTTTTCTGTGGCGCAGGGTGAAGTTCTTTGCCTGTCCTGGTCCCAGGTGGCCGTTTCGAGCAAGTTGCTCACAAATTAGGTAGCGGAAAATCCAGCTACCGGTTACCGGATATCTGTGCAGAGAGCTAAGAATGCTCTTGAAAAAGTGAACAGGAAAAAAAAAAAAAAAGAAAAGAAAAGAAAAAAAAAAAAAAAAAAAAAAAAAAAAAAAAAAGAAAAAAAAAAAAGAAAGCCCTTGGCAGAGAGAAAGTTCTCTCTCTTTTTCATTAAACTAACTAGCCCCCTGTCCGGAGCTGCGTTCACTGTTTTTATTCAAGATTTCCTGTATCTTTCCGAGCATTTTGGGGGGGGGGGATCGTTAGAAAGTAGCTGAAGACGTTAAGCGGGTCTAAACTAAGATTTTATGCTCAGCAAATTTTCGCGTAAAATTATTAAAATGTACTGAAACTGAAAGACAATGGAAAAGAAATTTAGTAGCCGTACGCAATAATAATTGTAATTAACTTTGAATAGGCTTTCCTGTGTTAAAGGCACTATTGGACATATTTTGGAAAACGTGACAATGCAAATCTCTCTTTCTGTGTACAATCTACACAATCATTTTTATACTATTCTGTGAAATGAACCTTTTTTTTTCCATTTTTATTAGATCGGATACAGCGAGCCAAATTTTCGGTCCGTTGAAGTTTGTTATTGCGAGGTTCGACTGTAATATAGAATTATGATGGAAAATCTGCGGCGCATGCGTGTTTTATATGCACCATCCCGCGACGAACAGAATGATCGTGCTTGAGTCCAATGAAGTTTCTCCGAAAGATAAACACGGTTTGGGCTCTTCGCAGCTGCCTCAGCTCTCAAAGCAAACTGGATTTTCTCCGTGTTTGCCGAGCTCTACAAGCTCCTCTTTCCGATTGTCTGTCCGAAGCCTGGATTTGCTGTCCACAAAATTCTCTGTTTCTTCCTAATACTCTTTCGCGCTTTCTTGCGTGTGCTGTCTACTGTCACAGTTGTTTCCGGGATTGGAGAAGGTTTAATGCGAGTTGCATGTTTTCTGCACTGGACCATTTTGATGATTTCGGAAAGCATTTAGTGAATTGAAATTTATCCAGTGGCGCGAGAATTCTGACAAGTTGAATGTGGAACTCAATGTCGTGAGATAAATAATACTGTTATCTTACTATAATTACTTCTAGTATAAGTAATTATGAAGTCGAGCCCCACTATAACGAGCTTCAAAGGGCCGGAAGTTTTGTTCGTTATATCCGATTAGATAATAGAAATAGACCCCTCATAAAAATATATAACTAGCGTTTTTATATTTGCGTGAAAAAGAACAGCAAAAAATATTGGTTGAATTTGCTTTGGCTTTTACTTAGATAGGTATGGTTGCAAAGAACTGATTTAATAACTAATAATTTAGAGAGCATTAGGAATAAAGAATATCCCATGTCTTTCAAAAGACCACATTGCGAGGAACATATGTGCGTACAAATTCATTCATTTCTTTTTGAAACAATACGTCGCGATAGCATTTGGTGGTAACAATTTAAAAAGTGAGTTTCGAGACTAAAAGCACCTCCGGTGCTAAAAAGTATTCATGGCTAAACTACCAGTGACTATCAAAATGCTATTTATTTTAAAGAAACCTGCGTTCCAATAAGAATATACGTTATAGTATCTAAAAAGATTTTTTCATTTCTGTTTCCGTGTATGTTGAATCTCCTCTGCTTGTGTTGTTGCCTAGGCTACTCCCTAGGCGTCATATCTTTCAGTGCTGCAGCAGTTGCTCTCTGTATCGTCTGTCACAGCTTGCAGATTATAGTCCCGCTGTCATCGACTTCGTCACGTTCAGTCTGTCTTTCCACGTACAGTGAAGTTAAGAACCATCAAGAGGATTCAATATCCTCGTTCTATTGAAGGTCCTCACTGTAACTGCCTCATCAGTCAGAGCCTATGCGTTCAAGAAAGTCAATTAGCAAGCACAACTTGCCCAACGTGGCAAACACACGTAGAAAACAAGCAGAACATGGACGACTCCATTTTAAAATTCAGAGAAGCTTGCTCTTCGAATGCGTTGAATAAGGGGAAATTAAGGTGAATATTGGGAGGGGGGAATAATAAAATTCAGAACCTTCTGGCAAAAAGCTACACGAATAATACGGACGTTTTGTTCATGTTGTGAATTTGAACGTGACTTGACAATCGGAATGAACAAGGAAATAAAAAAGAAATTAGTGAACAAAAAACTGATCAGTGATCGATTTTTCTGAGTGATGATATGAATGAGGTTTGACTATACAGTTTTTAGTCCAATGGGGCTTTGTCCCTGAAGGACTATTATTTATTTCAATTTTTCCAAAACTATAACGAATTTTTGATGAACAAACTCAAACGATTTAAAGGCGAGCAATGGCAACACTATACGGGGGAAAAAAATTATCTCCAGCGCGCGGAACTGTGTATCAGAAATTCTACAGATATGCTCGTTTTAAATTATTTTACGATATTGCTGTTGAACTGAATTTTATGGTTTAAGTGCGAAAAATATGATATTTAATAAATAAAGGTAACACACAAAACATTAACAAGCGCTCCTTTAGATGTAATTTAAAATCTAAAATCTGAAATTCTTCAGTTTTTTTTTTTTTTTTTTTAAAGTCCAAATGGACTTTGTCCCTAAAGGACTATTGTTTTCGTTTTGCGATTTTACGTCGGAAACTTTTCAAACTGTTGCCACAAAATTTTGCAGCCCTGTATTATATTTAAAAAAATTAAATAATGAAGAATCTGCATAAATGTATTGTTGCGTGCGTACGGGTTCGTAATGGATTGAGTACACAAGTCGTTAAAAAGTTAATGAAACTAACTAACTGAAAATCTTTCGGACAATGTAGCAGAAACCAGCCACAACCACTCATTTTTGAACACACATAGTTCTCCATCCGAACATAAGCGTCTCAAAGTCCGAATTTCGATTTTGAATTTGCTCTTTTTTTTACCCCTGAGGAGCTTTAGCGCACAAAGCCGGTTAGTCGCAAAACGGGATTTTGCGTTGAATCATTATAAAAGTCTGAATCACTTTTCAAATTGTTGCAAACAGATATTATTGCCCTGTATTATATTTAAAGAAATTAAATAATAAAAAATATACTTAAATGTATACATGTGTTTCGGACTATAAAAAAACGACGGTATCTAGAGCCATCGAATTTTGAATAACGTAGTCCTCCACTCGAATATGGACGCCTGGGATCCCTAATTTTGAGTTTCGAATTTGTTTTATTCTGTGTTTCATATTTTGTAAACTTTAATGAATTTTTCATCAACAAACTCAAAGATTTAAAAGCAAGCAGTATCAACACTATACGGAAAAAAACATTTTTATCTCCAGTGCGCGAGATTGTCTATCAGAAATTCTAAAGATACGCTATTTTTAAATATTTTATTGTGTATTTCAAATTTTGTGAAACTCTAACGAATTTTTGATTAACAAACTCAACGATTTCAAAGCGAGCAGTGGCAACACTGCACGAAAAAAAAAGTTTATATCTCTAGCGGGCGAGACTGTTTATCGGAAATTCTAAAGATAGGCTGTTTTCAAATATTTTAGCTCAAAGGAACATAAGCCCAAATGCTCTCGAAACGTGTATGTGTATGTAAATAGAAAAAATGTCCCTTTGAAAGTAATATAAAATCTGGACGCTTGCAGATTGTTTTCATTTTATTTATTTATTTGATTTGATATTTTGTACAAATTTAATGTACTTTTTATTAACAAACTCGACGATTTAAAGCGAGTAGTGACAATACTGTTCGAAATAAAACATTTTTTAGTATATATTTATATTTTTTTATGTTAAATATTTTAAGTGTAAGAAAAAAAGGGGAAAATTTTTAATAACCGCCCGGTGTTGAAAATGTACCCGAATGGCAACTCTGGAAAGCGTGGCAGATTCCGGGGCTGTTGAAGACCTGAAGCACGGTTACAACCCCCCCCCCTCCCTTCATGCCCGTGAGAGAGAGAGGGCTGCGGGAAAGAGCAAGGAACCGGGGTTTTTTAATGCCGAGTGAAAAAGCGCCCAGTCAGCTGCGACGGAAAACTTTTAAAACGTCTCCTGTCGTTGCCGTGAGGTGAAAGAGAGTGGGTGGAGATCTTTATCCGTGTTATTTAAAAGGAAAAGTCCAATTCGATGCGGATTTTCTATCTGACAAAAGCCCCGATAAAAGCCGACACTGCTACGCAGAAAGGGATCGCGCAGTCAGACTCAAATCAATTGGTAAGACTTCTGCAATTCATCTCATTAACTTGTTGTATAAGGTTATCACCGCAAAATTAAACCCATTCCTTCTTTTTAAAACCCGTTGGTGCTTTTCCTTTGTGGAGAATATCACGCTTTGACGAAGTAAGAAGCTGTTACCAATGTACGTGGCATACGTCTTTCTTTTATTTCCCCAGCTAGGCGCCTAAAATGCTTATTATAAGAATTACTTGGTGGTTAATGAGTTCAGTTAGTGTAATTTGACAGCTCCTAGTTAGTAATTGATAGCAGTTGACATAAAGACCTGTATTTGTTGATTTTAAATAGCTTAATTTGTTAATCAATAAGAGAGAAATTAAATTCTAAAGAAAAATAAAATATCTTACTTTTTGCGGAATTACGCGACGAAGATAATGGCTGACGCGTAGAAGGTAACAAAATTTCTTTACAACACATTTGTTTTAAATAGCTGAGTATGTTGATTAAATTTGAAACCCAAAAATCTGACGCTTTGTCGAATGACGGCTGTTGGGAGGCCTGAAAATAAATTTTTTTATAAATAACAAAATAATAATAATTCGAAAAATAAAAATTTCGAACTGCGTTGCCACTACTCGCTTTTAAATTGCTAGTTTGCTAATCGAAAATTCAATCAATTCGTAAAAAATACATTCCAAATTTAAAATTCGAGCTTCGAGATAAAACATATTCAGATGGTATGTGCCTTCAAAATTTGGTAATTTTAGGGACCGTCGATTTTTTCAGAATACGAAGAACATACATTCATACATACGAATTCTACATTATAATATAGAGATTTACCCATCTGAATATAGAGATTAACCCATTCTATGATATGGAGCTAAAATTGTCAGCTGGGATTTTCCAGTTTGCTCTAAAACGAAGAAAATAATTCGAATATCTTCAAACAGGTGAAACCACTCGAAAAGGCAAAATCTTTTATACAACTTACGGTTTACCGAGTGGCAACACATTTCTTTTCAATCGCTGAGTTTTCTGATTAAATATGAAACATAAATCTTACGCTTTGCGGAGTGGCAACACATTGCTGTTTTAAACCTGTGAGTTCTCTGATCGAAAATTCGTTCATTTTGTGCAAAATATAAAGTAAAACAAAATCGAATTTTAAATTCAAAATTCGGCCTTCGAGATGCACATGTTCGGGTAGAAGACTATGTTCAAAATTTCTCGGCTCTAGGCGACATCATTTTTCCATAATGCTGTTAAATTCGGAACAAAAATATTTTGCGCTTTGATGAGTGACAACAAATTTCTTTTATATCCTGAGTTTTTAATCAAAAATTCCCTGAAATCGAACAAAATATGAAATAAATGAAAAACAAATTCGAGTGTGTTTTAAAATAAAATTCGGGCTTGGAGATGGTGTAACGTCGCCGAACTTCCGTGATGGAAATTCTAAGACTGGTTCTCTTTTTTAACGTTTATTTTAAAACTTAGCACTGGGTTTCTTGGTTAATTAAAATGTAACGTTACAGCATTATTACGGAACGGGAATGACAACGGCTTTCCCGACGCTTGATGCGTCTTACTCGCTGGGGATTTCTCAGGCAAAAGGCCACGTTTTTCTTCTGTCTTATCAGAGTAGTTGGATACACCACCAAGGGGATGTCCTTAAAGAGTCTTTCCTTGATTACTTTTACCAGCCCTTGTGGTGGACACTGGGGTTCATTCCGAAGAGAAAGAGGAAGTTCTCTAATATAAATTACAGTGCCTAAAATCGGTTGGAGGATTATGAATTCAAAATTTGGTGACGCTTTTTTCCGCCGTTATTTCACAATGCAAGGATTATATACGTATGTATGTGTACGTATATACGTACTTATATACAGATTCTTCATTATTTAATAACAGAGATTATAACAGTACGTTGCTGATGACTGTACCAGAATGAAACAGTTGTTAATAAAATACGCTGGAAATTCAATTATTCGTTCTTTTATGTCAAACTGCACTGATGTTGTCATTATCCACCGTCAACTATTTCGACAGTCTGATGGAAAAAATATATCGATTGAAAAAACAGAATGTGTTATAAAATAAATTTTAAAAATCGTTATTCAAAATATGCCGTAATGTATAATAATTTTTTGGCCACCATAATAATTGAAAATAAAATCTGAAATAAGTTTTAAAAAAATATCACATAGTATTATCAAATAAAATTGCCAAGAAAAAATTTTTCATTGAAAATAATGTGGAAGTTCCTTTACAGCGTTAGGTAGCTTTAAAGTAACTACAGTATATATATATATATATATATATATATACCTGAAGGAGCACATTCCCCTCCCCCACGTCCTTGCATGGAATTGTATACTGCTTTGCTTATACATACTTTTTGACTGCTCTAATAGATAAAATGTATGGCCCCGTTTTTGCTTTTACAATTAAGTTGAAAATAAACGCTTTTGAGGAATATATGTATCTGATATTTATTATACTAGTAGTGTGAAAGTGCCGGTTCAGCGACAGGAGGCGGATTGCGGATGAGCCCGGAAGCAGGT
>KL823408.1:0-82037 GCA_000611955.2 Stegodyphus mimosarum
AAAGGTCGCCAGCAGCATGGCATTAGAAAAGACCTATCGTATAGCTGTTTGCATGAAAAGATTTTTATATTATTTTATATGTATATTATATTTAAAATTTTGTAGTATTATATTTTATTTTTCTATATAATGCAATAAATTGTTAAATCTATAGAAAAACTATAATAATTTCACAAAAGTCACTTTCTTAGGTCAATCAGCTTATGCGGCCTCTCTTATTGCTGCCTAATTTAAATGTGGCCTCTAATGGTAAAAAGGTTCCCCACCTCTGACCTAGACAGTTAACCCGCTCCTACACCGAATGATGTACCATTAGATAATTATATGATTATAGACTAGTTCATGAACGGAAGATCATTATTTCGTCATATGCTAAAGGCATTGACTGATGCTCATCACCTAGAGAGCAACTACGCCACTCAACTGGGATATCTATATTAAAGGTATTCTGAGGATTCAATGATAAATCAGCGTTCCACCAAAACCTTCCGTGCATGCTTTCTAGTAACAGCAAGGATGAATAATTAGCTATATTCTCCATCAAAAAGGATCGGTTTTAATTTCAAAAAGACTTTAGATCACTCCAACTATGTATAGCAGCATTTAGCTTTTAGAAAACTGATACGTATTTTTAAGCATATAATAGTATATAATTAAAAATCAGATGTAGACATGACTATTAAATTATACGCATTTTTTAAGTTTCATTTAAACTTGTTTCCTCGAATTTCATTAGAGATACTTTTCTCATTCAATTTATACAGCTCTCACTTCGCGGCATGGCAAAAATATGTAAAAAACTCAAAACATCTTCATTAAAAATTGTGAAACACACAAAAAAAAAACCTAAAACGCCAAATACAGTTAAAAAAAGATTTTTTTTTTCAATTGAAATTAGAATATCTATGCAAAAACGAGCAATTCAGCCAGCGAGCAGGAAGGCAAATTTTTTGGTGCGCAAAACTGAAAGTTTACTTTTGGTCCCACTCGGCAAAAGACACTGAGAAAGTTTGTTGCTCTCTTAGTCTGACTAAACTCACTGTTCTTCTAAGTGTTCCATATGTAAACAAATGGCGCTTTCATTAGATTTAGTGCTACCTAAACATCTTTTATATTGTAGATAATTCTACAGCTATCGCATGCAGATTAACTAAAGGCATAAAATCCTTAACCGGAACATGACAAGAACATACTCCAATCACTTTTAAAGCAAACAATGCACAATTTAGCAACATCCAACTATGAGGCAACTGAGCTCACCGAACCATGTAAGAGAGTGGCCACATATACGTGTATATATGTACAGGTATTTATATTTATGTATGTTCGGTGCTACCGATTGCTACCAAAAAGCACAGCTACATGTTATGGCAGTCTCATATAGAAAATTTCAACGTTCTGAGACTACTCGTTTTTGAGTTATGTGAAATACATACATACGTACGTACGCGCAGATGCCACGAAAAATATCTCTTCAAATTCCACTTCAGATCCATATTACAATCCGTTTTGAAAAAAAAAAGAGTTCCTTATTGTGCCCGTATGTACGCATGTCACGCAAAAACATAATTAAGATGGATTCGAGAGAGGTCAAAATAGGTATTTTCATTGAAATACGATACCCAAAACGTTTCGCAGCTACAACACTTCCTTTACTTCGTACAAGGAAGTAAAAATACATTTTATTCGTTCTTTATTAAACCACGTGATTCAATTAAACATCCATTTAGCATCCAATCAAACGTATAGATTCTGCAAAGCTTCTCAAAGAGGCGGTTACGGCTTTGCTCACTTAAAAATAAATCCTGAAAATACATTTTCAGTTACAAAAGTTCTTATTATGAGCTAACTAATAAAAAAACTCCATAAAATAAACTCCATAAATTTTTCAAAAGTTAATTTTATATTGAACGTTCAACCTGTATCTCGAAAGGTTATTTATTCAAAAGTAACATTTCAAATTAAAATATAAGTATAAATTAATAGAAAATAGTCTCACAACTAACGTTGCTAGTAGGATATCTTACCTCGTCTTCGGTGATATGCGACAAAGGTGGTGGAGGAGGTGGTGGAACACTGAGGTGGAATTTCTCGTCCATTTCCAGACCATACCTTGCTGAAGATGAAGCATTACCAACTATATGCTGCACTCGATAATTTTCAGCCATATGGCGTCTTCGGCGAGATTCACTTCCGAGGTTTCCTGCTGCATCACCTGTGCAAGCGCAGGCCCTGCTATACAAATATCTAAAGGCTTTTGCCAATATGTCACCTATATTTGTGAGGTAAAGAAGCATGAGAGGAATTCCAACGATGGCGTAGAAGATGGTGGCAATTTTGCCGGACGAAGTCCTGGGAGCGATGTTGCCATATCCTGAAAAATATTTTAATGATAAATTTTACAGGATTAATTCATCATAATGTTAGAAACGAATTTATTTCTGTAAAATAAATAAAAAATTGCAAACAAATGCGATATAGGAAATGAATAATAATTATAGTTTCTGTAATACAAGTTAAATGCTACGTCTTAGTTAGTAATACTATAGTAAACACTATGTCTATAATATAAAGTAAATACCGTGTCAATAATTATTTTGAAAGTATAACAGCATACATAATCAATAATGGATTAATTGCAAAAAATGCCGATGTCCGTGAGGCGGTATAATGAGGTATAATAATATATTCATGAGGCGGTATAATAATATATTCATGAGGCAAAAGATAAGATTAGCTTAAAGATTAGATTTGTGACCAAAGGTAAAGCTAACCTGGGTGATTTTACTATTCCTGCATTAAAGTCATTTAAAACTGCATGCCGTTTAGCAGAGCCGGACCACAGCAGCATAGACAAATAAGACAAATGTCTAGGGCCCGGTTTGGGGGAGGTCAAACCGTCTTCTTTGAAAAAAAATGTAAAAATAAAATAAAAGTTTCCTTTTATTTCACAAAATTAGCAAAAGTTTATCCATATACTCAATTTAAATTTAACCTAAATCTACAGGTTTCCTTTTTATTAAAACCCACAGATATAAATGGTCCACTGTACATGAACAACATTTCTCTAACTAGCTGATCTGTAGGTGGGGCGTGAGACTTGATATTGGGTGCGTATTGCATGGTACGCAAAAGTCCAAAAGTGGAAACAAAGAATATGTACATAGATGTTCTTTGGTAGAGAGACGATTTTTTGCTTCTAAATATTAAATTTCAGGAAGTGATTAGTTATTTGAAGTGTTGAAGTAGATTTTTATATAAAAAACTGTATGAATATTGTATATAAAAGGAATTATGGTCACGATTCCGCTGCCGAAAATGAAAGCGTAAGACGAAAATACAGGCAGACATTTTTTAACGTTTTTTAGCATTTTGTGTGTTACCTTGATTTATTAAATATCATGTTCTTCGCACTTAAATCATAAAATTCACCTCAAGAGCAATATCCCAAAATAATTTTTTAATAAGCGTATCTTTAGAATTTCCGATACACAGTCTCACGCGCTAGAGATAAAAATGTTTTTCTGTACAACGTTGCCATTGCTCGCTTTGAAATCTTTGAGTTTGTCAATCAAAAATTCGTTACTGTTTTACAAAATATGAAATCGATAATAAAACAAATTAAAAAGTTCAAATTTGGGCTTCCAGATGCCCACATTCGGGTGGAAACTTTCAATATTCAAAATTGGATGGCTGTAGGTACCGTTGTTTTATCACAGTGCTAGAAACATACATATATTTATGCAGATTCTTTATTATTTAATGTCTTTAAATATAATACAGGGCGATAACATTTGGTGGCAACAATTTGAAAAGTGAAACAACGCTTTTAGTGAAACAACGCAAAATGCCAAAACGAAATTAATAGTCCTTCAGGGCCAATTGCCCCTTTGGACTAAAAATGACACTTACTTACTTTCTTAGCTTCAGAAAAAAACTAATTTATGAAATTAATTAGATTTTGTCTTTTTCTTCATATTTGTCTTGGTAACGGTCAATATATTTCTTTAAATTTCGAGTTTCATTTTTGCTTTATTTTTTTAAAAGTATAACAGTGATAATAAGTTACTTTGCCTAATTATTTCACAAACTGTTTTCAAATCAATTTAATTAGAAAGCCAATTTATCTGCATCACGACTATTTCGAAAATATAGGGATAGGTATAGGTAATTTCATCCATCAAATCATGCATTTCGTAAAAAAAAATTAGCAAAAAGCTCCAAGTGTGCAGACGGATTTGCGTTGGATTACAGCAAAGCATATTAAGGCTATCTGCCTAAAAGGAATAGAATTCGTAGATAACTTTCTAAGATTATTTGCTCGCATTCACGTTACATATTGCAAAAACAATGAATAAATAAAATACTCCTGTTCACCTTCGTTCAGATTTTTACAATTTCTTTATTAACTTGCATCATGATATCAGAAATGAATTCAGCGATAACCTTATTTTGTTTTGCTGATTCGTTACATTTGATTCGTCGAAGCGCACAATAAAATCTCCTCCACCCGATGAGAGTTAAAATTCTAATCTTTCGAAATTCTTATTGATAAATTTTACTATTAGTAATTATCTGTTTAATTTTAGTTTAACCTTTCAGAAAGAGAAATAACGCATGAAATCTACAAACTAAAATAATATGAGAATCGCGCATGCTCCTCTCCAGCCACGTAGAAAGGCTGTTTTAAGTTTATCTTTTCCCCGTTTTTGTATAGAACAACATTCATTCTAAAACAAATAAACAAGAGAAGAAACAGAAGATATGTGATTTGTAAGAAAGGCGATACACATGGAATGGAAGTTTTAAATTAATATAAATGCAATTTCCAAATCTGGTGCATCATTCTCAGAAGAAATATTTATCTGAGAGATGCGCAAAGGAAGTGCGAGTAAATTGGTTATATGAATTATTCAGCTTCGGTTTTGGTTCAGTTAATTATGGCAAAGCACACTAGGGCTATCTGCTCAGGGGGAGGGATACTTCGTGGAAAACTTTCTAAGGAAAACTAGTTCGTAGACATGTTACATATGGGAAAAACTGCGAAAACGCCAAGCAGCTGGCTCGTTCACTTGAAATCGAACCCAGTTCGGAAGTACCACTATCCAGAGATGTTATACTATTTCACCCGCTGGTGGGGTTTCAGCTCCTCAGTGTTTCCATATTAACTTCGAACATTGTATAGGATAATATGTTTGTAGCTAGTAACAGCCTTTTTTTCCAAAAAATTTTATGTACGATAAGAATTTTTTTTCCGTTTTATTTAAAAAATTATAATATACATTTTAATCAGCGACAAAAAGAAATTCGTCTCTCGCCTTTTTTTTTTATCCCTCTATAACGAGGGAGAAAACATTCAATAGTTTTATTCCCTACTGAACACGATATGAACATAGCACCTAATTTCATCCATAACACAATCTGCGTTCATACATTCTTTTTAATGAATAAAAGAAAATAGAATCAGTACTCTCAATAAGATTGAACGTTTTAAATAGATTTAACATTTTAGGATATTATTATGCTTGAAAGCAATATGACATAGCTAATTCGGCTCGAGATTTATTTTGAATCAACTCAGTAGAAGCTTTTAACCTCATCTTACGTGTTTCCAAGTTGTGACGCGATAAGGCAGTTTGTTATAGTCTTTCGAAAATTTTAGTAATAAAAAATTATTTTGTTATACGTTTTGAAGTTATAAAATTTCATCTACTTCAAAGTTAAAATATAATGCTTGAAGAATATTTCCATGTTAGAAGTCTGCATTAAAGGCACAGTAACTTAAACTTTCAGAAAACTTCATATAGACGTTTATCATTTTTTTAAATCTAAGTACTATATACTATAAAAAAGCTAAAAAGTCGCAAACGAAATATAATTATTTTTAATACGAATAAATACATAGATTAATGCATTGAAGCTCTATTGCACTGACTCTTCTGTTAGTCTTTTCATTCAAGTATGTTCATTTTAAACTTACGAAGGAAAATTCTTAACCTTATAAGGAATTTTCACCTTCCCCACTGTGTACTCTCGTGATGTAAGTTGTATCACATGCGACTGATAATCGGAAGTTCCGGAGTTCAAGCATCGAAGGGGTAGCTCTGATCCTATCTTCTCTTTAAATGAAGGAGAATGTAAGAGATTTTCGCCGGCCTAATTTCGTTTCCTCGTGGTGTAAGTGGTAGCACGTCCGACTATCAGTCGAAAGATCCAGAGTTTGAATCCCGACGAGGTCGCAGGCAATTTTTCGTGTTTCCTTCTTCTAAAATCTTATTAAATATGCGAGCTCATCTCTATTAATGTTTGCACAAGAGAAAAGGCAAACGAAAGTTTGTGTTGGGAATGGGAATAAGGGTTGAATTTGAAAAGGTTGCATAACTTCCAGTAAATTTTACGGTCTCGAAGCGAGGACAGGGGAATAGTTAGCTGGTTAACTCAGAATTTGTTAACTCAGACTGTAATAAAAAATTTTAAGTAAGCTAAACTATAATTGAAATCATGTGACACAAAAAGTTTGGGGGTCAAATTAAGTATCTAGAAACGGCAGCGAAATCTATGTAAATGATACCTTAGTTATATTTATTTAATATAATAGTAATTTTCATATCAATAAATTTGTAAGTAATGTCTCTTTATATTAAATATAATGATATTTAAATTTAGATTTACATTTATAGCATAATAAAAATATCTCAAGTGTAGCTGTTATTTGGAATAGGGCAAGGAAGTTTAAGAATATGGCTCTAAATTCTTTTTTTTTTCTTAGCATTTTTCACAAAAGCTTCTCATATGTTAAAGGGGAAAAAAAAAGAAAGAGTAAAGCTGTTTCCCAGCTGAGGTAAGTTATCTTCCCTTCACAAAAGGTTAAAAGTTACTGCCGGAAGAGGGCACGTGAATCCTGTTTCGATGCATTAAATGTAATAGTTTCCGATGTTTGTAATTGATTGCGACGTGAGGCTCAGCTTCCTCTCTTTCAAATCTATGGCATTCCTTGACAGCATCGTGACTTAAACAGCATAAAATCGATCACATCAAGGTCGCTCTGGCTTTGCCCTCTGTGCGGATGGCTTCCGAAACCGAGTGAAATATTTGAAGACTTGAGCATATTTTGAACCAAGTTACCATCGTTCCAAATTTGCTCACTCACTATCCATGTTTGCAGGTAAATGCAAAGTTTTTGGAATTAAAATCATTGTGCATAACTTTCAGTAGGAGAGAAAGTTATTTTACCTTCGGGAGCGAAAGATATTTTAAGATGCCCTCCATTTTAAACATTAGAGTTCTTATTTAACTTATAGGCATTAATTAGTCTTTCCCCAGTATTTATTATAATACAGTGGAGACTAAATTATCCAGCTCTCTTTTTATAAGGTTTATGTTACCTAGAAATTTATTTTTATGTTACTTCTTTTCTTTACCTTCTATTTCTTCCATCCACCTACACCAAAATGCAAATTAGTTTGAGTTTAAATAGCATGTTTGTTTGAAACGGCAATCCTCCACCCAGCCAAAACGTGGATTTAGTGAGTGAATTAATTATCTATCAGACAGCAATATTAAAATCTCCACTAGTCGGAGCCCAGTTACTATTTAGTATTTGAAAGTTATCTTTTGTGTTTTATTACTTGAGTTCCAATGCAGATAGCAGTAGCTAATATTTGTTAATTTTTCTCTTACTTGTACCACAATATGTTCTTTAAATAAAATGTTTAGTCAGGTTTTCTTTCTTTTCTGAGATATTGAAGTTATTCCTGTTTACACATAAAAATAACAATTCGTCAGATCTGGAAAGTTTAAACAAATGTAGTCAAATCGTTAACCTTAGCTTGTTAACCGTCAGTCACTGAGGCAGCCTGATGGAGACAATGAAGCCGCCGGGAAACAAGGAATAAAGATAAGCATAATTACAAAAAGAAAAAGAATTAAATTACAGTAGGCCATGCTGTACTATAAAATAGATTTATTTTTGGATGAAAGGCTGGCGAAAAATTAAGAATGTTTGATTCATCCTTTAGTAAAATGCATACGATATACAGGTATTGCACGTTTTTAATTGTATCATGCTAATTTAATGCCATACTGCTCATACAGAAGTGTCGTAATGGAGGACTCTGTACTGTATTTTGTATGCAGATTGATTTTAAAACATCTGACAAAATTCTAAAATCGGGTAAAAGAAACTGAAACTAGCAAATCTTGTAATGGAATGTGATTCGGGAAACGGCGAGCGCTCTGGTCGAATAAGGTGCGGTTGAGAAGTGGATAAAAGTGTTTTGCTTCCGAAAATCACCATTCCCCGAGCGAATTTTGAGCATTATACATCGCTATACGAAAGCGAAGCTCGCTGATATGCCATTTTATACATAGAACTGGGCAAGCAAACGGAGCGGAGGCTCAGGAAAGATACTCCGGAATCGTTCTCTGTACAATAAGAACAATAAATTAAAAAACAAACCATCCAGCATGATTTCAGTAAAACACAATTTTAAAGTTACCGAATGTTGACTCAAGCATTCGCAATGTTTAGCCAGCCTTTCACCCCAAAACAAATATATTTTACCGTACAGTATGGCCTACTGTAATTTAAATTTTTTCTTTTTGTTATTATCCTCATGGATTTTACATTTCGAAGAGAACCAAAATCAGTTTCAAAAGCGAAGTCTTCCTTGGAAACTTCCGGTTGCACTTAGGAAATTTGAGCTGCAATGACAAAAACGAATTCAGAATTTTGTTTGAGAAAGCAAAATTAATATTATAGCCATTCTCAAGTACATATCTCTGTAAAGCGGGATTTTCCTGCAATACAGCTACCAAAATGAAATATAAAAGCCTCTTAAACACAGAACCAGTCATTCACCTGTAATCATCATCAACTGAACTTAAAGAAACTATACAAAGAACGCTTTCATAGGTTTCTCATTAAATGTTAATATGCTATTTTATGCTGTGTCTGACTTTAGGCTTAGTGTTCTACTACATTGCACTCTAATTGCATTAGAGTTAGTAAAATTAAAGTAGTGTTCTCTATAAAGAACAAAAAAATTTTGAATATTAAGGAATGAATGAATATGTATTTGAATTAAATTAGACACAATGACTTGAATGGAGGATGAGCTTATCACACGGCTCTCACCAACAGTATAAAATCTGTTATAACGTAAATGGTTTGATTTATCGAATTGTGAAAGATCTTTTATGTAAGACCAAGTTTTAACGATATCATGTGCATTGGAATTAGCTGAGAATAAACTGAACTGTTACAGTAAATTTCAAATTTCTTAATCTTTAATTAAATTGCGTGATCAGAGCAAGTTAGATATATATCTTTGCATTCCATTACTAACCGGCCTTGGGAAAGGCCAAGCGGTTAAGGTCGTTGAATACTGATAGTTTGCAGTGGCGGATAGGGCCGGCGGGCGCAGCCATTTGGGGTCGTCATTTGGGTCCGCAGCCATTTGAGGTCGTCATTTGGGTCCGCAGCCATTTGGGGTCGTCATTTGGGTCCGCAGCCATTTGGGGCCGATCAAGAAACTCGAACAATCGAATCGACACTGATGACTCCTTGAGACAACCCTGCGCTTGAGGGAGAGGTGGATGCGCGGGCCGCATACCGTACTAAAATTTACATGAGATAATGCCAGCTGTAGGATAACTGCGCATGCCTGCGCCAGTACTGTGTGCGTTTTGGTAGTTTGTGCAAGTTCAAAAATGTGTTTGCTTCATGTTTTTTCCTCGTTCGAATGCTTATGTCAGTGCTTCGCTTGATTTTATATGGCATAATTGGATTATTGGCATAATTGGATAATTGGATATTCGCATTTAAGGATTTGGGATTATCTTAAATCTTCAAGTGATCAAGGACTAATGTGGACGCATTTGTTGACGTTTGGAGACTGGCTAACTTGTGTTTTACAATTTATTCCCCGTGTTCACTCTCTAAAGTACAATGATTTATGTTAGCTCTCTATTTCGGTTTTGAATTTAATCCTTATTTTGCATTTTCACGCTATATTTACTGTATTAGAAACATTTTTCTACCGCAGGCACTATTAAGCCCAACAAAGCGGATTCATGTTTACATTAGAACTAACAAGAGTCTAATTGTTGTAGATCATTTGGAGCAACAGACCGTATTGTCTTTTTTCCCGTCCAAGACTTAAATACTATCCAGCACTGGTGCACCATTTTTAAATTTTTCTTGTTGTTGCACAATTTGTTCCATTTTAGCGCTGGAACTCTGGATTTAATTTTAAGAATTATTCTGAAATGCTTTAAATAAGATTTTATAATCAAACTATAATTATTGTCATTTCCGTGTGTTTTTGTTAAATGTGGTGATGTAATATTGTGTATTTCTATGAAAACTGACTGCTGTAAAAGCCTGTCGCCTCTTTCAGTTTTATATGAATTTTACGAGAAATTTTTATTTAGAATTGGAAACTTAGAAACTTTGAGTTTATATTTAAATATTAAGTTGTACATTGGGTTAAATCCTATGTAAGCTTAATTGGTAACGAGAGATCCGGCATCGTGGCCAAGCGGGCGGTCTCAGATGTCAATGCAATTGATATTGAAGTAACAGGTTCGAAGGAAACTGCTATTCGAAGAATGAAATAGTTTTATGTTAACAAATAGAAAACACAGTGGTTCTCTTCCCTAAAAACAAAGGTGTTACGGAACTAATTAAAATAACTAATATGATTAAATGTATGAACAATATTGACGTTAATCAGGTTTTAACTGGACATGGTAGGCTTTCGTTCTATTTCAACTGATTTAATCTGAAGGAAAATAAGCTATGTAATAGTTGTCAAATTGATGGTGATTATAGGCATTTTGTGGTTTAACAGCCCCTCTTAGATATATTTTTAACGTTACTGATTTTAATGTAAATACCATTAATTGTAAAGATTTTAAATCATATACCATTGTTCTATTGAAGTTTATTAACGAAAATAGGGGGTTTGTTGGAAACTTCCGTTAAAATTGAATTCTGTATTTATACAGAATGAGTTCTATGTTGTGTTTGTGATTTTTGTTTGCGATTTTTGTTTGTGTTTGTGATTTTTGTTCTATGTTGTGTTTGTGATTTTTGTTCCGTACGTAAGGACAGAATAAAGGACTCTTTTCCCCCAAAAAAATTATAAAACTGATTTAAAATAAATTCTGAAGAGAATATTTCGGGGCGTCTGTGCGTACGTACGTATTTCGCATAACTCAAAAACGACTAGTTTCAGAACGTTGAAATTTTGTATATAGGACTGCTATAACATGTGGATATACACCTTGTATTTTGGTTGCCAATCGGCCGCACCAAAAGTATATAAATATATGTACACTCACGTTTGTGAAAATTGCAACACCAAGAAGGAATCGTCATAATTGAATGCAATTTAATACACAGTTGAGTGGTAGTGGTACAAATAAATGATTAAATGTTCAAAACAAACAAACAAGAACAAGAGATCAGAATCAGTATTTTGTGTGGCCACCACGCGCCGCAATAAGTGCTGCTACACGACGTGGCATGGAGTCAAACAAAGTTTGAATGTCTGACTGAGGAAGAGCATTCCATATCGTTTGTACGCGTACCCAAAGTTCGTCTGCAGACGCAACAGGACGAGGATCACGAGCAAGACGCCGACCAATGACATCCCACACATGTTCAATTGGCGACATATCCGGGGAACACGCAGGCCAAGGAAGAAGCTGTACCTGCTGCGCTGCAAAGAAGGATTTAACAATCCGAGCAGTATGAGGGCGGGCATTGTCCTGTTGAAATACAGCGCCTGGCAAGCTTTGAAGGAAGGGAACAGCTTCGGGCTGTAGAACTTCACGGATATACCGGTTGCTGTTCAGATTGCCCACAATTCGTAGCAATTGAGATCGTCTATGATATGCTATGGCGCCCCAGACCATAACTCCGGGTGTTCGTCCACTGTGGCGTTCGATAATGCACTCCGGAAGGTGGCGTTCACCGGCATAGCGTCTGACACGAATGCGGCCATCATGGTACCACAAATTAAAGCGGGATTCGTCAGAAAACACGACATGCTGCCAATCAGCACGCCAGTCTCTATGCTGATTGGCCCATTGTAGCCGCAGGCGGCGATGGTCGTGCGTTAGGGGGATCCTGTATAAAGGAGTCCGTGCGCGCAGTCCACACTGCAGCAGACGTCTACGAATTGATGAAGCACACAATGAAACACCTGTAGCTATTGACCACAGTGCTGCCAATTGTCTAGAGGAAGCTGTACGGTCCGTCCGCGCCATGCGGACCAGGTGTCTATCATCGCGAGCTGACGTCACATTTCGGGGTCCACTCCCGGATTTCCGAGTTGTCCGACACTCGTCCGTCCACTGCTTCCAAACGCGCATCACTGTGCTGCTGTTACGCTGCACACGAGAGGCTACTGCACGATACGACAATCCAGCTTCACGAAGGCCGATGATTCTCCCTCGTTCAAACTCTGTAAGTTGTTCAAATCTCGCTCTCTTTCGTCGACGAGGCATAAGTACAGATTGAGTTAACGTTTACCAGTAGCAGATAACCACCGATAACCATACACGCCTCGCTACAGCCGTCTATTTATTCGGATCCATCAGCCGTTCAGAGGGCGCTGCTCAGCATACGCATGCGCTACGGATTTGCAATTCTAATCATTTGCATATCATGCGCTACTTTGCATTTCCTGAAAATTTCAGCTCACTCGCGTAAGTCCTTCATGGTGTTGCAATTTTCACAAACGTGAGTGTATATATATCTCCGCTCTGTTACTCGGCTCAGTGATCTCAGTTTCTTTATCCTGATATGTTGGTAAACTGTGCAGTTTTTGGTTTAAAAATATTGAATTATGTTGTTCTGTTAAGATTTTTATGCCTTTAGTTCCCCTGCAGGAGATAATTCTGGAATTATCAACAATTTAAAAGTTTTTTTTAATTGCGCCTAAGCCTAAATTTTGATTAACGTAGCCGCCAAATTTGTTTACATTTGAAACTTAGCAGAATAGTGGATTTGTTGCCAATCTAGAGGAACTAAGCTTCGCAATAACAAAGTAACGTCTTCTTTTATTATTGCGAATTGAATTATGCTTAATTCATTCTGGAATTATCATTTAGGTTATTAGCTTGTTTTTGCGTTGAAACTGTAATTTTAATTGTACAAATTGTTTTTTTAATTGTTTTAACTGTACTTGGTGTTTTATGTTTTTCTATAAATTTCAAATTTTAATGAAAAGATTTTGAATTTTATGTATTTTTGCCTTACCGCGAAGTGAGAATTGAATAAATTAATAGCGCATGCACATTGCCTTGAATCGTCTGCGAAAAACTGTTACTTTTTTATTTGTTTAATTTCTTTAATATATCTTTTTAGATTCATTATAGTATTTGAATAGAACGTGTGGTAATCTTCAGATGACATAATTTTTGTGCACTCTGAGTTATAAAATGAATGAGATGTGTGAAGTTAAGTGGTTAGTGTTAAGTGAAACTGTTAAGTGAAACTAGCGCCAAAGTGTCGCTATGGTAAATAAATATATTGAACTTTAAAGAGTGCATTTATTCTATTGTGGTTTATGCGCTATCCACGAGGTATATTTAATTCAAAATACGTTAACTGTTAATTCGATATGTTTAAATGAAATTTAGGAAAATTGCGTGTAATTTAATATTCCGTAGAAGGAAGTCATGGGGTCAACACATCAGTTTGGGTATTTATCGTTTGGGTCACCGCTGGCTGCCCTCGTTTGTGGAAAGACGGAGGCCCCTTCCTTTGAGCTATAGGGATACTCTCGACCAAGTGGATCGAAGGGAGCTTTCTATTCTTACAGATCTTTACGGTAGCTGTAGGCTGTTGGGCAGGGGTAGATTAGAGTCTATAGTCGACAGTGTACGACAGCGTCGATAGTCGTAAATAGATTTATGAAAATACAGCACAGTCACGTTCTAATTTAATTGTGAAATTGAAAATATTGCATTATAACTGAAATTAAAAAAGACTCTCTAGCAAATTTTACTGTGCCAAAGTTGACGACAAAAATATTGCAGTTGAATTTTTTACGTTACTTTTTAGATGCGTAGAATGGATAAACGAAAAATCAAAGGAGGTGCACAGAAACTCCGAGAAAAGAGACAAAACCTCTTGAAGGATATTGCAAAACATTGCTCAAAAATCACGGATTTGTATCCTGGATTTCCAAAACCAGCACCGTTTCCCCGATATTTACTGCGCAAACACAAGAGACTACCCTTTCAAAAGCATTTGAGGCTGAAATATCAAACACATGCGAGTACAATTCGACGCTGCTAACAACGGACACAACCAGTACAGAAAATATTGCCGTAACAACAACAAGAGCATCGTCATCGTCTTTTTCATTTTTGTCGACTTTCTATTTTGCACGGCCGATCGCAGCTCAGGATCGACAGGATTTTATTAGCAAACATCCCTGCGAACCTTCAGTTTCAAAACATTTACCTTTTCTTCCTCATCTATCATTTTATCATCCTAACGGAAGTAATAGAAAATGGTTGAGTTTCTGTAAAGAGACAAACGGATTAGTCTGCTTCATTTGTTTACTTTATTCCGACAGCTTTAACGAAAGTACTTTCGTTAATGGAGGAATGAGAGATTGGAGCTATATAATACAACGCGTGAATGAACATGAAGCGAGTAAAATTCATAATAAATGTACAGAAGAACATAATATGGATGTAAAAGGAAAAGACATATATAGTACTTTGTTTTCAGAAACGTCGACAATTCGTCAAAAAAAAGGCAATAGAACGAAAGCCAGTGTTGGAAGTAATTATTAATGCTGTTGAATTTATCGGAAAAAGAGGAACTGCTTTCCGAAGTCATGGGAAGGAAAATGCTTAACATATGTTAATGTTGATCATGGAAATTTTCTGAAGACGATTCTACTACTTTCAAAATACAAACCTGTTCTTCAGAGGCATATCAATGTTTTAACGAAACATGCTGGTCGTCAAGGTAGAGGGAGTAGCGCAACATTGTTACCTAAAATGACGATAGATTATATCATAACTAGCATCAACAACATCATGAGACGGTTAATGTTGGCTGAGATTCGAGAAGCGAATTTTTACGCACTTCAAATTGATACTACTACTGACATAAATAAAATGGACCAATGTTCAGTTGTTATTAGGTATCTTCATAAAAAAAAACATATATGGAAGAGTGATAGGTATTTTATCTTGTACAGATTCCACTGGACTCGGTATGTGCAATAGGGCCATCAACTTCTTAGAGAGCACGGACATTGATGTTAGAAAATATATCGGCAATTCTACGGATGGCGCGTCAAATATGCGAGGTGCTTACAATGGTTTTACTAAATGGTTGAGTGAAAAATCACCTCACCAAATTCATGTTTGGTGTTACTCCCATGCTCTCAATTTAGTATTGGTCGATTCCATGAATAGCGTTTTAGAAAGAACATCTCTTTTTTCCTTAATAAATGAGTGTGGTAAAATCTTTAAAGAATCCTATCTAAGAATGGATGTGTGGAGAGGACTCGACGAAAAAACCAAATTTAGGAAACTTTATCTCATCGATGAAACTATTGGAGTTCGAAATACTACGCCCTAAAACAAATTTTGGCACGTTCGATTGCAAATATAATAGTTTATACGTAGAATTAATGCTTGCACTCAAAAGTATTGCTTCCAGCGATATACAAAATGCACAAGTACGACAAATGGCAAAATCTATTTTGGACAAAATATCAACTTTTTTGAAAATATTTCAATATACTGAGCCAGTAACGAAATATTTGCAGACTAAAGAATTAGATTATATCCTAGCATATAATACGGTTAGGGAGGGTACAAGCTCTTTAAAAGCCGTTTCTAGAAATTTTGATTTAATATTTAGCGCATCAAAAGCATTTGCAACGGACTGCAATAATAAACTAGAAAGACTGGGTTGTGATATAATTATAGAAGAATAATTACCTGTTAAAAGATGTCGGAAAGTGAAGCAAACGGACAACGAAGGGTCGTACGACTATAATTTCAAGTGCCCTGTCAAACAATTTGAAGTTACTGTCTTAAATTTTATAATGGATAACACCATTTCATCGATGGAAAGTAGGTTTAAAGGGCATAGGAAGTTGTATGAAGACATATCGCTTCTCGATCCCAAAAACGTTTCGAAACCATTGTCGCCGAACTCTTTCGACTATTTGTCTACATTATTAGGGCACTATGAAAGTGTAACAATTGATAATCTTAAGGATGAATATCAGGACCTAGTAAGTAAATGGGAAATACTAAAAAATTCAATTGAAAATCATTATTTTGAATCTGATACTGAGTCAGAAGGAGAGAGTGCTCTATCTATTAATGAGCATTTATCCAAAGCTAAATGCAATTTTTGCAAAAATTGCGTCGTATGTGTATATAAATTACTCTTGAAATATAATTTATATAGTATCGCGTACGCCAATGTCTTTTTTGCTTATAAGTTTGTACCCCCCTATCTATAACGCAAGTTGAATGCGAAAGAACTTTTTCAAAATTAAAGAACTTTTTCAAAATTAAAAATTATAAAGAGTAGATTAAGTAGTATTATGAAGCAAGCTAATTTGGAGTCATTGTTATTGATAAACATAGAGAAGGTATTTTGGCTAAAGCAAAAATTGGAGATATAATGGAGGAAATATTTGCCCTGGCGCCTGGAGCTGAAAAGTATTTAAATGGCTAATTACGAATCAACCGCTGTTTTGTTTGTATAGTTATTGTTATTTATTGTTTGTAGTTTTTTGTTTATATATATATATATATATATATATGAATAAAGTGTTACTTTTTTACAAAGGTATATTTTAATTTTATAAAATTATTCTTTATGATGATGATGATAACGATAACTTATATGTATAATGACATTTTAATATGGAGCCTTAGGGCCGGCATATATTTTCCTGCCAGGGCCGATTTCTTTGGCCAATCCGCCACTAATAGTTCGACCGTGGTTTGAATCAGAGCAAAAGGGCTAGCTGCATTGTTGATTTTTCCCGTGAGTAACATGAATGCCAGCTAGGCTCCTTTACAAAATCGCTCACTTAGGAAGATAGCCCTCGTATGCTTTGCTATAATCAAATAACCTAAGGTAATCCTTACTAGCTATTCATTTCCTTCTTTCTCCGCAACACTGTTCCTTAATTCCATAAACTTGTAAGACATAGGCAAATCCCAAAGGGTTCCACCACAGAAGTTGATATTATAAACTGCTGCACGACTCTGAAAGGTTGAGAACCTTATGATCTGTGTTCTATTTCTGGAAAGTCAAATTAATTAAACTGATATTCTAATGATATTTTAAGCACAAAAGGTTTGATTTGATTTAACATGGCTTTCAATTTACTCAAGATTTTTCCTTGATTCTTTTATCGTTATAATGTTTCTTTGCCTTTAACAGATCTACGGATATTGCCTCAGACAAAAGTATTCATGTCAGCATAACATGAATCACTAACTTTAAAAAGAGTGGAAGTCCAAAAACAAACATTTCGAATTAGTAATAAAAATGTAATATTTGCTTTAACGTTGAGTAACAGAAATTTGACCATATCAAAAATTTTTAAAATTATTTATCATTTATCATTTATCGATTATATTTTAGACTCACCAAAAACATAACATTGCCACTTCTTTTTATTCTTCAGCAAATTAGAGAGTAATTTGTAAAGAAAAATCTGCTTCTAGAAAGCAGTTCATTCAGTGATTTTAGGAATATCAAGATGAGTAGGCTGACACCATTTTTCGAAAATTCAGTTTAATTGCCATTTAAACAGAGAGTCAGAGAGAAAACAGAGCCAAACCGAGTTTTTGATTCGAATTAAAATATAAAATAGATGCGTTTTAATAAAGAAGACTGCAACCATTTTTCAAACTTTTTTTAATTTCACAAAAATGAAAGAACGCGTACCCTTGTATAAAAGACAATACAAAGTTTTTGAAACTACTAACTGCTTCAATTACATGCAAAGTAACTCATCCTGAAGTAGATAAAGATTTATTTTTAAGGGTTCAGATTATATACTTTTAATAGAAAACGATTAACATTTTCTGAATCTAAAAAAATGATGATTTTTGAACATTAATATCTAAGCGAACAATATATTTTTTGTTTAATATATTAATCAAACGGTATGTGAATCTAAATATATATAGGTTCATAAAAATGTATGAACCAATGTATTTTTAGGTTCATGTATTTTTTAGTTATGAACCAAACAAATACTTAATTTGTGATTATATCACTAAAATATGATTTCATGAATACGTTAATGTGTGTTTATTGCATTGGTATGCTTACATATTCAGGTAGACGAAATATTTTACAAGGAAACCACGGGTTGATTCCAAAAAACTTGTTAACATGTTAGAAATATTCTGTAAGAAAGGTAAGTAAATGCATTAATTATCATACATTGAAGTACCAAACCATATGTGTTTTCTTTTAAAGAAAGACTGATAAGTGATAACCTCAAATGCATGAAAATTATCGCCATGTTAAGAAGAATTATGTTTTCAGGAAATCATTTTAAAGGAAAAGGATATAGCATTTCATCAGACCAGTGCATTACGTAAGTGATAAAAATCATGTAATCGAAAACATACTTCATACCTATTCTTGAATTAAAAAAAGGCACGGAGATTTTTCTTTTTTTTTTTTCAGAGTATAGTTGTTGTACACATTTGGTAAATTTTGCCAAGAATTCCAAAACCAGATTTTGGAAACACTTTCTCCATAGAAATACAGTGTTCTGAGAATTTCAAGTGCTCAACATTCTTAAGAATTCTAAATGTGAGAGGACATTGTTTCGAGTGCCAAAAGCCAAAACAAAAAATGGTTTCTAGTTCCTGTCTAATCCTATGCGTCAAAGATCTTTCTCTGGTAATTTATGTGTCTTTCTAAATCTCCCAGACAACGTTAATGAAGCCAACAAACATCGCTCTTGTCCACGGTCTTAAAAGAATACTTCCAACAATAAGAACTACGATTCTTTTCTGCAGGAATCCATGCTTCATGACATCGATTAAATGGGATTATTACATTCCGAGATAAGATCACAGCGGTCAGGTGATAGCACTCGACATCTTCTACATGTCTGTCGGGGCATTCATGGAAGGAATAAGTAAAAAAAAAAAAGAAAAAAAAGAAAACAGAGAAGGAGAAAGAAATGCTTCCCCAAATTACCCTTTCTTCGTTGTGTAATAATTTAATGTCATTGATGTTAGATTCTGATACCCTTAAAAAATCAAACATTTTATCTTTGTTTTCCATCTCTGACACTTGCTGATTAATGCAAATTCATTTTGGAAGAGATACTGAAGTGTTAATTAATTAAAGGAATACCAAATGAACAACAACCGATGTTTTCTCTGACTGTGAAAAAAAGATTATACTAACTAAATAATTAAAAACGGAAAACAGCTAACATATGTTAGATGTTTTTAGTAATAACCTCAGTAATAATCTCCCGTCTCTGACAGTAATTAATTACCTGAACAAATACCACTTAGATAAAATCAGTGTATTCTCTAATTGCCATCAAAAGGCTAAGTAAAAATATAAATCATCATACATGTTACTTGTGCGATGATTTCAATCATCATGCTTATAATAAGCACAGATTATGCCATCGTAGTTATGTTTGTAAAAAACATTTAATTTTATCACAAAATAAGAGATTTTAAATAATGTTAAAACCCCTTTGTGTGTATAGATTCTAAACTATATATAATTCCAAAATATTCTCTCTAAAAACAGTAGTCTGTATATTATAGAGTTATTTGAAGGTTGCATCATTGGATTGTTAATAACATAACCCGTTAACAAACTACTTGGAGTTTTTAAAAGGCACTAAAAATAATTTGCTATTTTTATTTCTATTATAAATTCCATATGTTATATGTTCCATGTTTCTTATATTTAATGCAAGAAGTATATAGATAGTTCTTAATTATTATTCATAAATTCAAAAATAACTATTTATAAAATAGAGAAATACGAGGAATCTTTTACTAGCTATATTTTGAATTAGAAGTTCACAAGTTCATCTTGGCATTAAAAAAACATTTCTTTTATGATTTAACATATTTTTAAAAAATTCAAAAGTACGCTAACAATGCACGACCAATTAAATCTCTGGTAATATAGTACTTGTGGTTGTAACAAAAAAAGCGTGACATATAAATCTTTGTAAGTTTTATACAGAGTGAGTAGTAAAAGATTCTCTATTATATTCTTTTTTGTTTCATTACTTAAAAATGACTAATGTTTTTAAATTTGTATTTTCGTGAATTTGCATTGCAATATGAGGTAACGCTTATGGATAGATTTTAGATAAAATTATGGATTTATTTTTTAAAAAGAAACTTTATTATATAAATTATTTAGTTGCAATTACATCTAGCAAAAATTTCTGTATCAAAAAGGCGGTCACAGAAATGACATCTAGAAAAGTAACTGCAAGGATAGCAGTGGGATATTCTTTATCTGAAGTTCATTTTTAAATTTTTTTATTTTAGTCCATCTTAACGTCATGCTCCAAACTGGACGGGATGTATGGTTTTATGCACGGAAACCTATGCTGAAGAGATGTAAATTCAGTTCAGTTTAATGTTTTCATTACCTGATAAAACATTCTTGATGAAACTTAACAATGGCTACAACTTTGGAAATGTTACCATTTCGTGAAATAGCAATTAAGCTTACCATAATAAGACGTTATAAAGAAATAATGACTAATGGAGTACTGCAGAAAGATAATAAAAAAATTAAGACAACCGGTTCTCCCAAAGATCATCTTTACGCAGTAAAAGACATACTAGTCGACAACGGCTTCAGTTGCAGAACCTGATGCTCTATTAGCAATATTAACATGGTGAAAAGGAATTTCTCTTAAAGTTTTGAATGAATTGTTACTGATATGATATTATGTAGAACGCAATAACACTAGTTTAATAAATTTCGACAGTTTCGTGACATACGTTCTCTATTCTTGAGCTTAGTACTGTTATCTGTTTCGCTACTAATCAATCACAGTCTGAGAATTTTAATTTTAACAGAAGTGTGGGCAATATTAAAATTACTCAAACCCCACTTTACGTTTATTTTCAGAAAATAAGCTTATGGCGGAGCATAAAATACGGAGCAGAGTAACATAGAAAAATTATTTATTAGAGAAATTACACGCATTTGTGATTGCTATCTAACTCCCAAAAATATTTCCTGTCGTTTTCTTCTTACCCAAGAAAGCCTTCAGTTACATATAAAAATATTTTCTCTTTCAAAAAAAAAAAACTTTTCGACTTTGTAAATTTCTGAATTGTCTAGATGTGATTTAAAAATACACAGATCGATCAAGAAATGCATTTATCCCCAACTCTACCTTTATTTGATGACTAAATTTTAGGTAATATTACTTTTTTTTTCGCTCTCACCTGGATTCGAACCAAGAGTCTTGGAATGTCTTGTAATGGCAAATGGATGTGTTAACCACTTACACCACGATAGCTCATTAGGGAAAGGGCAGTATTTCCGCCCGCTTAAAGGACAACTGTTGAAAGGCATAAAAACCAGTCGATCAGGTATGTGATTAGTTACCAGGTGGTATACCTAATCATAGTCCACTTCAATGCAGTTCGTGAGCCACTTTAGAGAGCGTTAGGCTTTCTGACATTGGAAGACAGAATAAACAAATTATCACCTCTCCGAGACTCTAGCTACGAATTTTCTGACGCTAGCTAAAGCACTTACACCACAACAGTACCCTCGGAGAATGCAATAACTTTCGGAAAACCTAATTCAATAATTTCATAATCAAAAGATTGTTATCTTTTGTATCCTCGGTTAAAACAAAATTAGGAGAAAAAGTACTTTAATCGGTGCTATTTTGATAGATTCTACGCATTTCAGTATGTATGGCACTTTTTTCCCAGTTTTAAAGTTTTCAGTTAGGTGATAATTTAAATGACATACAATGAGTTAGGTGATACTTTAAATGAACCTCCTACTAGAGAATTCTTTTATTATGTGGGACCAATGCTTCTGTCCCTTATCAAAGACTGTCCGCTAAATAGAAATACGTTGGTCTCCTATTAGACAGTACGGAAATCCAAGAACTACCCGTTAATGAGAAGTTAATGAAGGTTTGACTACGCTTAAATTTTCCTCTGGCATTTCAGTGCTATTGCATAGCTTTAAAACGACTTCTAACATGTTAATAATGATTATGTATCCGTTTCCTTTTAAACCTGATACATAAACTTTCCGAAATTAAACGTTCATTAAATTAGTATGATAAACTCGTCTTAGTAGAACAAAACAAGAAAACATAGCCGAGATATACGAAAATAAAACACATTATTTTTCGTATCCATGAATTTCCGTGTAAAGTTACGGAGCATTTAATTTTTAACTAACAATGCTATTTCACTAACTGTATTTTTCTCTTCGGAGTCCATACACTAAGTTACTCTCTAATTTCAGGGAACATGCCCCATTCGCAACCTTCATCCTGAAATTCTGTGCTTTATTTAAAACATTTTTGCATTGAAGCAAAAGTAAATAAATTCTGTTGATAAATAGAATTTATTAAATGATGTGTATCATTAATACCATCTAGTAATTTGGGTCTGAGTATTGTATTTCCGTTGATTCAAAAAAGATAATTCCAAAAGATTATTTTATTAAGTATGCAAAGATATCGTTTCAAAAATATATTCAGAGGTACAGTAATCATTCTCCGTAATAGTTTCATAACCGTAATTAGTGAAATATAAGAGATTTTAAAAAACGTGGAATTCTGAAAGAACTCCTTACGATTGTCGCAAGAGTTTAGTATATGGACACCTGGTTAATGAAAGCGCACCATTTTTTGCAACAGAGATATTCGTTTATGCTTAAAGAAATAAAATATTAGGCTCCCATTCTCTCTTTAAAAAAAAGACTAAATAATCGCTAACCAGATCAGATATTGTGAAAAAAAATATCTTATACAAGGTGGCCCACGAAAATGTAGCTCGCCTCCGGCAATAATCTGACAAGATAAACACCATCTTTCGGAAGCGATGTGCATATATTGAGTGAATAGAAAGACAAAGCTGCAACACTGTGCTTTCTTTGGCAACAATTCGCCATAGAGACGGGCAGTCAATAGCTAGAAATCAAGAGGCTGTGGCCTTCTTCAAAGAGCATAGCACTGGTATTGAAAGCGGGCTACTTTTTCGAACGTCGCCTAGCATTACCTTTTATAGGCACTGATATGACAATTTCAATTTCTACTTGCCATTGTATTATTAAATTTCGTTATATGGATAATCAGATCAATAAATCTTAATTTTCAATCATTTTAAAATGTTTATCCCCTTTATGGTATCTTAAGTTAGTAATACGTTTTAATATCTTGGAAGAAAAATATTGAGTACAGCTGCAATTGTTATTTTCCAAAAAATTAACCAAAATAAATCCGAGATCCGGAAATGTATAAGAAAATGAAATATTCAAGTTTTATTTCAAGATCATTTATACAATGCCTATGCAACCTTTGTTTCGCGAACTTAGAGTAATACAAACACACTTGGATCCTTTCCAGTTGGCTCAAGATACTGCTTACGTCACATTCAAGCAGCTACTGTAGCGTCTCTACTGTAGAGATGAAATATATACATTTCATACGATACTTACTTCTCCGTTAGTGACTTTAATGTATATTTCTTAACAATCATATCTTTTTAATGGCTATGAAAGCGGAATTATGAGAAGTGTCGAAACTTTGGTAGCTTTTAAGCATAGCAATAGCTTAAAAAAAGTCCCAGTCACTCCAATGAAATATGTACTTTTCCCTCTTCCGACTACTAGAGTGTTACACTTCAGATAAAGTTACTACACTGTTACTAGTACTAGACTGTTACACTCCAGACAAAGTAGTAAAGTTTTTTTGGTATTTTTAAAACATCAGGTTTTATTTACAATTGACAGTAGTGCATGCATTTTTAATAATTTAATACTATGACGTTTTCTGCTTTAATTAATTATAAAATTTATATTTTTCAATTTTTCAGGGTATAAAAACTAAACTGTCTTTTATTAATCTGTAAATATATCTGGTTCGTGAGACTGAAGAAGAAATTAGATGAGATTAATTCTGCGTAATTTGAGGTGTACAGCTTTTATTTGCAAATGCATAGAAACCAGATTCGACTTCTACTGAAAACAAAACTTAAATTAATTTAATCTAACACAAGGTTTTATACCAGACAGCTTTGTTATTCTAACATAGCTACTCTTCTGTTGGAGGTCAGCCGAGTCTGTTGAGCGTCTGTTGGAGGTCCAGAGAAATTAATGAGTCAAAGACGCTGCTTTGAAACCTTCCCCTTTCTCTTTAAATTGGAAGAAGGGGAGTATAAATGAGCCAGTTTTATGAACTTGAATCAAAAATTAAGAAGGTGTAAATGGCATTGGTAACACAATAATGGAACTTTTCTGCGAAGATAAAGATAACTTGATTTCCAGTCGAGCTAGGACTTAAATTTTTTAAAGATGGAACTACTACTTCATTATAACTTAGTGCAATTCCAGATGACTCTACCTCATCGGGATGTGATGGCGAAAGTCCAAACGGGTTGATCAATGGATCGAACGTTCTTTCTGTGGTCAATTCCATAAGATAAGTCTGGTTGTCTTTTTGGAACTTCTTGTATGCAAGATCAAAATATATTTTCAGTTCTGAACTAACAGCTATGGTGAACCCTAATCTTTTGCCCAGCCTCCCAAGAAGATGTTCAACATCCAACAATGTTTCATACCACTTCCTAGCCTCCTATTTTTATTCTTTCCCCCCCCCCCTTTGATCTAATGACCTGCCGTGAGAGGTTGAGGATGTTAGAATGATTCTTCCACGATGTTTTCATCGCGTTGTGTTTTTCATCAGATGGGCATATAAAACACTTGAGTAACAGTCTAGGTGCAATACACTAATTGATTACCTGAATTTTACTGCATGTAATAGCTTTGAAAAACGTTTGAAACTTCAAAAAAAGCTTATATATTTTTTATTGAAACATTATAATAGATAAAAAAGGAATGACATAAATTTCTACCTAAAATATTTCGATTATTATTTGATAAAACTTTGCGATATATTATGAATTAAGATAAAATTATAAAGGGGGTTTCGCGAACTGCCTAAAGTTGTTTCTAAATTCTTAAAAACTAATGGATTACTTTTATGTTATATCTTTAATAACACACATAAAATTGACAAATTACAATTTGTAAATGTAGATTACCCTTATTTTTAAATGAAAGATTCTTAGAAAGGGTTAAGGTTTGAAGAATTTTCATTTTAACTGGGAGACGAGGAATACTCTCAACAACGCAAAAATGACAAATGTATCCAACACCACTTCTCTTTTCAGAAGAGCAGAGCTTTAAAGAAAGTTTGAAACATTTACTTCTTTGAAAATAACGAGCAGAGATTATTATTTCTAATACTAGCTTACATTTTTCAGTCACATCTTCTATCACAATATGAGCAATAATTTCAAAAGAGACGAAATAATTGATTGAAATATAGATTTAACACTTACAAAGAAGTAAAAAAGATATGCCTTTTACGTGCTGTTTATTTAACAGTTACAAAGAAGTGAAAAAAATGCCTTTTACATGCTAAATTTTACTACACAAGGAAAGACAGCCCTATACATATAAAAAAATCTGAAAAGATCCATTTTGACAGTTAGCGAATGCGATTTAAAAATGTTTTTATGCGACATCTGTACGTAAGGACAGAATAGGGGACTCTTTTTCCCCAAACGGGTTATAAAATTGGTTTAAAATAGATTCAGAAGAGATTTTTACGTACGTACATACATACGTACTTATGTAAGTATGTATGTATGTATGTATCTCGCATAATTCAAAAATGAGTAGCCTCAGAATGTTGAAATGACAACTAAACCACTTCGAACTTGGTCGCATTGTAGGGTTGCGTGAAGCTGGGGGGGGGGCATACCGAGCAATAGGCCGCCACCTGCAGCGTACAGACACTGCTGTGCAAAGATGTTGGCAGCAATGGTTGCTACAAGGAAATTGCCGATGAAATGAAGACTTTGGAAGGCCAAGGCCCACAAATGCGAGCAAGATAAGATGATTGTTAGCCAGGCCCGAACCGCCTCAACGGTACCATTGTCGATTATTCAACGCATTACAGCCAAGTCTAAACCTCCCGTGATACAGCTCACCATCTCACGGCTCTTGTCCGAGGCGGGGCTACGCTCACAGAGGCCTTTAAGACGTTTGCCTTCACAACATCGGTGGAGTCGTCTGGAGTAGTGTCGCAGCCGATCATCATGGCTGCCTTCAGACTGGCATCGTATAGTGTTCAGTGATGAATACTGCTTCACTTTTGAAGCAGATGACTACCGTGTTCATGTCTGGAGAGGACGAGGCCAGCGGTCCCAATCAGCCTTTGTTTTACAAAGGCGTAGAGCCATAACCCCTGGTGTGATGGTGTGGGGCGCTATTTCTTATGACAGCGACCCATCTTTAGTCATCCTCGGTACATCTTTAGCAGCTCAACGATATGTTGATACCATCCTGCAGCCGGTTGCATTCCCCTTCATGGCACGTCATCCCGGGGCCATTTTTCAACGAGATAATGCAGGGTACATACCGCTCGCATATCTCTGGACTGTCTCCGTGCGGTTGATACTCTTCCTTGGCCAGCAAGGTCACCAGACCTTTTACCAATCGAGCATGTCTGTGACATGGTAGGCCGCCAGATTCGGACACCAAAAAATATCGCAGATCTGGAGCGACAACTGATGAATTTCTGGCAGAATGTGCCGTAGGATGACATTAGGAACCTCTACCACTCCTTGATTCGACGAATTCAAGCATGCATTGCCGGGGCGGTTCGACAAACTACTAATTTGAACAGGCAATGGCTGATTGTGAGCCTTGAACAGGTACTTTGACCTTGATTTTTTAATCATTTTATTATCTGTGTAAGATCTATACGCGTATTCAGTTTCATCAAAAACAATCACTTCCTTCATGGTGCTTCGATTTTTTGCAAAAGAGTGTATATATTATGTGTGTGTGTGTATATACTCACTCTGTTACTCGGCTCCGTAAGCTCGGTTTTTTTTATTCTTATACGTTGGTAAATTATGCAATTTTTGCTTTCAAAATGATTGAATTATGTTGTTCTTATTTTCCGGTTAAGGTTTTTATGCCTTTAATTAATTTGCCTTCAATAGTTGTAGAATTATCAACAATTTAAAAGTTGTTTAAGTGCAGCTAAGCCTAATTTTTTCACCGTAGCAGACATATCGTTTTTACATTTGAAACTTTGCAGAATAGTGAATCAAGTCTTTTTGCTCCTTCATTTTCTTTTTGCCGAGTGGGACCATAAGGAAACTTCTAGTTGTATGCAACGAAAAATCTGTCCGCTAAAGGGAACATTTTAAGAGAAATTGACTCGTTATTATGTTATATTTGGCGTGTCACTGAAAACTCAGTTTTAACCAGATTGGAAATTCCAGTGTTCCACTTGGCCTCTGCCGAATTTAATCTGAATCTGCCACATTTGCCCGCACGGCCTCTGCCGAATTTAACGTCAGCTTAAGAATACAGGAATTGGCTTAGCGTCTTTCAGCTCACTATCACACTTCGGTTTGTTCGAAAATTATCATGCAGTTTGTATGTATAGCATGTGTTTAAAATTATCAGTTATGAATAGAAGCAGTTTTTGTTCAAGTGCTGGTTCAAAAGTCAAAGTCAATCTTGAACAGCCTAATAGTGTCCAAAAACCTTGAAAACGAACCGCTGAAAATTAGATATAAACAAACTAATATTGACTAATTGCACTGATAAATCATTAACTAACTGCATTGTCGAATATAAGTATAGATTAATATTGACATAGCTTGATTGCATAATAATAGAAGATACTTTGTGCTAAATTTTATAACTGTAACAATATTATCTATAAAACAACTAAAATGCCCTGCAGGTAAAACTTGAAAATGAAAACAGCATTCTGTGCTGACGTAACAAGCAGAAACTAGCACAAAAAAATTCGTTTCAGCTTTTAATAGATAGACATGACATTCCAAAGTACTGCATAGTTTTTTAAAAGCGTTTACATATTTCTGTGTTAAAAACTTCTTATTTTTTTTGAAAATTACTGCATAACATTTCTTCTTTTTTCCTATTGCCCTTTCATTAGCCTAAATTATAATTATGCCACTTTTCCCCAGACAACAAAAATCATAAGCCCTTTAGCGTTTTTTTAGAAGCAAAATAGAAACAACCATTATATCAAAATTAACTTCTATTATGTTATAATTATAAAAAAGCATACAGCAGTGATTTCGCAATTACGAGATATCTTAGTTAAAATATTGTTGAAAATTTTATGCATTTCTTTCAAACTGGCATTTTTGATTTATGTCCATTTTCTTTCCAAGCAAGAATATTTCTAAGCAGAAAACTAAACGTTAGAATTACTCACACATTCTGAATAAACTGCGTTCCCACTTAAAAAAAAAGGAATAAAGTTTAGATTGCTTCTGAAGTAAACAAATAACTCCTTTCAAAAATTTTGCTCTAACTATGCTCCGAGTAAACGTTTTATGCAAAGCTCCAGGCAATAGTCAAACCCAAAGCATTCTTTAGAAAACAGCGTAAAAAACGTGAATTTCCCTCGGGTACCGCAAGTTTTATTTGCATTCCGTTCTAAAACACAGAATTCTCGAACTCTCAATTGCGGTTGTGTTACTTTCTCTGCTTCGTCCTCGCTCTTTCAAAAGCATTGGACAAATTGAAATTCAAATCATACTTCCTAAACATTCCTATTAAAACCCATCTTCTAGCGTTCGCTTAGGGGATAGAGAAATAGGACTGGCACTAGCACTGTTCTCGAAGGGATTCCGAACTAACTCCCGCTTCAAATACCCCAGTGACATGAAGGGCTTGACTCAATCGCAGCCCACTGCGCAGGCTTAGCTATTGTCATACGTAATTCGTTATTTATATGCAGAAACGTTTGCAAGGGTCTTAAACTCTATGCATCTGTTGATGCGTTTCGGAATTCGTGTGAGGTTGCACGTCCGATCGCACGGAGTCATTCTTTTCTAACAAACTGGAAAACAAACATCTAGAGAAAAGGGCACAAAATAAATTCCCTCGGGGAATTTCAAAATGATAAAAGGGGCATGAATAGTGGTTTCATATTTGACGTCTGTTTCTAACACATAATTAGCAAAGTAATTTTTTAAACCAATATTTTAGACATGATTTTTAACTATCATGTTTCCACAAAGAACCATATCTCAAGCTGTTGATAATTCTTTCTTATTAATGCATGAAAAGGATGTTTTCTCCACTACAAATAATTATCTGAAGGTTATTGCCAAGCGATGAGCATACCATTGTGAATCCCTTAACAGACAGTTTTATTTGCACTTTATAATAACATAATCACTTTAATGGCAAGTTGTGCGCTTTAAGTAATCGCTTTAATGGCAAGTGTAATTTTATGCCATTAAAACGATAAATAAAATGTCTCTCTAAAACTCTAATATGTCAGTTACAAAATCTGTAATCTGTAATCTTTTAATAGTTCTTCTATAGCCTGTCAAAATAAAATGTAATGGCAATGTATAAAAGTTTGTCGCAACATATAGATTGCAGTTTTCTCTGCATATTTCTTAGTTTTAATTTTGTTCAAACGGTAATAATCTTTTTCAAATAATAATGCATTTTTAAGAATTTTGACACTCTTCCAGTTACTTTAAAATTTATTTTAAAGCTCGTTAGAAGACGTCTGCATCTTTTCTGCTTTGTATTAGACTCTAATTTAAATTCAGTACGATAAATAAATTAGCTTTTTAATAGCACTAAATAAAGTTTTTAAAGTAATAAAAAAATGGTTGCTCGTGCCTAATATTTGCGCACAACTTTCTAATTATCCAAAAAAATTGCTGAGTAGGAAGCAAGAGGAGGAAAAAGTTGTTATTGTCAAGCGGTACGGTTGAATTTCCAATCCAAATCTTGTTTAAGAACTACAAATAGCACTCGTCGTCTCTTGACACCAGACGAATATGAATTGGATTTTTTTTTCAATTCCCATATTGCGCAAACTGCAACATGAAATTGAATTACAAAGCAGAGTGCTCTACGTGAGTGCTGGTAATAAATTACTCGCCGAATTTTCTGGAGCGGTTCCTAATTAGAAATAAGCACAAAGCAAATCGAAAAGAATGCAAGATAAATAAATGGAATAGCGAGGAGGGAAATGGGAATTAAAAAAAGTAGAGGAAAGGAAAGACGACAGCAGAAACTTTTCGGAAACCCGACCACAAAGATGGCGTACGTTCCCCTGGGTCGTCACCATAGCAACGGCGCCATCGTAATGACAATCTCGCCTTGTTCCATCCGGGCCGTTGGAACTTAACAGGCATCCTGGCATTTAGCTATTTTGTTTACTTTACGTCAACCGCAAGTGAAATTTTTCGAGGAAACAAAGTTACTTCGACAGTAAACCTTGACATGAAAGGTTACGGTTTTTCAGGATTCAAATAACTTTGACATTTTAGCACTCTAACCGTTGGCTGCTTGCTGGTTAGCACAATTTCTAAAGCAAGGATTTCGAAATGCATTCGAAAATAACCACAGATAGGTACTGGGAAGATTTTGGAAGAAGTGTCTCATATCAATTCATAAATTGTGTGAAGATCGGATTAAAAAGGAAAAAATAGAAAATAAATGTTTTTCATATTTCATATTTAATGCTATCTTTATTCGTACTTAAATAAACGAATTTTATGTAATACCAGAGCAGTTATAATGGTCTGTATGATATCAGATTTTTTAAGGACTTCACAAATTCTTGATGTGTCCGCCATTCGAGACACTTGTCTGTCTTTTGTTTGTGTCTGCAAGTATCTCTCAAGTAATTCTTTCCGTGAATGTCCGTTTTGCAGTCTAGTTTCATCAGTGTTCGTTGTATAGCTTAGTGGCTGATCTGAGTAATTACTGTGATTGCTTTAGCTCCATTAAAAATGCGCAGTAATTTAACAACTTACTAGGATAAAATCACTTTAATAAGGAGCATAAGATATTTTCAACTGTTTTCTACTTTCCTCTACAGACAAATTAACTCATACGCAGTGCATCTATTCTAACGACGTTGCATAATTTTCGATCACACTAGCTTCATTAGAAAACGTTCGTGCAGCCTCAGTACAGTGAACAGCTTCTGTGACAGTTAATAAGAGTTCTGAGAAAGCTAGGTCATCGTTTCCTTCTTTTACATCTTCATCTCCTTTTCGTTAAAGATATCATCTTCGTTGACTTCTGCATAAAAGTTCTTTATTGATATTTACGTTTTGCCTTGTAGAGCAGAATTTGCTTCCTGTTACATCTTCTAAATTTAGCTTTTTTAGGCGAATTTTCGCAGTAGAGCTTTTAGTTTACATGATCTGCTTTATTAAAGCTAAAACCAACTTTTTAAGCACAAGTTTGAATATTGCGTATTTCTACTCATTTCCAGCTTCCAGTGACATTTTCGTATGCCTGCTTTATATTAAATTTAAAACGGTCATTTTTGCTCAGTTTTAAAAATTGCTGGGACACTAAATGATAGTGGTCAGTAAAATACTCACATCCAAAAGGTGAAGAACGAAAATACAATTACTAGTGACTATAATGTGCATTTTGATAAGCAACGAAATCTGGAGTGTTCTTGGAGAATAGTTATAAGACCTACAACTTTTTACAAATTATAAGCTACTTTTTCCCTCCTTTCTGCATGCTTTCGTGGTGTAACGGTAGCAAACTCGGCGCGTATTCGAGAAATCCAGGTTCGAGTCCCGGCGAAGGCATTGCACATTTTTTTACGTCTCCCTACTTCGAAAAGTTCCTAACGGCTCTACAAGGTGTTTCTAATACCGTGTATTAAATACCTGGTAAATCTCATTCTGTTTTCTTCCATCTCACACTATTTCCGATTATTCACGTCCTCCACTGTCACCCATTTCTTTTTTCCGTGAGCACATGTTGCGTAATTCCTTGCAATCCCGGAAGCATAAAAACCACTCACTACTAGTTTTAAAATTATTTACCACTCACTACTAGTTTTAAAATTATTTACCACTCACTACTAGTTTTAAAATTATTTATGTTCAACATAGAACCAATTTTTCTAGCTTTTTCATGTATCATTGGTTCATTTATAGGTACAAATAATGGACGTTTTTCGTGGAACCATTTTATGGGCGCTGCATACCGCTTCAAACACTTCCGCTTTCATGCTTTCCCAGAACTGTATTCATTAAAATTTACATTCTGTTCAAGTTATTTACTTTTCTGTAGAAAAGTTGCTATTTTCTACTTTCTAGAAATTTCTATTTTGTTTCCATTTCTATATATTTAAGATCGTCAAGCTTTACTTAAATAGAAAATGCTTTCTTGTAGGCCTCGATAGTAATCAGGTCTTAGACGTTCTTATTTAAATTCCATGAAGATATGCTGCAAAAAGGTGTGTGGTATAAATCCATTAAGATCAGGAACAAAGTATCTCGGGAATGTCAATGATCGTGTATGGAAGCGAGGGAAACAGATTTAATAAAGCGCAGCCGTGACTAACCGTATTTTTCAAGATACAGTGCCAAACGAATATCCCTGTAAGTTAAATAAATGTATGTAATCACAAAAAAAAAAATCATTGTATGAAGAGATTTTTAAGATTTATGGAATAATGACGGAAAGTTTCAAAAAGATTCGTGCAAAGGCATATGGCATTCTATCTCATATCGTTACAGCAAGAGCCCGCTATATTTACCTTTGCCATATATAATCCTAAGATTAACATTTAGAATTCATTTAAATGTACTACATGTCTTTAATTTTGAAAATACACATTTATTAATAATAATACATTGGCAAGATAAACTTTTGATAGCTACTGAAATACGCTAAAATATAGCTTAACAAAAGTAGTAACACTTCTTTTAAGCGACTCCTTCTCCATTCAATTTTAAAACTAACTTATAGGTATTAATGAGTATAATGACCGAACTTGACCAAGAACGAATGAGAAAATATCATCCCGTACTAAAGGTAATAAGTAAATATCCGAAATATGTGATTATTACTGAAATCAATGCATGAATTGTTAAGGAGTTTTATAAATTGTTAAGAAATTAACTTTTCTTAAAAGTAAGATGGGACTCAAAGGCAACGAATAAATTGACTTGCTAGAGACTTGATATGCTAGAGATGCAGTCTAAGATAATGTTTCTGAGGTATTAAAATACCTAAAAGTATCATAAAGTTTTTCTTATAGATTTGTTTGCTTAAATATTTTTTAAAGAAATATAACTGTTTTTAACGGAAAACATTTAATTAGTATATGGAAAGAATGATGTTACAAGATTACACGTTTAGATGGACTTTCAACTTCAAAACTTTTAGAAAAAGTTAAAACTAACATAAAGTTTGTCAAATGATTGTTTTCTAATTAAGTACTTAAGGCTCACATAGGCTCTGGATAATATAACCATTTTAAAGTTTGATCTGCTATCTGATAGTCATAGGTGTGTCACAGTAATAGCACATTTCATGCTTTCTTTTTTAGTATTACTCTAGAAAGCCTTAAAATTATACTTTCCTAGAATTGGTTCTTAATAAAGTGTGCATTGGTTATATTTTCTCAGCTCTAGGTAAACAGAAACTTAAGGACTGTTAAATACTTAATTTATGATGAAGATGTTATTTTCGAATTGGTTCAAAATTATACAGTTGGAAATTGTTAACTATGAAGGTCCAAGTATTTATAATCCCAATAATAGCTTTATTCGTAAGGTAAGTATTAGTTTTATTTATTGAGTACTGATCGAGCATTACAACTCAACAGTAAAGGAAAAACCGGTAATCAAGAAAACTGCTAGCCAGGGATTGCCATACTTAGTAATGATAGTCTCTCTATATGCTAAAAGGCATCCCAAGTAAAACCAACAGCGAATGCCTTACAAAAGCTGTAGGTGTCTGTACTGGTGCCTAAAATTGGGAAAATATTAGAATGAACTCAGGATCAAGGAACGATGCACGAAATTTAGTTTACATACATTGACCACCAGACCATTTACCCTAGTAACTCTCCTAGTAATTACAGTAACTCTCCCTCCCACTTTAATGAATCTGCTTTTACCCTGCAGATAGAAGAGTGCGAACTTGAGGAGCATTAAGAGCACGCAACAGACAGCATATCATACAATTATTTTATACTTTCCAAGATGGCTTGCTAATAGCATCGATTAGCATCTACTAGCACTACATTTGCTACGTCAACTCCATGTCTAAAATCTGTCGAAATGCTGTTGTGATGTCAATAATAACAAAATGTCACTGTGCTGTCTCTTATGGTTTCCGTTTCCTGAGGCCCACCAGTGGCCGAGCGGTGAAGTCGCCAAACACTGGTAGTTCGGTCCGAAGTTCGAATCCCGCGAACGAGCTGGATGTATGGGCGTCTTCGTGGTTTTCCCCTGTGTAACGTGTATACGGGCCAGTTCCCTTATAAAGTCCCCCACGAAGACATTCCTCCCCTTACGCAGATAGCCTTCGAGACTTTGCCGTAATTAAATAAACCAAACCATTTCCTGACAGGCAAGGTAAAAGGGTATCATTCAAGAGCATTATTTTAAAATCTGATAGACCATGGCATTGAAATTTCGGCTGCTGTACCATGGTATTTGAAACTAAATTTCACAGAATCAAAAATGATTTATATTTATCAAAGTATTTTCTTTGTGGCATATTATTTCCTCGGTTCGGTAGATGTCCCAGTTAAACGTCAGATACCAAATAAACGAAGAAACAATAGTAATTTCATTTATTGAGATTTGTTCTCATGATTTGTCACACATAAATGGCTGCAGCTAACCGGAAAGTACCATATTATCCTTTAAGTGGCAAATGAAATTTTGTTAGAATGAGAAATTGGTTATATTAGTCATATTTTGATGCGCTGCTTTCATTAAATTAAATAAAATACACTGTGTCTGATACTTGAACAAAGATATATGTTAGTAATTTTCATGTCCCCTCAAAAATTATTACAAAACCTCTTGTACAGATTTATAGCCTTGCCGACAGCATAAGTAAATTAACACATATTTTGCATGTTTTATGCAATCAATACTGTATTCTTAGATTAAAGCATGCTAAAGAAATACAAGATATTGCTTAGAAAATAATAAAGAATGGAAAAAGTATTTATAATGCTGTAGGTTAGTACATTAATCATTAGTTTACGTGTTCTCTTCGCAAAATGATTCGTTTGTCTATCCGTACTTATATATTAATATTTTCTTATATCATGCAGAACAGTGGATGTTAGAATATTGGTAACTCTAGATACCAAAAAGGAAAATATTTTATTGTAGACTTGTGTATCATTTAGAGTAATAAACGATGAATTATACTAGTATCTATTTGCATTTTATGCACGTGATGATTTTAAATGTGAGCTACTAAGCTATGCGATTTATCCGCATATTTTTCAAACCGTCACAAGCTTTCAAATACTTTCTAATATATTCATTGACAAAATACCCGTATATAAGCGAAGCTACACAGTTCAAAACCAAATTGTTCAAGGGTCAGCTGCAGTAGCTGGCTTTCCTACAATAATTTAGACACACGTGATTCCCTCGAGCAGAAAATCTGTTAAGCATATCTGTCAAACCTTCATTTCAGCCGACACATAACGACAATATAAAAATTCCGTCAAGAAATTCAATAAAAAACGTAAGAATTGCGATCCGTTTCTTGGACCAATGCCATCCTAGTCTGTCAAGTTCGATGTGACGTCATTGGATATGTACCAACGGAGCGAAGAAGTTTTTTGTGGGCGGTCTGTCACACCCATTCTCTAAACGCACGCGACAGGAGTTTGGAATACGGCGATCTTGTGAATTGGGAGAGCTAATAATCTTTTAACTGTTTCTCTTCCACTCGACAAAGGTGGCTCGAAGAGTAGTTCTCTGACACTTTTCTGCTTGAAGATTTATATGTGTGACGACAAAATTAGCTGTTGCGAGCGTCACCGAATACGTCTGACAATGTTGGAGTGGGCGATCGTATTTAAAAACGTTCGTTTCGAGGGACAGGATAAGTTCGCAACATGTCGTACACATTATAATTTAAGCGCATATAGCATATGTTACGTTAAAAGGCGCTGATAAGTATATTTTTGTCTTTCAGAGAAGAATAAGGTACTGCCTTGGAAGTTAATTTTAGATGACTTTCGGTTTTAAAAATAGATTGAAATTCCTTTAACTACTTTTATTTGTAACAATATTCTTTACTGTATGCAAAGTTCAAACATTCTTTCGTATTAAATGTTCCACCAATGGCCAAGCGGTTAAAGCTTTCTAAGAACTGGTAGTTCGTTCTAGGTTTGAACCGACAGGAACGGGCTCACTGCATGGTTGGTTTTAGTGGTTTTCCCCAAGTCTTACGAGAATACGAACCAGTTCCCTTGAAACATTTTCCACGAAGGCTTCCCTTCTCTTGAGCAGAGAACCCTCTTCTGCTTTGCAATATTCAAACAATCAAACCAACCTTTTGCATTAAATGTAAATTACACTAACGTTTTTTAGCAACTGTTTTTCACACACATAAATAAATCAAATTTGTTGTATAATATTTTGAAAGAAAAACGCTTGTACGTAATTCAAAAACTAATATTACATCAGATTTTAAAACTTCCGAGTCTCACTTAGATTAAACGACATGTATTGGTATTATTCGATACGGCATTTTGAATTACGATAGAATATGTTAATTCATTATGTCAAATTGCCCTCATATAGCATTAGTTATATTTGTGTAAAATGATACAGTGACATTTTACGTCAAAATGCGCATAATTATTTTTGTACATACATATATATTTTAATAATATAAATGTTAATGCAAAATGTTAGACAACTGCAGATTTCTCTAACAGTATCGAATCCAGTTTATTTGAGATAGCAATCAAGAACGAAATACCAACAAGTGAAAGCCTGCACAGTAATAACGAACCAAATATCTAACGAAAATTTATTTTACATGAATAAATTTTAAACTAAAAAAAAACTAATAAAAGAAAAGACTTTTTTAACTGCGCTTGGAAGGTTGTGACGTGAATATGTTTTACGAACATGCAAAACTCTCTATACATTCCAAAAAAATCTAAGATCAATTTTGGACAAATGTTTTTGAAAACTAAATAAATGATAACAGAAAAAAAAAACAATAAAAAAAATTACCTACACTACTTCGTGAAATAAAAAATTATTCTTGAAATAATCAACAAATTATCCCTAAAAACCAAATTATTGTAATGAAGAAATAATTTTTACGAACTATGTATTTAGATAGTTCATTTTAGTAGAATTATAATTAAAATTGCTGTATTTCCCCGTGTAATGCAGTGCGAAACAAACTTTAAGAAAAAGCTAATTCATATATCTGAGTTCACGCGGAACTAAACAACTCGCAACAACAATAACTAAGCAACTGGGAACTCAGACTCCAACTACCGTTGATATGCCGCGATTATCGTACAAGTAATGCATGACGTGTTCCGGCTGTCTTGAAGTGGTGTTCCACTGTGGGCCTGGAAGTAAACTGAGACTTAAGCTCAGTCCAAGATGAACTGTCAAAGTGTAGAAAGGGAAGTGACCATGGTCACGTGAGCAGGTGGTGACATTGGATTAGCTGGGTCCTTATCTATTAAAATTAGATGAAAGACCCAAAATTTCCTGAATAATTAAATAAAATAATTAATCTCGAGTGGAGATAATCTTCATCTGTCATGTCATGTAACTGCAGAGCTGCTTAACTTTGCAAGTTTAAAATAAACACAAAAATTAAGTAGGAAAGTCGTGAGTAAGGAGGAATGCAGCATAAAGTCGCAGATTATGATCTTCATTTAAAATTTCATAATGGAATGAACTTAAATGCCTCATGTGGCTGCAATCCAATGCATTTTGGAAGAATTTCTCGTTTGTCTTGTGTAGATACTTGATAAACATGTTAGCATTAGTCATAATTCTGAGGAATTTGCTTTGCACAGTTTGTAATTTCTTTATGTCATTTCTTGAACTCGTTATCAAAGCAGGAAAAGCGCAAGATATGATAGGTCTTACAATGAACAGTTAAAGCAGACGTTTTTTGGAAATATCTAAGTTTGAATATTTGCCGATGAGCGGGTAGAGACATTGCATAACTTTAGTAGGTTTACTTGTAATATGCTGGAAATGATGGGTCCAAGTCAGTTTGTTATTTAAAATGAAACCCAGATAGCGAGTCTGCTTCACGATGGGGACGATTTCGTCGCATAGGGTGAGAATTTTCTTAATAGGGATGAACTCAGACGCTCTCTCTCCGGCCTTTAATAGTTTCCAACCGATCGCAAAAAATTTCAAGCAATTTCTGCTTCTCGGAATTTCTGAAAAGGAATAAGAAGATGGATCTTCTGTTTCAACACAAATTACCTAGATAACCACTTACTTCAATGTTAAGTGCACCTGCCCCTGTATTCTTACTTTTCCGGTATAATTTTCTCTTAAAATTTGTCTCGCGCTACATTGCACGGGGAAATACAACAATTTTAATTATAATTTTACTAAAATTAACAATCTAAATACAAAAAGTGTCACGTGAGAACGGATTCGTAATAACATATTTCCATTATAATTATTTCATCACTTTCCTGATTCTATTTCTGAATAAAATTTATTATTAAGCATCATTTTCTTCGAATTTATGCCATATACAATTCAACAGCAAACTTAAAAATTTTAAAAGTAGCACAGCAGCTCGCGATACACCGTTAAATGTTTGGCATATATTTTTTTTCCTTTCTCCTCCCTCCCCCCTTTTTAAAGTCTTTTCTCAGTTCATCATATCAAGGTTCAGTTTTATTACTATGATGGCTTTACAAAACTTTTCTGTGATTTTATTATTAACCTTTAGTGTATTTACTTTATTTATTAAATATCATGTTCTTGTCACTTACGCCACGTAAAATTCGATACAAGAGCAAAATCACAAAATATTTAAAAACAGCATATCTTTAGAATTTCCGATAAACAGTCTCGCTCGCTTGAGATAAAAAGGTTCTTTGCGTAGCCATTGCTCGCTTTGAAATCGCTGAGTTTGTTCATCAAAATTTTGTTAAAGTTTTACAAAACATGAAATGTAAAATTCGAAATTCAAAATTCAGGCTTCCAGGTGCCTAAGTTCGAGGTGAAGGGCTACGTTATTCAAAATTTGATGGCTTTAGATACCACTGTTTTTTCACAGTGCGAGAAACCTACATGCATTCATGTAGATTCTCCATTATTTAATTAATGCAGATTCTGTATTATTTGATTTCTTTAAATATAATAAGGGCGATAACATTTGGCGGCAACAGTCTGGAAAGTGATACAGCGCATTTAAGTGTTTCGACGCAAATTACCTTTTTGAGACTAATTTCCCATTCGGAACTAACGTCTTATTTGGGCTACTGAATAAATGAAATCAAAAATTAAAAAGTGTCTCGTAAAATTGGATACTTTTCTGTTTTTTATTTTTTGAAATTTGTTATATATATGAAATAATAAAAAAAAATTAGAAGTAATGACCAGAAATTTTGATGTCGTAGAATGCTGAGATGCTGATCTACACTGAATAAGAAGTTTGGCAGTCTAGGCAGATTAAATCTTCATTTTATTTTCAGTAAACATATTGCAGCCACAAACAACTTGCACATTATTTATGCCATTTTCAAGAGGTTTACATTTTTGATAACTTTGCAACAAGAAGAAAGCAGCAGACAGCAGCAGCAGCAGGCCGAAGAGTAGAGAGCAAGCGCATTACGTTCAGGGTGAAATCTTAATTCAGACTGAGTTAGTTTTGGTTTACGATGCATTTTGATTGGATAATAAATACTTCTGTAAAATTATTATTGGCTGCTTGAGTTTTAGTTCCATTTACATCATTCAAATTATGTAAAAGTCATATGACATGGATTAATCTAGAAATGACGCAGTGCAGAGAGAGGTTACTATTTTTAGAATTCAGAAGGGAAATTTGCTGATTTAATCTTTTACATATTCTTTATATTTATTATATATATATGTGTATATATAAAACTTTTTTTTTAAATTCTGTTGTCAATGGACATTTAGCAATTATTTTTTTTTCACTTTTTTGGCATCATCCGGTTCCTTAATTTCTTTTACACTATGACTGTTATTCTACTATCTGCCTACATCTGTATGTTTGAAGCAACAGGAAAAATACTCAATATAATGCCATTAACGACAAGGCCTATGAATTGTTATTTTATTTAAATCCACTGGAGTTTGTGGTTCTCGATGTCAGATTAGACTTGACCTTGAATGTGAGGAAAAGCGACCTATGCCCAACTGCTCTTCGTGCCATCACTTTGGAAACCATTAATACTCGTTATCCTCCAAGTGAGTGGCCTTCATGTTTATACTGATTTGGATGTTTATACTGACCCTTTTGGATTTCACCCAGGGCGCTGGTGCTGGCGTCTTCTGTGATCTGTTTTCCTTTTACGTACATGTGGGCTCCCATGCAACCCACCTTGATGGTGAAGTCGAGGCCATCTATTTAGCCCTACAACAGCTTTCTGGCTATCTCTGTTCTCTTGATAAAGCTGTAATTTTATCAGACTCAAGTTCTGCTCTTCAGGCCTAAGTTCGAGAGTAGCCTAAGCCTAAGTTCGAGTAAGCGAGTAACCTAGGAAAACAAAGTGCTCGTGTCCAGAGCTGCAGGGAGATGTTGAGTAGAGTTCAAGCAAGGGTTGCTTTCCAGTAGGTGAAATCATATTGTGGCCTTTGGAGGAAACGAGATGGCTGACCTTTTGGCAAAAAAAGGTACGGATATTCTTCAGAGGTCTTCCAGAGACCTACCTTTTCATTCTGCTAAACCTGAAATTAATAGGATTTATAAAAAATCTTTTTGTAATGCTGCTAATAGTGTTTCTGAAAATAAATCATGTAGGGTGCTGTTGGAAGCTGACTGTGTCTCGTACTCTCCTCGTGTTACTGCTGTGGCTGAGTTTAGACTGTTGACTGGTCATGACTGCCTTGGTTCTCATTTATTTCGTTTTAACCTGACTTCCTCTCCCTTATGTGCTTTGTGGGATTTTGGACAAATCATAGATACTGCTCATCTGGACGTGTGCTCTGCACTTCAGAGTTTAAATTGTATTGTAAAAAAGTATTGGAGAGCTCGTTGCCTAATGACCTGATGGTCAATGGCCTGGCATTTGATAAATAAATTTATATGCATGTATGTTACATTCCTAATTTCATGGCATGCACATGCCACCACTTCCTTTGATTTACATATATTGATGATACTTTGAAGTCCCCAGAACTGGAAAAAAATACTTTTTAAACAGTGACTATTAGTTATTTTTAAAAAAAATTACTTACAGTATGGCAAAGCATTCGAGGGTTATTTACCTAAAGGGAAACCTTCTGAGAGAAACTGTTTCATCTTCGGATTATGTGTGGAAGGGACACCACGAAAACTCCCATGCAGCCAGCCTTTTTGCCGGGATTTGAACATACGTTGAATTCCCAGCTTTCTCCTACTTCACTATTATCCCGCAGGTGAATCTTCGTTCTTTTTTGCGATTTATTTTTTAATGCATTATATTATTATAGCCTTAAAATACTGTTCTAATAGAATGATTTCTAACACTCTCGCCAGTCATTTATTTGATCGGAAACCAAAAAAATATTGCATTACTAGATTGTATTATTACATTACTATTTTGTATATTACTGCGCTTGGGCAGATCGCTATATTATCTATAGGGAAAAAAATATCCCCCACTCATGGAAAGTTTAGACAGCAATAGCTCATTAAAAAAATTCTTAATAAATTTAGATTTAAAGAATATTTTTTTAAAGTGTGAATTGATGGGTTTTCAGTACTAAGCAATAAATAATGTAAAATAATTTCACATATGAATTTTAATTAATATGGCAAATAAAAGGAGAAAACTAAAAATTTTCCAACTATAGTCAAACAAACAAAAATCGCGTCAACTATGTTTGCAACTATAATGTATTAATTTTTATTGTCCAGTTAAAAAAATTACATGTTAAATTTGGGAATCTCTATCGTTGTGCCAAATAAAATATTTGCATAGAAATCTCACCATGTATAATTTGATTCTGTACTGTGCATACTATTTTTTCTATATCGTTGTTTCCAAATTTATAAATCTATACCACTTTCTTTCGATGCATTGCCATTGTAAAGAAACGGTAGCCTTTCCAGAGCAAACTGAGTACATGTTGCAATTCATAAAATACACTGAGTCTTACTACAGTTTATTTGATGTTTCCAAAACTTGAACATAAGCATTTATTTCCATTTCATATTTACCAGATGATGCACCCATTTTCACTAAGCATTTAAAAAATGCAACACAGATTCAACATGCTCAGAATTATTTCAGCTCTTTTGAATGGAGGACCATTATGTGTTGTATCTTCTTAAACTGAATGCTGAATCATCATTTTCAACATGAAAGTCATTCAGATATTTAGAACATAAGCTTTGTGAAACGTTTCATTAAATTTTACCTGAAGATTTGTATATGGTTTAGTGAGATGACTAGTTATTTTATTTAAGAATTATTTTAAGCAATAAAAGACAGCATTTTGACATGCCTATATTAAATGAATGCGAATCTAAAATGCAAACTAAAAGACATGAAGTTAAGAAATAATATTTAAAAAAATAATATGAAGTTTACTTTCAACTGCAATAAATAATACAAAGTTAAAATTTAAAATCTCAAATGATGAGATCAGAAGTTACATCCTAAAGCGTAATAAATAGTAACGAATTTTTAAAGCTACAGAGTTTTAATTTGAAATCTAATGCATATTCAGTGCATCTGCCAGTCGTTTTGTAACCAGAAATCATTGAAAATACTAAGTATGAAAGGGGAAAAGAAATGACATTTCACCATTTCGTTTTAAGTATTTCCCAGATCTCTGCCCATGATTTCATGCTTCTCCGTCTGATTTGTTATGCATGTACACTCTTGTCATTTCAAAAGATTTTACGCTTCAAAAGTCTTTCAATGTCACCGAAAAGATTGCGAAAACAGAAAACTATTTCTAAAGGAGTTCATTATAAGAGGAACTAGAAAAATTCAAATCGACTTTAAATTGGATACCTATTAGGTATCTACTATTTAGTGTTGTATTGAGTAATGCACAGAAATCTCTTTTCAGTGATAATTCATACTTGTTAATTGAGATAAAACATCTAAAATACGTAGTAAGAGCTTTCTTCGATGCGCTTTATCACAGCTGACGGCACTTTTATGTTGCTTTCCAATGTTAGCAAACCATTTTCATTTGTTTTTGCCTGACAATTATAATTTCTGTAAATGTTCTCTCCATTTCGGTAAACTAACAATGGTATCAATTAACGAGGCTGTTTAATTTGTTTTGCAAATACTGTTACATTGTTTGCAAGTTCATTCGCGTAACTTTAGCATGATTCTGATTGAAGTATCCATTTTAACAAAGGCAAATCTAAAAATTGCGCCTCTTATTTACTTAACATTTAATTTACTGTCATCTCATTTTGCGTCCTCTTCTTCTTCCCCGTGCCGAGTTGATTTTCTCGGCAATGTGGGGCATTCTACGTTGAAATTTTGCAGATGCTTTATAAACAATATGTAATGTCTCATAAATTCAGTGTTTAGAATTCCATGAAGTAAATGACAAGTTATAGAAGAACGTTAATGTTGATTCCTACACAATACGCTTGCAGATTCGGAATCAAATAAAATGTAAACAGCAACATTTGCTTTAAGCTGAAAGCATGCGCGATTGCTCAGTGACTGTGAAATTGGCAAGTGCTTTTACTTCCCGTACACTTTCAGCTATTAAGCATTATTGTAAAAACCATTCAGAATGATCTAAATAATGAATGCACTTCTCAGCCATTTAATCAGTGCAGCTGTAAGAAGAATTATAAGAATACTGCCAGTTAAGTGAAATTTTTTTATGTTTATTATATTATGTAATCAATTTTTAAGAAAAGGAAAAAGAGAAATTTGAATAATAATAATAATTTAAGAATATTTAAAGAGAAGTATTTTAAGCACTTTTTTATTTAAAATATGAGATTCCTTTTTTATAAAAAAAAAAGAATTTTAGACGGAAAAAAAATTAGTGCATGGAATTTGTAACATAATTTCAAGGAGCCTCTTATTAACTCCAACTGAGTTAATACGAAGAAATCTGTTTCTGTATTTTAAAAGTTAAAAATTTTAATGTTTAAAGTCTTCAAAACTATTTCGTGCTTTAACACAGAAAATGCAAGAATTAGATCCAGTCTAATGTTCCTTTCTGTTTAAAATAATAAAACAATTCTTAAAAGAAAGTGTAGATGATAAAGCTCCTAACTAGATAACTTCAGAATCTCACAGAATTACTAAACACAGTAATTATATTGTCAGAAGTAACATAGAAAATACATATGATGAAGAGTAAACATAGTTCGGGGTATGAAGCATAAATTTATAAATTGTTATTCTTTGCTCATGATAAAGTGTCCTTTTGTTTCAATGTTGTCGAACTCATTTGAATCGCAATTTTCTGATGCTACTCTCAGAAAGCTTGAAATAAGGAAAAAAGGTCGCCAAAGATGGGTCCTGCTGCATCTCTTCCATTATTGTGTCTACGAACTTTGTGGAGACTGCGTTTACATGACTTTTGCGTGTCAGTGGACGAAAGAAAAACTTCACTTCAGCGTCTTATTAATTAATATTTTATTTCTGAATTTCAAATATTACCTACTTATTCCAGAGCATATATTTTTGGTGCAAGAAATTAGCAAATCATCTTCTGGATGTGGGCATATGTGGGAATTTTCATACAGTGGAATGCAGATTTTATCCGAATTTGTCTGCGTTATTTGGTATATATAAAACATCTGACATTTGGTCAGTCAATATACAAAACATTATTAAGCCTTATTTACTTTAGCACTCAAAAGATTTTATCATTGATTTATTTTCTAAATTCACTTTTTCACGCTGGAATGCTTAGTCATAAAACTGATGATTACATCTCCAATTTTTAATTATTTTTATCACTATTCCTGATATTTGCAGACTACGCAAGGGTTTCCTACTTTACTAGTTTCTAGCTTCTTCAATATAGCTAGCTTTCTACATAGCGAAAGAATTAAGTCTCTTCAGATATCGTAAATTAAAAAAAAACATGCTGACAGAAGGGCTGACTGCGTGGAATTTCTTCGATTGTATAAGGTGAATATAATCCTGTTTACTTCAGAAAGACTTCCATGAAGGCATCTAACGCTAATATTTCTTGCTAGGTTTGGCATAACAAATTAACTAACTAATCGAACCTTCCCAACGGTGAACGGCCACGTGTGAAATTTCGCATGCAGAAATTGCGCTGGACGGATCAAATATTTTTAGATGGGCTTAATCTTATCATTCTGAGCATCAGTGTGTGGGGCGCATTTCGTACAACATGCATATTTAGAGTAAAAAAGAATTTCTTTCTAAAAGTTCTGAGTTTGGTTTGAACTTGAAAGTTTGGTTAATGGACGGATGAGATAATCGGTATTTTATCATGATTGTTTATTCCTCGAATCCAAATAAATATATACGTCAAGGACAATGTTCAATCTGAGCCTCGCGTGCACACGGTCGGGTGGTAAAGTTGCTTAGATACCCTCATTTCCCATGCTCGAAACTACCTGTTGGAATTATACGGAAGATTTTTCAATATATCATACAACTATGCTTTATAAAAAATATCTGAGAGCGCTATAGCCACGGGCAGTTAATTTAACACTCCCTTTCCTGATAAATCAAAAGTGCGAATGTAACATCAATAATATAAAGCCACAGAGATATCCTACTTAGCTGGTTCTCTTTCAAGCGACAGTAGTTGTTGTATTGAGTAGGGAAGACATTAAATATCTTAGTATATAAAAAAGGTGATCAAATGCTGCCGAATATACTAGTTGGTCATTGATTACCTTTGTAATTTTCATTATCTTGAGCTAACTGAACGTGTAGGCTTTCACTTGGAGTTAATTGGGTTTCAAGTCTTCACATTCCTGAACTACAAAAGGGTAGTTTATTAGTTTATTTAACAAGAGCTGCCAGCTACAGATGGTAATGCCCTCTCTTTTATTGTTCTCCTCAACCAAAAGGAATACGATAAATGAAGGTATTTGACGTCATCCAAAGCGCAATATGAAATGTATTTAATATAATTACGGTAAAATGTTTACTTATAAATTATTCAGTATGTTTTATATTTATACTTGGATTACAGAAATCTCTATTTTCCAACTATTAATGAAGCGAAATCATAAATTATTTTGTCAAAGTTAATTTTTTGTTTACTCGATTATTCTCAACTCAGAGGAAATCTTAACTGGTAAGCCTTCTCTATCCCATACTGCTTCATAAATAGTTTATTATTCATTTCAATTTTGAGAATGATCGCTCAGCCTGTAGCGGTCTCGTGAGCTACTCAACGCTCGCAAGTTTGAAAGAATTGAAATTCTTGAACCTAGCACATCGGACATCGGAGCTCTTTTGCGCTAGTGTTAGAGAATTCGACTCGCATTAAAACAGACCCAGGCTCGAATCCCATTCGTGCGCTGAAGCACCTCTCACTGTTGCTAATAGATGACGACACGAGCAAGCAACTACCGGTGTCTCTCGCACGTGATCTCTACAAGTCTTAGCTAGGAATCACAGGAACCGTTAATTACATAACGTTATGCTCTGATGCTATGCATATATCAGGAAAACTCGAAGATGTGAACTGTGATTTATTATCGACAATTCTGCTAATAATTTGATACTATTAATCCCTTCGAATTCTTTAAATGACGCCTTAACTAAACGTAACTGGATGGAAATATTCATGACCCATCTTTAGAAGCTTTAGCACAAATCAATTGCTCTGCTGTGAGTCTCTTCTTTACTTGCTTTCGTAAGTAATTCAGGTTGACTTACTTGGTAAATACCGAGAACATTCTTCATTCTTCGGAAATGGTGTCGAATCTAAGTGCGTAAAGTATCTACCATTGGGTTACCCTTATATAAGATTCTGCATATTTAATCGCTCATTTTTGCATTATTCATCATATTTTTTTCGCTTTCCTAAAAAATCTCTTTCATTATTATCCAAGACACAAAGGTTTCTGAAATACAAATATAATTATCAGTAGCCAATAAAATTCTCTGAAACAACCTTGTATTTGGCGTACATTTACTAAATACAAGGTTGTTTCAGCGAATTTGATTGTCACATTGGCGTGTCCTCTTCTAATCAGTAGCCAAGTTTAATTTTTCAGTTTTTTTAAATTATATTTCCAATACAAAAAAGCAATATTTTTCCCCATTCAGACAACCGACTTTAACACATAAACAAATGTAACAAGCAGACAGAACACAGACATATTTCTGCGTCGCATTAATCCTTAAAAAAATGGCTACTGTAATGGAAAAAAATCGCAGTCTTTATATTTGTAGGACAATCCACCCTCCTTTCTGCAACCTGAATCTTTTCGTCGCACGCAAGCATCTGTCATCTGCACTTGTTAAGCAGGCATTGCACAATCTCTTGTCTGGCTTAGGTCCAACCCCCGGCCATCAAATAGCCTTGATAAGGGGATTTTGCTGATGTAAAACGTGGCAAATGTTTATTTGCCGGAAATTAGCCGATGATAGATACGAGGCAGTAAAAGAAATGGGATTTATATTTATACGAAAACAAAATGAGGTTTTTTAGAATAGTAAAGTTTTTTTGCCTCTGGCTTTAGACCTTTCTTAATTCTGTTGAACGAATTTGCAGATTTGATTGCTAGCGTTAGCCACTATTTAAGACCAATAAAATGCACTGAGGAGTGAGTTAATTTTCTTGTCTCAGATTTTTTGTTTGAAGTAAACTTTAATAGAGTGTTCACATTAACCTACCTCTCGTTAGTTTCTGTTTCGATGCATAAGTCTCCTACATAATGCTCATCACTGGCCAAATGGCCAAGAAAACCTGTTTCAGTTCCTTTTGGATGAAATGATTCGTTGATCAGATATTTTATGATTTTCGGGAGTAATATGAACACAAGCCATTCACATGGCATTCGTCTCCAGATATGGCTATAGTTACAGTCAACATGTTCTTTTGTATATGGTGGCAGTTTGAGGGGCTGCAATTTATACACAGGTAAATGGAAATTAGACGCCAAATTTTTTACACAAGGTGGTAAAATTCCTAGGACTGATCGTTTTCCTAAGCCTTCTAGTGCGTTTGCAATTTCCCTACTGCTTACAAACACTGCGTACCAATATACTGACCTTTTTTTAGTAATTGCTAAGAAACACCACGAAGAAAAATTGTTCGAAGTATTTATTTTTTGCAGCTACCAGAGTTTGCCTCCTACAAAAACAGACAGTATTGCCTGTCACTTGAAAGACATATTGGTTGTAAATTTCTTGCGCAGGCGATCAACTGATAAACTGCACAGCTACGTCTTGAATAATTAAGCCTATTCTTTATTAAAACGTTTTTGAACAGTTTCTTTATAAATATAAGATTTTATAATTTTGTCTTAATTTCTGGGGGGGGGGTCTAGTTCTTAAATAAGAAGACCTGTTAACCACTTAGCTTAAAGTAGCTTTAAACTGAAATTTATATACCAAGATCAGATTGCAGTTTGAGTCTTTTGATTTCTATATTTTTTTAATTTTTTAATATTATTTTTAATATTTAAGGACTTAAAGAGTAAACACTTCAATGTGTTAGGCAGAATATTTTTGTTAATATGAGTTTCCAGATTTCTGTTCATTTTATTATTTATTCACTTAAAATATTTCTTGTGCTGGATTTTAAAAAACGTTTAATTTTCTTGGTATTTGCGTAGTAATAACTGCTAACGTTAAGCAACACCATTGGGCTTTCTAAAGCGACACTCCCTTTTTTTATTTCGATTAGGAAATTAATAGTAAATTATAATCTTGTAGTTCTTAAGACTGAAATCGAAGTAGTGTTTTCCCTCCGCCACTTACCTTCAAATAAATTCTTGTAAATAAGGCTCAAGGCCTTATTTACATTATTGCAAGGCCTTATTGCAAAGCCTGACATTTTATAGAATCGTACTTCGTTAAAATGCCTTCTTGAGGAACAGCTTGATAAAAATTAGCATTTTTCGGAATGAATGTCATAGAGGTCATTTTCTTGAAAAAATAGATGGATTAGACCCAGATCCAGAACAGTACAATACAATTAAGAAAATACAATAAACTAACACCAGATGTATGTACCCGCAATAACACGCAGGAATACCACAATAAAATAAAAAAGTGGTCTATATAATGTTTAGAAATCTGAGCAAATAACGGTCAGCACTTTCAAAGACTTGCACGTGAACTATCCGTACAGAGTTGTAACAAAATATTGGCGATAAAATGATGGCAAATATGGTGGAAGATCAACTTAAGTGTGCGTTAATATATAATTTTTCGTCTGTAAATCTAAGAATGAAATGTATCCAAAGAAAGGAATCATGTACGGTTTTCTTCAGTTGTAAACCTGATAATGTTGAGTCATGGCTAAATAATTTTTACCAACTGCATTTAAACCACATGCAAACATATTGTTACGTGCGTACGGGTTCTTAATGCATCGAATGAACCCAGAATCGATAATACCTTGATCAATTTCTTTTCCCAAAAGAAACACTTTACAGTTCTGGAACGTTTCACAAATGTACTTGTACAGCTCTTCTCAGTATGACTGAGCATAATCCGTAATTTCACTTCAAACTACTAAGAAAGTTAAACACAAGCCAATATACAATGCCTAAATGCATAAGCTGTCAGAATGATCTCTCACTACTCTGAGCCCAACTCTGAAATCAAATTTGAATTAAAACTGAGAAGTGATGTTGTCTTCGGTTTAATACAGTTTTCTCCTAGTCGCCGAGATATTTCCAGTACTACCGATTTCTCGAAACTGAGTGAAGACATACACAGTTACAGTTACATAGGGCAGGAATACAGTTACAATTACATAGAGGTCTTACTAGTTACTATTAAATAGGGATCGGACCAAAATTTCGCCATATTGTCGCCATGTTTAACGACTTTTAGCAATTTCTCGTCAAATTTGGCTACAAGTTTAGTCACCAAAAACCTTGCTAGCTCGGCACTACCTCGCCAAAAGCTATTTACCTCAATGAGAAATGAACTTGCAACTGTAACCTTAGTTTTCCGGCGAAGCTTCACCCTATTGAGGTTTTTTATGTTACATTATACAAAAGAGTCTACAGTTTTTCATATCAGTTCAATAAAATTACTTACGTATATATAAAATTCATAAAAATATCAATAATCTGGATTCATGCAAAGTGCAGTATCATTTACCTTTGGAACTAGTAATTGTGTGTTTGTATTAATTATATAATAGTCCAGACTTATTATAATTTTATTTCTACCGCTCAGTGATAAGTTCTTCAAGTAAAGAAAATCTGAATGAAAACAATCAAAATTCGAATAAATATGTTAAACACTGCATTATAATGTTATAAAACCTAATCGCTCTTGCATCGGTTTGTGTTATATAAATGTCAAATCATATAATAAAGTATTTTCTTATTAATACCGTCATTCTGCCATAGTGTTTTGCTCTTCTTTGGAGCTATGGAAGTGTGAAATTTCTATGAAATAACAGACTGAAATGCGAATGTAAGGAAATGCATTTATCGAATGAATTATATTTGCATAATCAAAAATGATAAACTTAAAATCCGACAATACTAACTGAAAACTCTTTCTGTAATGAAATTTCAAATAGTTTTCATAGACCTTTACTTCTGAAACAGAAGTGGACAGCTGCTGTACTTACAACGGGCCGTTTAATATGTATTTTAATACCCTGGAACGAGCAGTGTCAAGCTACTTAATGGATATATTAGCACTACTGCCTGCAGTTAGACCGTACTTAGAAATATACCTTCAAAAAATAACCACAAATATGTTTTCAGTATAGTTACAGTATTCCTCCAAAATTAAATGTAATGCGTAAAATAACAACCTCAAAATGTCCTTTGGAATACATTATTCAGTAAAACATTTACATCCTTATATTTAAAGACTTAAACTTCAATGCATATTACAGAGAACCATGCGGGTGTTAATGAGAAACAACAATGAGTAGATTTTCAGCCGCAGTGTTGTTGATTTTCAAAAGATCCTGAAAATAGTTACGCTTAGTTGATTTTTGCGCTGTTTTCACAATAAAAAATATTGAAGTGTAGCGAGCAGTGGCAACACTGTACAGAATAAAACATTTTTATCTATAGCGTGGGAGAATGTATATTAGAAATTCTAAGGATATGCTGCTTTTAAATATTTTGCGATTTTGCTGTCGAAATGAATTTTGTGTGGAATAAATGTGAAAACTTTAATAACAAAAGGATAAAAAAGTTTGCACTAAGAAAACGGAACATTGATATGATGAACTAGGTAAAGACTAAGAAAAATAGAAAAATGTATACCAACGCTTAACACTGCAACGGGAATTCTAAATATATATATCTAAGCATTCTAAACAATCTAAACATGCTGCTTTTGAAATATTTGTAATTTTGCTGTTGAACTGTATATGGCGTAAGTGTTTAGGACAGTGATGCTTAATAATAATGGTAAAAAAATATAAAAAAAATGGTTCAGCACGAGTGAGAGCAACAGCAGACTAGTAGACTGCGAGCTCAAGAAGAGTATAAAAAGCCTAAGCAAATCCTTTTGGGCGATCGTTAATATTTAAAATATTTCAGATTTTCTTAACGATTTATCTTTTCGTAATTACAAAAAAAAAAAATTACATGCAAAATAGTTAAATCCCGATGTTTTTAAATTGTGGCAAAAATTTACAAAAGCCAATGCACCTCTTTTTCCTTCAGTTAAAATTAAAGATCTTAGAGTGCCGTAAATTTGGAAAAAAAATTGAAAATATACCCATATTTACAAGACCTGATTCCCACTTAAAATCACAAAGCCAGAAATTAAAATAGACCTACCAAAGGTCTATTTTAATCTTGTTTTTGGCTCATTGAAACAAGGAAATTTAGGCATAAGAGGCCTCTTGGGGAAGGCAAAAAAGTTCTGTTGAAATTAATGTTACTGAAATATTTAAAAGAAATACCTAACAAAAAAATCTGAAAGCTTTCAGATTTTGTATTACGCCCAAAAGGGGCGTAATATAAATGTATTTTAATGTTTTGTGCGTTACCTTTATTTATTAAATATCATGTTCTTAGCACTTAAACCATAAAATTCAATCCAACAGCAGTATCGCAAAATATTTAAAAGAGCATACCTTTAGAATTTCCAACACACAGTGTCGCGCGATGGAGATAAAGTTTCCCCCGTACATTGTTGCCATTGCTTTCTTTGAAATGGTTGAGTTTGTTAATCATAAATTCGTTAAAAAATTTACAAAATATGAAATAGATAATAAAACAAATTCCAAATTCGGGTTTCCAGATGCCCATATTCGGGTGGAAAAGTACGTTATTCAAACTTTGATGGCTCTAGGTACCGTTGTTTTATCACAATGCGAGAAACATACATACATTTATGCAGATTCTTCATGATTTCCTTTCTTTAAATATAATACAGGTTCCTAATATTTGGTGGCAATAGTTTGAAAAGTGATTTGCCGTTTGTAGTGAATCCATGCAAAATGCCAAAACGAAATTAATAGTCCTTCTGAGCAAATTGCTTTTTGCGCCAAAAAAGAGGAAAGAAAAAAAACCAAAAAACAAAACAAAAAAAACTGCGTATAGGATCTCAGATTGATTTAATCGGTTCCTATGCATTTCACGTTTAATAATAATGAATTCCCGATTTCATGTTTAATAATAATAAAGTTTGTTAACTTTGTATCCAGCCACCAAAATGCAACTCTATGGCTGCTAACTGCTTGTCTCTACAGTAGAATATGTTAAATTTCTTTCCGCTTACCTGCTGAATGACACTGCAAAAATGTAAATATAGCAGTACTAAATATTATAAGAGGTAAAAGCAGGGATTACAAAAGACATAAAGTTTTGAGTAATCACTAAAAACTAGCGCTAAGTACGATTTATATTAATACGGCTCCTCTACAAAGCAAAAGACAAAAGATGGGGGGAAATGATTTTCTTCCTTCTTTTCTTGAAGATGGATTCCAAATAGCGCCTGGCGAGACCTTAAGATCGTGGATGGTGAGATGAGAAGCTTCGTCAGCAAGAAGTCCCTTCACGCGCTGATGGCGCAAAATCTTCCGCTTCACGTAACAAACTTCAACATCTGCTGCAGAATGCCATTGTTCCCAGGAATAACCACGACCGCCATTATCGCTCACGAGATACTCGGTGAAGACACGAGAATGATGATCAAAGCCTTCTTTTGTGGGCGAAGCATCATAGTGCTTGTTCTTGAGATCATAGACTGACAACCTTCTTTGTCTTTCGGAAAAGAAACCGGCCCCTTCATTGACGGAATACTTTTATAAATAGATACGTTGAACTTACGTAACGTTATGTAAAGTTGAAAAAATAGCGTAACTTTTTTTTATGGAAAACGCCACACATTAAATCCTTTATTTTTTCAACTTAGAAATCAAGTTCTTATTCATTGCGTAATATTTCTAAATGCAATTTTTGTTATTACTTAAAAATATTAAATTTTGTATGCGCTTTCCGTAAATTATATGCATAACAAATTTGTTGAATACAGTTTTTAAACACAAAAAGTATATGTATAGATTAATTAATTAGTAAAAATGGTAGAGCAAGTAAAAAATTAATAAAGAAATGGCGAATTTAAAACTTGCGTTGGTTTTCGTATTAAATAATCTTTCAGTGGAAAACTCATCATAATTCCTCCTCAAAAAGTGTATTTTTAAAAAAGGGCTGTGTGATTTTTAGACTGTAGATTTAAATATTAGAAATTCTTAAAAGAAGTGAAAATGTGCATCGTCAAAGATAATTTAATGATGGAAGTTCTTATAAGAGGTCGGTACGAATAGCCTCGACTTACGTTTGTGCGAAACGTCTCACGACAATTCGAAAGTTATCTTGAGAATTTGTAAATCTGAACATTCACGGGGTGCTCAGAAAAACATCCTCTATGCCACTGATGTTCTAAAAGAATACATGACTTTGTAATCGAATTTAAAACCTACTGTCTATTAAATGAGATTTTATTAAGATTGTTGCGTGCGTATGGGTTCGTGATAGACTAAATGCGCAAGTGCGATAAAAGTTAATAAAATTTATTCTTATCACAAGAAATATAACAAAACGCTGGATTTTTCCTCAAAGATATTCGTGCAATATCACAATATCACCCAATATAATCAGTAGCTATATTTTAAACTACTAAAACATTAAATAGAACGCAATCTGAAGCGCAGAGAAAGCTAATCCGATCTCACCGCGAATTCGCTACACTCAACAATAACAGTTATCTAAACAACAACTGAGCTGAGATGTTTCCTCCCGGCTTTTACAGCTTTTCAAATTGGCCGCACGAGACAGTTCTAGCAATTTCTGGAAATCAAAAAGAGTAAAATTACGGTTACAATTAACGTAGTAGTCAATTACATTCATTCAAATTAAATATCAGTTACCAAGATAATCTTTATTCAATGTTAAATGTACGTGCTCCTGTATTTTTATTTTTCCGGCGTAGCTTTCTCTTAAAATTTGTCACGCGCTGCATTGCACGGCGAAAAAAAAACAATTTTAATTTTAATTCTATTAAAAATATCAAACTAAATACAAAATTCGTAACGCTGCCCCCTTCCCAAGGACTGCTCGTCCGTGTAGTACAATCCCTGGACAGGAAGCCAAACTTATAACTAAAGAATCAATGCAATAATACACATCACAATGCAATAACAAACAACATAAACAATAATTGCAATAAGTAACTTAAAACAACTCAAATACTATTAAATACTAAATACAAATCAAATAAAATACAAATTTAGAAACAAAAAGGACCATGGTCTTATACTAGTATTTACACTATATACACTACGTACTATGGCCACATTAAGGAGCTAACTTGTGGTAATGAACGATTTTAGGCTTACAGTTCGATGACTTAACGGATCCGAGCCACGACGTCGTCAGCCTGTTTAGGACTTTTAATGGATCATTTATGGAATAAATAAAGGCCTAGACGTACGCAAGCCTGCGCTTCTCGTCACTAAACATTTTGGGGATTTTTTCTGATGTTATTGTCAGACGAGTGAGATAAGTTATTTTTGTCAGTTTAACAACTATTATAAAATGAGAAAATAAATATCCAAGAGAATACTATAAATTAAAAATTAACAATAAAATGGATATTGCAATAAGATTAAAGCTGCAATTTTCTAAAAATATATCTGGGATTCCACCGGGAAATTTAAAAATGCTTATGTCGGTTTTAGAATAAATTTTGGGAGGGAATTTCTTTGTTCAGTTAGTTTACAAATTTAGTGAACAAATTTTATTTACTTTATGACTAAGAAGTTTTATTAGTCGATTTGTTTATTTATTTTTTCGAATTAGTAAATAACATGATAGTTATTTGTCTAAAGAAGGAGATGCCTTCACGAACGGGATTTGTAAGGGAAACTGCCTCGTCTAGCTTCTTTTCCAATTAATTTCTCTTGTATTTACTTTACATATGAGGTAAACAACAAAACAGATGTGCTTAATGCTCCACAAGAAACTTTTAAATGCTTAAAATCATATATCCATATGCAATGTCAGAATCTTTTTACTACATTTCTATGACATAACTTGAGGCCAAAAACTAAATTGAAACTTTGGCGTTATAAACTAGAAACCATTTACCTTTTACAAGGAACAAAGGTTTTTATGCGTAATTGTATTTAAGCATCTCGCAGCCAAAAGCAGGTAGTTAAGCTGATTCGCTTGTAGAAGATCTGCCATTTTTGTCAAAGTATATTATTATATTGTATTTTGTTTGTTTGTATAGTATATTAAATATTACATTGCTCTACAATATAAAATCTGAATTGTTTTGTACTGCGTAAGATATAATTTTATAACGATATACTAGAAGTATTTCGATTTCATATTGATTTTAACATAGGATTTTAAGAGAATTTTCAACTGATTTCAAGTTCAAAATTCATGGTGTGTTCTTCAGATTTCTTTTCAAGAACTCTGAACATTCTCAGTAGTTGATACTCTAAATTCAAACTATTTGAGAAAACCTTTCAACAATATTTTAAGAACTTTACAAACTTACCTCATAGAGACATTTTTTATCTGAACTTTAATTCCATTTCCAAATTCTATAATATTTTGTTATTATAGAGGTGTTTATAATGTCCCGAGCCCATTTTGATGTTTAATAACTCATAAAATAATGAAGATATAAACATTATTGTATTTATTGATGGAATAACTTACACATATTTTCCTTTTCAGGTTTGAATATCTTTACTTTTATAAATATTGTCTGCGCGTGTGGTTAATTTCAGATAACTTCATTTTCCAGTCTAAATATCTGTACTTTTCTAAATATTGTCTGCTTTTTAATTGCCTTTTTCTCTCTTTTGTTTTTGGCAACTATCGCAATGTTATGTTTACTTTTGATGTGCATACAAAGTTCAAATTGTTCAAGTTTTGGAACCGGACTATAGGCCTAGAAGGATGGCCTTTGCAACAGATATGCTAAGGAGGATTGAAGATGGTGCTGAATTTCTGAAGCGCATAATGTTCTCCAACGAAGCATTCTTTCATCTTTCTGGCATTGTTAATCGCCATAATGTGCGCATATGGGGATCTGAAAACCCCCATTTATACCGTGAGGCACAAAGGGATTCCCCAAAGGTTAATGTGTGGTGTGGATTAATGCACGACCGAGTCATTGGGCCTTTCTTTTTTACAGAAAAGACGGTCTCATCAGTCGTATACTTAGACAGATTGGAAAACTTCGTATTTCCACAACTAGAAGAGCTTCAGCCACATGTCTTTTTGCAACAAGACGGTGCACCACCTCATTGGAGTACCATCGTTCGTAGTTCTTTGAATGACCATTTTACAGGAAGATGGATTGGGCGAGGAGGTCCAACTTCCCTGGCCACCCAGATCACCTGATATAACGCCGCTAGACTTTTTTCCTTTGGGGATCTGTAAAGGACAACGTTTACAGGAGGAGAGTGTCGAACATTGATGACCTAAAAGCCAGGATTACAACCGCAATAGCCTCTGTGGATGCTGACATGCTTGCCGGTACCTGGCGTGAAATTAAATATCGACTTGATATTCTCCTTGCGACGAAGGGGGCACACGCGGAAGTTCATTGACAAGGGTCATGAAACTTTTTGAGTCTACCTAACCATTTATGTTATTAATTTTAATCTATCTTTATTATTTTATGAGTTATTAAACATCAAAATGGGTCCGGGACTTTATAAACACCCTGTATTTCTAAATTGTATTTCTGTATGTTTTTCTATGTTCAAGTATGAGAAAGTTCATGAAATAAAGTGATAGGCATAGTGAAACCTAAATGCTAAGTCCCTGAAGCACTTCATTTGTTTTTTCATTCCAGTTGTAAATACTGTAAATTTTCTACAAAATTTCTGTTCCTTTACTAACACTAATACTTCCTTATCAAACGGCATTTCTCTCGCCAAGTTTTTTTTTCTTTTAAGGAGAAAATTTGAAAAACATAAAATATAATGAACAAAATTCATTAATTTAAATGGAATCCGGTGGCAACAGAACTTTAAATAAAAAAATTCTAAATACATTCATACACTTTTACGTCACTCTGCAGCATGATGTGGCACTTTTTCCCACCAATTTCTCTGCACTGCGAAATTTGTAGCCTACTCGTTGCTCAGGATTAAAACAAAGACTTTCCAGCTATAAAGATGACCGATGTTAGTAAGCATGACTTTTTTTGCCTGCTGCTGCTTGAGTAAACAACGTTTTTCGCTTTGCCTTCTCTATTGTATAAATCTCTTTTTTAATAGAACGGAGGGCACTTTTTTCTCTCTTTTTTCGACACTGGCCACTCCTAAGGCCGGAAGTAATGACCATTTTATTGTGGAGGCACGTAATAGGCGGCCACCGTTATATATTATGAAGGGGCATAAAATTTAAATCTATGCCTTCTCCTGGATTCAAACCCGGGCCCTTTGGTATCGCACTATACCTTCTAGACGGAATTTGGGTAAAACGTAAACTGCGTATATAGAAATTGTTGAACCCGCTTAGTAGTTCTAGTATGGTACCAATTCAAGCAAGAATGTATTTCTGAAGAATATTTTCCTATTCAGAATAAAAATGATATTTTAACGATCAAGCCAATTGTGATTTTCCTCCAGTCATCTTTGCAGCAGTTTCTCTCGACCATGATTAAAGAGTGAATTGGTTTCATTTTCCACAAAAACTGCAAAATCACGCCCGCACGCACAAACACACACATACAGATGTATACATACTGTAATTAGATTTGCTAAAAGAATGTTTTATTTAACAATTTAATATTTGTTTTGCAACAGCTATATAGGGTTACGTTATTAAATTTGAAGTACCGATTAACTGCTCAACCGAAAAAGATTATCTGATGAATTTTCGCTTCGTCTGACTTCTTCATTAGAGCAAACAAAATAACACTTTAAAAAATATATTTATTAACACTATGACCTGACGGTTACACAAACTGAATTGAAAGCAGATCTGCCATTTTGCGGGGAGCATAACAAGCTTCTCAAACACGTTTGAAGTAAATTGAATATATTAACAACTAACTTTTACCAGCGGCTTCGCTCGCGTTGATGTCCTTAAATAAGTTTCAAAGTTGAAAAGAAACGAAAATAATTTGATTTTCTTTCCTTATTGCCTGGCCATAATAATCAGGATAAGATTTTAGTTGCTATTACTGCCCTTCTTCAAAACCTATGGGCCGCGGATATTTTTATTTACGCGAAGTGTATCGCTACGAAATCTAGTAAAACTGCTACGTATATTTCCTAATGACTGAAAAATGTTTGTGAAAGAAGAGCCAAAAGCCGGAAATCCTGAAGGATTTTAAATAACAAATAAAATTAAACAAATAAAAATTAATAAATGTTACGCTTTCAGGCCTTAATTACTTAACCGATCATCATGAAATTTTCAAGAAATATTTTTGGTATATTAGAAAAGGATAAAAATGTTTGCGTGGTTTAAGCCACGCACCTGCGCGCAGACGAACTTTTATATCGTTTAACTTATCGTTATGAAACTTTCAACATTTAATGTTTATACAACGATAATCATAATCATTTTAAGCTATAAAACCTATTATATAGTTTAAGTTTCAACAGATAAGTTACATTTTATAGCCTATAACCTTTTCTAATACATCAAAATTATTTCTGGAAAATTTCATGATGATCGGTTAAGTAATTAAGGCGTAAAAGTGTAACAAGCAAACAAATAAACAAATAAACAAACAAACTCATATTCGCATTTATAATATTAGTTAGAATAAAAGCATTCATTTGGCTCTTCCTATTACACGCGGAGAAATAAAGCAAATAAATCTTTGCCAGCAAGCTAGTGCAGACAACAGAAATGAGAGCAGAATAGACAGTTAGCGCATACTTCAAATTAATTTGCTTATTCAAATTAGTTTGCTGAACTTGCAAAAACATGCACATTTTATACCACAAGCAAAGTATCGTGCGCATACATGCAATAGCAACGCTTGTTTACACAATGCTTGTCCACTTGTATCAGAGCTTTGCAAGGACAGCGCAGACTTATGCCACTTGTACATGAACAGACCTTTTTAATTCGTCAGTTAAAAATACGAGTGTCAGAGACAAACTCTGCATTCGTTTTTCGAATTTTGCGAATAAAAAAATGAGTAAATATTTTCAAATAATACGAAATAGGTTTCAAAAACTGTTCTACACAAACTTGCATATGTTTTATTCAAAAGAATTCCTTTGACCAACAACACTGTTTAAAGACGTATTGATGAAATGCGTGATGCTGTTGGAAACTTTTGTGTAATTATCTGCAAATGACCCACTTCTCCATACATTTGGAAGAGTCCTGATTTGGATTACCTGATAATGAAGCACTATTATTGGCGCACTTTCGTTATATTATAGCCTAGGAAATCCATGATCTTCCCGAAAACTGTGACAACGGACACTAAAGATGAATCCACATTCAATGTTTTGAGAGATTATTTCATGGAAAACGCGATCCCTTTATCACACACAAAGCTAGCAGCAGCAGGTGGAGCATCTGCCATAATTGAGCGCTATCGTGGCTTTCTAAGCCATTTAAAACAAAAGGTACCCAGGGTGTTTGCAATTCACTGCATTATGCACTACAATATTTAGTTGCTAAAAATATAAGGGGTAAATTGTATCAATCTCTTCAATTTGTCCTAAATGTAGTAAATAAAATTCCAAGTGCCGCGTTGAATTCTAAGTTATTTGAGCAGTTGAGCGAAGAACATGAAGAAAACTTTCATCGACTGCCCTTACACACGACATACGGTATCTGTCAAAAGACTTCTGTTTTAGAAGATTTTTTATAACTTCTTAAGACTGTTTTAGAGTTTGGGAATCTTAAAAATCCCATTTTAAAAGAAAATATTATCAAATGTAAACCAGAAATTGCTTATCAAGGAGACTTGTTTATTAAACTTAATGAGATTAACTTGCAGTTACAAGGTTAAAATCTAAATTTAATAAAAACCAAGTTAATCACTGCAGCATTTCTTCCCAGAATTAACTTAATGAAGCAAAACTTTGGACGACGTGAATTTTTCCAGTTTCCCAATTTTTAGCTTCTGCCTAAAAATTGTCACAATATTGTTCAACATTTAAATTCCGTTTACACAGACCTTAAAACCAGGTTTGAGGATGTTTTGACTACGGAAATACAATAGTGGATTACCAGTTTATACGGTGATACTGACGAATCGTATGCCAGACTGAAGAACTGACAGGAATAAACACTAGTGAAGAACGTAAGGTGCAATTTAAAAAAGAGATTTCAGCAATTCTGGTTCAGAGAGACATACTTGTTATTTTATCCTGCCTTATGGACTATCACAAAAATGTTTTTGATAGCTTTTCCATCTTCATACTTCGTGGAAAGGGCTTCAGTTCGGTTGCCAATTTTCTTGAAAATGAAAACGAAACAGAATGGAAAACACTGGCCGAGAAAATTTAAAGTTACACCTCACTAATTTAAAGCTAGATATTAAAAACTTGCTATTAAAGCATCAGGTTCATCCCTTCCCTTAAAATCCCTGAGTTTCTTTGTACGTTTATTTTATATAAGAATGTTAAAGATTTTAATTTTATGTCATTTTGATTAACTAAGGTATATGAAAAAAAAATTTACACCTTTTTTTATTTAAAAATATTCTACTCTACATTATACCTCATCAAAGCGAATAGCTCTGTGTCATCTCACAAAAACACGTCTGAATTTAATGAGTCTTTGAAAATTCAGTATTAGTGTGTTCCAAAACTACTCAGTTCAGTGTCAGTTCCAAAACTGCTCAGCTACCGTAAACTTTCACCTAACAGCTGTCATTATCAGGTAAAGTTTCACACTGTCATGTAAATTTCGCACTTGTCACGTGACATTTCCATACATTTTGCTTTCACCTGAGTATTTTAGAATGCCTTGGGTGAAATTTTATACTTGATTTCATTCTGTTTTAGAAAGCCCGAGTATACAAATTACACTGTCTGACTGGTTTGAGTATGACCCTAGGAACGGTATACGTAAACAGAAGAAATCGGCAAGTGGTCTGCGGAATGAAAACGATTGGGAACCTCTGCACTAAACGCTTGTAGTTTCTTGGTTTTCTGTATGTGAAACTTGAATATGAGCCAGTTTCTCTCAGAAAATTATCCACGAAGGCATCCCATCCCTTCTCTTATACAGGTAGCGCCTACATTCTTTATAGTCTTCAATTTAATAACAAATATCCCTCAATTCTTTTCTTGAAGTTTGCAGGTCAAACCAAAATTTTTGTTTTATGTTTATTATTTAAACCAACGGTTCTCAGAGTGAGCTATGCTGTAAAATTTTCAAATGGAAACTGTAAGAGCTTCCAATTTATTAAATTTAGTAATTAAATCGCTGTGTTTATAACTCACCTATTTCTTAATATCTGAGGTCTGAAGGATGAAACACGGAGCTTTAGTTCTTGTTTGTGTACGTTTATCAAACAACTACAAACCCTGAAGATGTAAGCCAATTCCTTACAAATATGTACAAATTTCTGAGAACGTTATGCTGCACACAGACAAACCGGAATCATATATCTGTGCATGATCATGGTCGGAATCACCATTTTTATGTATTTGTTATCTCTCAAATATGATAGTTGGACATCGGTAAATCGAACGCCGTGGTCCGTTCCATTGGTCTTATAAGATCACCGACCAACCGTGTTCACTGCTTGATTAGTTCTTCTAACTCTACTTGAGATAACTGATGTACGACGTACCCGCACTAAGTTATGAGGATCTTGGTAGCACGCATCTCTGTAGATGCTTCGGAAGACCGTGACAAGCCAGGAATTTTTCAAAATGTATATGATTCTGTGAGCCGACCATGTTAACATTTGTTGCAGTTCATGGCTGGAATTTTGAATACATTTGTAGCCTTCTGTTCGAATAACTTCAGTGAATTTTGCAAATATCTTGTTACTGCTTAAAAGCGCTTAATTCTTTTACATATTGTTCTTATATTTCTCGTCTTCTCCGTATGCTAACACATGAAGACGGCGTTTCCACCTTGCAATGTGGGTTTCGATTCGGCTGAATGCAACCTATCCCTACCAGAACTTTGTACACGCTTATATGAATTCCCTTGTATATGTCTACGTACATGTATGTTTGTGCGTATGTGTTTTATTTCCATCTTTTACAAGATTTCATACGCATTTCTAAGGGTGCGTGAAATATGAAATTTTAAGAACAACTAATATGCATTGCTTCCCAGTTATTTTTATAGCTGTTTAATATTTCTTATTCAGATTGTTTTTGATTTTCATTGAAAGAATTTCTTGTTTTATCCTGTGCGCATATGTTTATTATAGCGTTATAGAAAGATATTGCGAAGGTTAATGTGAGATTTGAGCGCCTAATTATTAAAGATATTTAAGCAATTCGACTACTCATGATTATTTCCTGCAGGTTATTTCGGGGTTGAACTGAAGGGAAGGATGCACTGGAAAGCTAAATGAAATTCAATGCCTTATTCATTAGCTTATTCAGTACCTTTTACCTAACGGTACTATTTGTAAAGATCATCGTTTTAATGACATACAATTAGTGACGAAATATTTAATGAAGTTCTTTTCATCTTGAAGCAAAATGTTTAATAATGGATGAAATTCACTTGGAATCTATTCGTATAACAAACGATTCGAAATGCATTTAGCGTTACTTTAGCGTTTTTTATGGCTCTGCTTACCGAATTTTTAGGCATACATATATTTCCAATAAATTGCTTCTATATTTAGTACTTTATTTTCCTCCTGAAAAATGTATATATAGATTTTTTTAAGAAAAATAAAAAGAATGCTAGTCTTAACGAATAAAAGTTTTGGATAATCATAAATAAAACTTATAAAGCTTATCTTCGATATTACTATTTTAATAATTATCAAATGATACTTAAAAGAAATGGTCTTGATTTTTCTCTCTTGAGAAAATCGTATGTTGGCAAAATAGGAATTATTGCCAGTACATTCAACATTCAGTCCTAATTTTTCTAAATTGCCACTAAATTTTGCATGCTGTCGAGCAAAGTAAGCCATTTAAACGATATATATTTTAGAAACATTTTGATAGTTTTTAAAGTCAACGCAAAACTATTTATAACTCATTTACTGCTTGAAGTAAGTTTCCACCAAGTGAATTTTATAAATATATACATATGAGATTACAACGTTTTATATTTTTGACATGTTCTTAGGGGTTATCTATGACTCGTATTGTTTAGTACATCAGAGTATTCTAATACTGATACCACAATATAAAAAAATGTCCAAAAAGCCCCAAAAATGGCAAAGATGAAAAATCGCACAATCACGCAATTTTACTATGCATATATTTTGTTTTATCTATTTATTAAACTCCTGATTTGACAGGAAAAAATATGTTGCGATCCTTCCTTGGAATATATCTTCAGCTTTCAAATTTATGTAAATATGAATCATGAAGACGCATGAAATCATTGTCAGGACATTATAATAGAAAATTATGTATGTACTTCATTTTTGGGGGTTTTCGATATTGGGAATCATTTCAGGTGTTATCATTAGTGATTCTGTTTTCGAAAATGTAAAGTGTTACCATTTGTTAACGAGTATCCTATTTTTTATTGAGAAATATTGCTAGTACATCACTCCTGTACTTGCATGCAACACACTGCATGAATTTGCAGGGCGATTGTTCTAATGTTAGACTGCGGAAAATGTGGATAGCTCAACCTATTATAAAACGCGGATTAAATTAATTAAAAAACACAGCAGTATATATATATATATATATATCTTAGATGTAAAAATAAAACTTGCTGCAAAACAAAAGAAAGAGAAACTCTTTCGGCAACTTATTACCATGGCAGAAGGTCTATTTAGAGCCCTTGCTCTCTGCCAGATAAACTCGCTATCATAATGGAGCGGCAGCTTGAAACTAATAGCTGCCGGAACAGCAGGGTCAAGACGCTATTTGGACTACTTAAGACGAGAAGCGCACTAAAAAATAATGCTACTGAAACAGCAGATCCAATGTGCCGCCCGCATTGTTATGACAATGCGGCATCTGACATTGTTTGCACTTCGTATTTTGCCTTCAGGGTGCAGATGAAGCATGGATTCCCAAAGCGTTTACGTTAACTCTTTGAATATGCATATGTTAGCAACATAGTACCGTTATGTTATTCATGCGCTGCCATTATTATACACAGGAGTCAAGTACTTGATATGTGATGTGGCATGTTAGTATAATTTTTCTCACGACACTTTGAACCTTACTCTTTATTCGATGAATTTATAAATAAAATTGAACCTGAATTGATTTCGAAAGCTGCCGAAACACTTTCAAAATCAAAGATATTCTAACGATTCTTTAACAACGTTTCAGATTACGACATCTAGCATGAAAGCTTTCCTGTAATACTAAGACTTCTGAGAACTAATTTTCTGGAAGGATTCATAACCTCTAAAATCTCTTAATATAATTTTATCGGTCTTTTTCCAGTGCTTTGTCTTAGAGGTAAACGTGATGGACAACAAGCCATGAGTTACTCAAAAACTAGAAACCATTTAATACGTAGTCTCTGATACTGGCTAGGAGGATTAAAGACCATTTTTACAAACAAGCAGCGTCGAATTCGATTTTTCCTGATGGCAAACGTTGCCACGCATATGTAGCACTGTAAAAAAAACTTATGAAGAATTTGCTACTTTTTAATAATCCGAAGTGATTTGGAAAATTGCATTTTAAGAAAAATCTTTATAATAACGTTTAAACAGTTTAAAAGAGGAGGAAGAAGAAATTTCGATTCGGGAATTAAAATTATCATTAAATCCTTAGAATGCACCATTATGTTTTGATTTATGTCGTTGTGTGAAGAAATGAAAAGTGAAATTTGGTATTATTACATCTACAAAAGTCAATTACATGTACCTGCTGCGACCAAATTCATTGGTGTTAGCAAAATTTTAATATGAATACCTGATAAGACCCTTAATTGTAAAAATAGAAAATAAGAATTCAGAAAATTAGAAATGGATTTAAACTAATAGACAGAGGAACATTTCTTTTTATATCAAAATTAAAAATACTAGTACCATTCAATCAAATATTTATGTAGAGAAAAATATAAACTGAAATTCAATGTAAAAATTTTTTCACGTGAAATTTTATAAGTAGTAGACTGACAAAATAATGAACATTTTAGACTTTTAACAACTGAAATTAGGAGTTAAAGACTCACTAACTAAAACTGAAACTAGAAACGTCATCAAGTAAAGCATGATGTACAACTCCTTAAACCAGTTCCATATCAATTGAAGGTTAACAACTAAATTAAAAAGAAGCTTTAATTTGAAATTCAGAAAAATTCGATGATCGACAAGAATCATTAAAAGGAAAAGGCAAAATATGGAAAGAAAACCAAAATTATATAATTAATTTTTTCACTGTTTGTCTGTGCTCAAAAATTACGCGAAATATGCCCCAGATTGTTTATTAATATATTCCTCTTTTCTTTATTCACATTTTTATTTATTTATTTATTCGTTCATTTATTTTCATTTCGTTTATCTGAAGAAGGCAACTTTGTCAGATCGGAACAGAATAATTGTTGAATAATTCTGTTTGAAAAAACGATATCTGCATCAGATTCTTTCGAAATGATAAGAACGTTTCTCTGAAATTAGCAATTTTAGAATGATTTTTGCTTGATTTCACGTTTGTATGTGGATCTGTTATTGTATCTGTTTGTATGTGAATTTGTCTATTGAACTGTGTATATCTCACCTACACAATTCATCTTTAACTGTGTAATTTCAAATTAACAGTGAGTACTGCTATATTCAACAGAAACTGTTACTCGCTATGTTACAAACAGTGGCTGTAATTACAAATTGGCAGAATTTCCACTTAATGTGGCCTCAGTTAAAAAAAGCAGTTAAAGTACTGAAGTGTAAAAGTATTAAATTGAAAGACTGAAAATTATTAATAACGTTAATATCTGTGCATATACTTCATGTGCTTGCGTAGTTTATTGGAATCCGAAGGCAAACAAATTGTGAAATGTGCTAAGACAAGAAAATTATTTGAAAAACTTGAGAAAATATTCTGTGTATTTGCTTGTTCTTTTAGAGAATCTGGCAGCTTTTCGTACATATAAGTTCGAAAGTCGTGGTTCATTAATGACATTTACATAATAGAACACGTACTATTATGTATATTTTCCAGTACTATTATGTATATTTTCTTAATTGTTTTTGTGTTTTACTGGCTTGGTAAATGTAACGGTTAGCACACTCGGCGGGTATTCAAGAGGTCCCGGCGAGGGCATTTCTCATTTTTCACGTCTCCCACTTCAAAATAACCTGATGATTCTGCACGTTCTACTTTAAAAAAGCTGCAAAAGAAAGAACCATTGGTCTGAAGGACCTAAATGTACATGAAGCGATGGGAGTTTGTCTAACGAAAGGAAAAAAATAATTCAGAATTTTATCAATAAACGGACTTGTAATTGTCATAATATGTTAATTAAAAGACGTGATATGCGCTGTAAAATGTTTCTTAAAATTTTACGAACCGCAGTTGATAGGCATGTGTAAATATTGGGAAATTCCCCTTACACTGCACAATCTTACATCACTTCTCGCGTTTTTGGAATGCCACAGCCACACCTTCCACTGACGTGGAGCCAACTGCTTTCCGTCTTCTATCAGATCTCATATCAAATTCACTGTCTCTTTGAATTTAAGAATCGTCTTCCGCAGACCTTTCAGAGACATCGAACCAAAGCCGCGTCTTCTACCCATTGTTATTCCAAGATTCTTCAAGGCAGCTGAAGTACAGTCATAGCTCTTGTAGCACAAACAGAGCTCGATCCTTCATTTCTAGAGTCATAAAGAGCTTCTCAGATGCAGAATAACGAGAACAGCATGTACTTCGTATTTTAAGTTTAATATATAGTGCGCATGTTACGTTTCTTAATTAGCGTGTCAGAACAAATACAAAGCTGTCTATTGATAAAATCGTGTACTATCGTTTATTTTGCCAGACAAATTCCCATTGCTTCAAGTATATTCAAGTCACATTTTAGGTCATTCTGACCAGTGGCTCTTTTTTAAAGACTTCTGAAAGTGGAACTTTAATTATAATCACCTTGTATGCAGTAAAACATACTATGCTCCAAAGAGTAGGAATACAGAACAGATGGATCACATAGGTGCTTCATCGTCGAATCAAACACCATAAAATCGAAATCTGCACATCTTAACTATTGATACAATTGCGTTGGGATCAGGTGCGCCATGAGATTCAAGAATTTATTATTATTTACGACTAGCTCAGTTGGTAGAGCAACCCGATTGACGACAATATCCAATCGGGCCTGTGTCGCAAGAATTCCCATTAAGCAAATTTTAAACGCATTAGATTTACTTTAATAATAAATAACAACATTTCACTCAGAGCATTTCTTTAAACCTATGATTTAATATATATCTTTTCTGATTTTATATTCGTTTTATTTACATGCAGGTATCTCAAAACACATGTTCAAAAAAAATTAACTTTTGTTCCGGAGCTTGAAATCCTGAAATTATAATATTCTTATCTAGTCCAGTTCAGATCGGAACAGCATCTGAGATCATTATGCAGTAAAATCCCTCCTAACCGGCACCCAATTAATCGGCAGCATCAAAATAGCGGCTTTTTTAAAGGCCTAAATTTTCCATGAGATAAAAAAATGTAATGAACTAAACGCTGAAGATTTAAATGCAGAAAACATTTGTGTCACATTTCTCCCGCCCAATGTAAAAAGCCTTACCCAACCAATGAATTACCCAGAATATAAAAGGTAAACTATTGGTCTCTTTTTGTTCTTGATGTGTGAACTTACGAGGTTATGGTCCATGATTTTCAGAAACACTTCGATCTGAAAGACGTCGTGTTTACACTGTATCTTCCCTGGAAAGATGTAAAAAGCATTGCTTTCTATTGGTGTAAAGTGGAGCCTATGATTATGTTTGTAGATGACAAGTGGAGTGGTGAAGATCTTTTTGTTTTAAAACACATCCGGCGTCCGTATCCGACTTCTTAAATTTAATTACATGTTCGGAGAAGATGAATGTTAGAGAACAGGGGATACAGGCTTGGATGGGTGTGAACAATTATATTCTTCTCCCACTTTCTCAAGATGGCGATCAAATAATTGGACATGTGCTGGAGAAGAAGAAAATTGAGAAGAAGGGGGATGAAAATAACAGTGACACGTAGACTTAAGGAGTTACGTGAAAGAAAACTGACAATGGATTTCAGATATTCATAAGATTTGCTGAGAAATGTTAATCCATCTGAGTATACAATATGAGAGTGTTCATCCATATCAATACATAATAGAAAGCTTCATCGCATGCACAAGAAATTTTGAAAACTGCGGTGACAATTTTTTAAACAGGCAGACACTGGAAGTTATATGACACCATACTAAAAAATTCTTAACTTTCATGAGATAATAAATATGGTGTTTTTAAAATGCTGTTAATTTAATTTTCTGAAAAATGAGACCAAGGGTATGTGTTCTAATTTTAAATAATATGCACCATTTTCGATATTATTTATTTTAATAATAGTTGATAAATTGAAAAATACGACCAACTTTGCATGCTGCAGTTTTTAAATACGGCATGACAAACCATGAAAAGGTAAGCTTTAGCAATATATATTCAATTATTCGAAAACTTCTGATATCCGGAATTGGTGAGGTCTCATTCTTCCAGGTTAAGGAAGAGTTTACTGAATATGGGCATTATTACTCCATATGGAACCTCATAAACTTCATATATCTAGTTTATTTATTTCATCTTACGAATGTAGTCGGAGACGAGAATGAATTCAGCGCTCTTCTTAATATACATGATTTTATTTTATAACTTCAATGAACTTTATAGAAAAGCTTCGAATATAAAATGATTTTGTCCATTCTACCTCTGCTAAAAGCTAGACATCTAATATTGGTCAGTGCTAGTTACTTCTGTTCATACTGACTGTTGTGTTCTTGAATTGAAGCAACATGTATGTTGCTTCAATTCAAGAACATACATGTTGCTTACATGCATACATGCATTATTCACGAATTCGTAATAATACATTTTCATTTATCTTACCTCAAGCCATAGAGTTCTCGCTCAATTTATTTCTTCTTGACCAAATTACCGTAAAATGTTTAAGGAAAGCATCATCAGTACTCAGTTTTACACCGTTGATTAAGTTTCATTCTTGATTAATTGTTAAAGGGCACAATAAATTTTCTTCACTCCTGCGGAGGCAGCAGGTTGCTGACAGAATACCAGTGTTGATGGCGCCCTTAAGAAGACGCGAATGGCTGCCGGAAGAAAGAGAGAAAGCGACATTTATCAAGATAAATGAATATTTTTGCTCTTGGAGCTTCTGCTTGAAACGACATACTTTAGCTAAAGATGAATCTAATCCAAGTTTTGAAGCCTGCTATAAAGAGTTTCAACTATTAATATAAGTCATAGACACCTAAGGAAAAATCTTGTAATACTTATCTAACCGATAGTTCCTCATTTAATGTTCATTGCAAATGATCAACAATTTGACATTAAAAAATGATGCAAACAGGATACAAATGGTATAAACAGAGTATCGTACAGCAGAATTGTTGATGAAAATGCATTCTTTTATTTTTAAATAAAAATTTTCCTTCATATTTCCTATCTCACCGGCTTCCTTAAAAGAAGCTTGCAATGAAGTTTCTGGTGTTGTATTTGTGGATAACTCAAATAAAAAGTGTTTAATTAGTCAAATACTGCATGGAAGTTTTTTCATGTTATTAGGCTTGAAATAACTCAAATACCTAAGAAACAGGACACCAGGCAAAAGTAATAGAAGTATTCTATAGCCCATTTGTAACGAATTGTTTATAGATAGCTTATTTAAGGCAACCGAGGAAGCTAAACTCGACGATTTTGATTTTTGTTATTGCATAAAATATAGCACAACGTTCTCTTTCCAGTGCTGTTTCCCACTATTTAATTGACGAAGCACAGGTCTGAAAATTATAGGAGTGTTCTCGAAGCACTTCACATCTGACATGACATTTAAAATGTTTCCAAGATAAACAAAGAACTCTGTATTTCACTTCCTTTACTGTTCTGATCATTATCGCTGTCAAGGACTTTTTTCAGGTCAACTACATTTTAGGCAACTAAGAAGAGTGAGTTTTAATCCGAGTACGTTTGCAATTGTGTTATCTGCAGATTCACAAGCATAGCATCAATACATCCTTTTTTGATTCCAATACGCGTTTTACGTTTAACTTTGAAGACATTAGCTATTAATAAATTTTTGTAAATACTTCATTTAAATTTTATGAAGCAAAAAAAACAAATATTTAAAAATGTAAAATTAGCCCGCCTCACCCAGAAAAAAAAGAGAAATAGGAACTTAGAAAAATATAGGTTTCATACAAAATTATATTAATTGCTAAGGGCAACTGATTTTAGTAGCAAAAATATGTTTGCAAACTCTACAAACATCTCAAGTATCAAAAACGAATTCTCAGGCATATAAGGCAAATGAGAAGCATTTGAATTTTAAAATTAGTCAAATACTGAATGGAAGATTTTTCAAGGTTATTAGGCTTGAAGTAACTTTAGTTTCTTCTAGCAGCTTGAATAAATACTTTCATATGCAATACTATATTATTCCTAAAATAACGAGCGTGGAATTTATTATTAATATTTCCATTATATAAACAAAAGAAATAACTGCATTTGTAAAACGTCTTGCGTAATATTTACAAAAAATTATGCATGAAGAATTTCTGAATACATGCATCGTATATTATGCATACACGGTAAACTATTTCTGAATATATAAATTCTAAATAATCACGCAGACTTAAAATAGTGTAAATCACAGGATACAAAATTTTATTAAGGAATTAAAAATAATAAGTAAAATCTAATTTGAAATTAAAAACCTGTTTTTCTGAGTATTCTCTCGAGCAAGAGCGTAATATCGGAAACACGTTTAAGACAGAAATATAAGCGATGTAATAGAAGTCTAATCAAAATGCCAAGTGAAGAATCAAACATCTTAATTTCTTTACAACTTCAATAGATTTCAGTTGATTTTAAATTATGACTGATTTTAGAAGCTTATATGATAAAATCAAGACAAATACTTTTTTTAATTACTCGTCATAAATTTGGGCTTAAATTTAAAACTGCCACCCAAGGAACTAACCGGCTGTGGCTGCATATCACTCCAAAGGATAATATGCGTATTTTTTTGTTTGGGATTCAAAGTTCTAAATGAGTGCAAAATTAGGAAGAGATGTTACTAAATGGGATGGGAAGAGAAAACAGAGAGATCTATTTGCTGTAGTGCTTTATAAAGGGTATTTGTTACAACATTGTGGTGTAGAAATTCCTGAAACACAAATTCATTTACGTGGAACGCTTCATTATTCAAGTACTAAAATAAAATGTACACATACAAGGAACCAAACGAGTAGATAACATATAGAGTTACAAAAGCCATAAGTAATTAAGCAGAGCATTATGAGGATGATGTTATGTACGCACATAAACGTATGCAAATGACGAATGTAACAATTTTCACTTATTACTTTCGGAAAGCATTCCTCCGTGTTATTGCTGTAGATGGTAGTATACACATCTCACGCTACTGTTTTTCATATTATAATTTATACAGTTCTATACATTTACACAACCGGCCGCAACATGAGAGATTTCCAAAGCAGTACATTGCCATTGTATTCGCTTCGCGTTCTCTCACACTTCTCATTTAGCACCCTCTGACAGGCCGATCCCTGGTGGTTGACGAGACATTTAACATGTTAACAAAATTATAAATAAAAAGTGTGGCTGATAAATGTGAAACTTGGATACAGATAATGTAATATATAAAGCAGTCACAGACTATTAACAAATGGTAATATAAATAACCATTGCATTCAGATGCAGATGCTAAATATGGATATACATTAAGAAGCAAATGCTAAAAGTGAAATGCAGAACCTGCGTAAAAATATACCTAGAATTAAGAAAATTAATTCAAGTACAGGAATTAATTACATGCAAGTTTGAAAGAAGTAGTTACTGCAGCGTATCAATGATTTGGATACAAACCTGCTAAGGTAAACACATCATATTAGCATAAAATCATGCAGAGTAAACAAATGTGTGTCTGATATCTGGCAAGAGTATTGGATCTCTGCCAAAACAGCTCGTCGGATTCATCTGATATTTTCCTGAAATATTAACCATATACCTCACAACTACAGTCCACCTCTGACATAGATCTTTACAGGGTATGACCCTGCTGAGGACGCTATGCTCAGCCAATATATGGGATAATTTAATAACTTAAATGATAATTGCAGAATGGATTAAGCATATTTTAATTCATAACAATAAAAGAAGACGCTAGGGTTATAACATCATAGCGAATTCTTTCTTATTTTCGTTTTCCTTACTGCCAGTCTACAGAAACAAAACTTCGCAACAATAAAGATGTTAGTATGACAGGAAAAAACTTATCACTACGATAAAAAGTATCGTAATCAATCGAGATTAACTGCAAAATATTATTCAAACTCTTTCGGAACACATGTTGACATTAAATGTAAAACGAGCATTGCCAAAATGGTTGAACTTTTGAACTCTGAACGCATGGTGCAGTGAGCTTGTTATAGAAATAGTGTTTACCCAAACTTTTGGAAATCTCTCCCTAAGGCGTAGGCATTTGTGACAGAAATCACGCAAATGCATCGCCGATGTTGCGAAAACCGAAATTTGTCGAGTAGTTCTGTGGGACCTGTGATTCTAACTGATATGCGTCTACTAAGTTTCTTGAGCATAAATTAAGGAAGATGAAATGGCGTACAATTGTAATTATAATACTGTCTTTAAATGACCCATAGATGATTCACACTATACACTGCAGAAAAAACGGACTCTCTTTATAAGGTAATTGTTCACGGAAAATTCCTTGATCATGATGAATATAAAAAATAAAACACAGTTAAATATGAAAAGAATATAAAATAGAAAATTAAGAGATGTAACAGCTTGCATTTGAAAATTAAGTTCGATCAAAACGTCAAGGCCTTCCACGACAATCTGTATTCTCCCCATTAAGGATTCGTTTCTTTTGAATCTCTCAACGAGAGATTTAGTTTTCACTAGGATGTTTTTAATCCAGTCAGTAAATGACTGTGGCCTTCTTAATGCCTTCTTAATTTCTAATTGGCTGTTGGCGTTTAGCAGTAGAAGCACTAGAGGTGAAAAATGTTATCATTTTTGGTGCAGATTCTGAAATTTTTCTCCCCTTTTTATATTTTAGGGTTAGCAACCACTATAGGAGGTCGTGTGGTTCCCTCCGCAGGGAACATACATCTCAGGGACAATGTTATCTTATACAAATATTAGTCATGTGATTTTGAGCACATTTAATACAACGGGCCTTGTTAAGACAATGGGCCTGTGTCCATAGCGCGGATAGTTATGGCACTGAATAGAGCGCTGAGTAGTTTTAAAAGATTCTACACAAACAGATAAGTCATTAGGTAAATTAAGCCATAGATTAAGGTACCTTTTTCATTGCTTTCAGTAAGAACGAGAAACGTAGGAGGAAGCTTATCTCTTCTCAGAATTTTTTTTTTTTTTTTTCTTGTTAATTTCCTGAACAGTTTTCACTGGACTTACTTTTTCCAGAAGCATCTGTTTGACATATTCAGGGTTTGTACCTTTCGTGAGTTTTTTTTATGACCGCCCATTTTAGGTTTTTCTTTTAAGAGGGGAGACAAATGATACCGGATTTCTCTAATACCAAAGTCAGTGGTTACTTTGCGAAAGTCATCTTCGCTGAAAACTTTTATAATCAGATTCTCTATTTTAAATTTTCCAGTGAATTTCTATATTCCTAGGGCGGCTATTTGGTCTTTTAGAATTTTACATTCTGAAACTTCAGGAAGTATAGAAACCGGCATGTTTCCGTGTTTTTATAAATCTATCATTTGATCCGGTACCCTGCAAGGCAGAAGTATCCATACAGACGTTTTTCATTTGTCATCATCACTTGGGACTTCATATTTATTGCTTTTCACTACTTCTCAGATGCAAGAGTCGTTAGCACCTTTTTTATGTGTTTTCCTAACATTCAACCTTCTTATTTTTTGGTTGAAGTTAAGTGAGTTAGAATACCTAAAAGAAAAATTAACGTAATTGTTTCGGATACCGTGACTAACCATCTACGGACTTATATTTTACTTAACGAAACGCAAAGGAAATAATTCACTTATTTGTAAAAACTAATGTAATTTTCTTAAAGAAACAAGAATTTTCATAACATCAATGCAGCGTTTTATTTATACAGTAAAAGTGTTTTTTCCTTTTGCGCTCAGCTGAAGAAACAGAAACATTATATAAATTCTACAGTTGCGGTCCACCTGGGAGATTTTGCTATCCGTTGTAGGGTACTACTTTTATTCAGCCCTTGAATAGCGTGAGTAACTGTTGAAGAAACCTATTTCGCAAAATTTTATGAGAATTTTATTTTGGGTGGAGTCAATCTTCAGTCACTTACTTAAGGGTTAGGAGGCTTGTCTCAATTTTCTGCGGAACTCCATCCTTCAAAATTAGTTTTCTATCTCTAGTCAGGAATTTTTATGCAATTGCTTCACAGATTTCGCAACCATTAATAATAATGTGTTTAATGAGCACTCTTCTCACATGAAACTTTATCTTTCGTAATAATTCCTTGGTAATCCTAGGCCGAGATCATAATTTATTTCACCAATGGTTGTGCATGTTGAAATATATGGAGTCGTTGTTGGAAGAATCACTAGTTTGAAAATGATTTAAATTTTAGCAAAAACGTTTAATTCCCATTTTATCAAATATTGTTATTCCATGTAAATATCTTCCACATTAATCATCAAATCTTCATATCAGTAACATTGCATCAAACAATGAGGGACCAACAGAAAACAAGTGTCTCTCTTCTGCAAAGTTTCTATCAAAATCGGTATATTGATATTGGTGAAATCTCTTTAGCTTGTGATATTTTTCTGTTTCTTGTTTGATGACTTTATTTCTTTCTACCTCAGACTAGGCTAGAGGCATTTTTCTACCCGGTATATCTAAACTTTTCACCCCTTAGTACTGCTGCTCTGCAGCTGCACCGGTTGCCCTAGTTTTGATTTGCCATGTATTTGAAAAACAGCTAAAAATTAAACAGCTAGGTGAGGAGTTCGGCTGGTAGACAGATGGAATGTGTGCTCGACGAAGCGTTTATATAGCCTGGCATGAACTACTATATTTATTAGCAATACGTTATGTATGTCCAGAATTATCGTAAAGATTCAAGAGGTGGTTTTGAGAATTATCAATGATGGGTATGAACTTCTTATCTGTGTCCACATTATCAGGACAATTCAACAGATAGTTTCAAGAGTTTTCAATGATGTGCAAGAACTTCGTTATCTATGTCCAAAATTATCGAGATGATTCAAGAGATAGTTTCGAGAATTTTCAATGATGCACATAAACTTTATTATCTATGTTCGAAGTTATCGGAACGATTTGAGAGATAGTTTCGAGAATTTTCAGTGATGCACAGTGTACAATTTACTAAAACATTCTACCGTTGGATGCCATGCTGAAATACTGTATCAATCAGGGCCATCACAAGAGATACTGATTATTCAAATACAATTGAAATTGCAATCGTAGTCTTCATTTTTTCGTGAATTCTTCTATAGTGGGTATCAGTAAAAGAAGTTATTCCAAAGTTTTGGAAAAAAATATTTAATGATTTCTTAGGAGTTATGTAGTGATTTTTGGTTAGTTTAGAATTATGGATTAATGTGTAGTTAATTGCAGTTATTTGTTAATTAATTATTGAGTGAGTAAATTATATACATTAATTTATGCTTATTCTAAATTTTCTTCACGAATTGTATTGCTTATGTTATTGAATCAATTATTCTTATGCGAGTTAAGCAGAGTTCTCATTTTTACGTTACGCGTTCGACAGTATTAGCCTTTGGGAGAAGGAGACAATGGGAAATCGGTTGTTTCTGCGTAATATTTTTAATTTAAAAATACTTCCTTTTTATTCACATGGATGAAATTTATACCTCTTAAAGAGAAAAAATTTACCCTTCTTATGAACCTACTTTCATGACTGTACGTCGCCCCGTTGGAGAATTATGCCCATTTAATTGCTAAAATTGTTGAATTTCGTGTCTAAAAATTTATTCTGCTATAAGCGTCGTTTTGTGCACTTTCTCGTCAAGGTCATGTACTGCGTGGTACGGGAGCGATAGGTTTGTCGCATTCTTTTCCCTCACCCCTCCTTGTTGGCGAAGGGGGTGGCGAGGGTGGAATTTTTTTTGGTGTGAAGAAGGAAAAACTAAGTTTTCGCAGCACTGTTTTGTGTTTGGCGAGATTTGCATACTAATTCACCAAATTTGGTGATTTTCGAAAATTCTGGATTCTGGACGATTAAAATCGTCATGCAAGGCCATGCTCAGCCCTTTTTGCCTTGGATTCGCAGCTGAAAGAAGACGCTTCATTTTTCTTCCTCTGGAAGAGCAAATGTTGACCCGGGGGGTCCGGTAGTGGACATGTTTACGTCCTAAAGATGTACATCTAAAATTATGAATTGAAACGTATACTCCTCCGCACTTTACCATCCCCGTGTAGGAGTCGAGAATGGTGTTTTTTCTCATCGAATCAATGCGTTAACACCATAGTGGATGCCACTTGAATCCAGCTATCCGATTTCTTCCTGATCGGTCACTTAGATCCGAGTACTACCATCAACTCGTCTGGATGGGTCTAGTTCAGTGAATTACAAGTTCCCACCTTCTTCACATCGGTCTATGGGTCCAGTTTTCATCTTCCTTCTGGGAACATCTATGCTTACTTCATCTTCCTACATCCTTCAGGACTGCTAACATCATCTCTGTGCGGGTTGGAATCATGCCCAAAGGAGAGCTTCTTGGTTTCAACTTCAAACGGCTGCTCGTCTGGAGATTGTTCCATCTGATAAACTAGCAAGGCTTAATTAAGTTTTAAAATTCTTCCCTTCAAGTGAGTTCAACCTTTTGATTGTTAATTTCACCTGAAATTTAGTACAGCTTGCAACCTAAATTCCGTGAACATGTTTCCTAAGAAATAAGGCTAATTAAAATTTTTAAGAGATTTGATTAATTGAAGAAAAATTTTCCAGTAATGAATTCTTAAAGTAAGGAGTAATTGTATGTGTATTTAATTTCCAATTAAATTCTATTTAACTTTTAGTCAAAGGTTTTCCTGCTGGATCTTAAATCCAGGCTGTTTATTTAAGCAACTGCTGCACTATTACTCTATTTAGGACTTTTAACCTTAACTTGGTTTGTAATTAAAAATTTTATATAATGAATTAAGACAGGATATTAAATTTGTTAACTTATCTAAATTTTACCTTTTTACTTTAAGTTGTTACTATTTTTGGTTGAGAATTAACTTTAACTTTTGCAAATTAAGGAACGATTAAAAATTTAAATTCTACTTTACCTTTAATTGAGTAATTGAATGTAGGAATAAATGTAATCATTTTTCTCCAACGGGTCTACATGAGTATGTAATATTTTTCTAACTGCCTAAGGGATTGCTAAATTGATGTATGCAATTTTTACCTGAGTAAATTAAGAAATTTCTTGAACTAAGTAATCTCTATCAATATTGGTAAAGACACCATGCTCGGTGATTCATTAAATTCCTGTGTATTTTTATGCTGGCCAGCAGAGTTTGATAACTGCATATGAAAATTTAATATTAATTTTTACGGTGTAAATTTTTGATTAATTCATCTCGGTGCATATTTGAAATTAGCAATATATATATTATAATTCTAAATGCATTATTTTAAATAGTTGTCACCTGAACACACCATAGATCTAGAAATTTAAGTTGAAAGATTGAGTGTCTTCCTTTAATGCTGCAATAAATATCCTTGGTTATATATATATATTTGATTCAGAGTTTTTCTTATGATGACTTGTGTGAATGTTTTTAACACCAGTACTCCTGCTTGGTCTTAGGGGTTGTTCGGGTTAGTAATACACAACGCAATGAATTATGGTTTTGATATTATTGTAGGCAAATTATTGTAGCAGTTAGTATTTAACATTTGGTACCACAACATTTGGTGACGTGGCAAATTAGCACGGAACATCTGGTGCCGCGACTTAGTTCATAACATCTGGTGCCGTGAAATTTCGAGCTCAGGCCTGGTCGGAGTACTTGTGTTTAATGATATTTCCTTTGATTTCATGTATCTATGTTTAGACTTGATACTTTAACCCCCGCTTTGTGAGTTTCAGTAACAGTTTCATTGATCTTCTGCTTATTTTATCAGTAAATTTATTTTGTGCATTGATTCAGTATAGGGTGCATAACAAATTGTACTTTTCACACATGATCTTTGGACTCTAAATTGAAAACAACACAAACACTAACACGCAGTTAGATTGTAAGTGAAGATTTTGAACTGTTGTATGTAACATTACTCATTGTGGATTAGACTTATACAGGAATAGTGAATTTCTACCCAATTGTTACCTTATGCCACTTAGTTTTGTGGGGATTGTCTTAGACTTCCAGTTGTCAGTAGTATACCAGACCGTTTAGCTTCCTCTTGCTTATTGATTTATTTGTGGTTGTACTGCTAGGAATTATCATGCCTAAATCTACTAAAGCTACTGGTGCTGCTAGAAGGGCCTTAGATATGGCTGAGATTCAGGAGGTCGATACTGTTAAGAGACAAGGTCTGTCAGTTTTTGGGTCAGATCCATTAGAATCTGTACCTATTTTCACAGGATGTGATAAAGGAACTTCCTTAAATGATTTTCTCGACAGAATTGATTTGATTGCTACACATGTGGGTTGGTCTGATGCTGACAAGTTAACTGTGATTAGGGTAAAAGTCGCGGGTGAGGCTGCTGACTTTATCAGAAACAATCCTCGATTAAAGAGAGAAACAAGTCTAGCTTATTTGATAAATGCTTTAAAGGAAAGATTTTCTTCGGTGCATAACTTACACTCAAACATTAGAGCTCTCATTCAAGCTTTTCAAAAGCCACATGAGTCGGTTAGGCAGTTTGCTGCCCGTATAGAGGCTTTATCGTACAAAACTGTACCTCTAGAGAGGAATGATGATCCAGCAGCTGAAGCTCAAAGACAGGATTTGCTCCTTTCAGTTTTTATTGAAGGTTTGCAGCTTCACCTGAGGCGTTTGCTCCTTCCACAAAATCACAAGACATTTGCTGCTGCTAAACAGCATGCTATTATAGAAGAGGATATGTGGGCTAAGAGCCATGAGAGTAGTGATTTTCAAACTGCTGAAGTTAGGGCAGTCCATACTTCCAAGTCTGTACCTGAAAAGCGTACATCAGACACTGCTGTATCAAACACTGAGCTCACGACAGCTATTAAGCTACAACAGGAGAACATTGCTCAGCTTACTAAGATGATGGGATCACTACAAACCCAGGTGCAATCTTTGTTAACTCAGACTCCCAGAATGAGACCTTTACAGCCTCGCTGCTTTAGATGTAATAGATTTGGTCACATTAGCAGGGACTGTTTTGCCACCATCTTGCCTAGCCAACAGATCAGATCAGGCCAGCATCAGAGACAGAGAAATACTCAGAGTGATAGGCGTAACCCTCGCCCAGCTGCTCCAGCTGTTACAAATAATCACATGGACTCGAATACACATACTAGCACCTTAAATCCCCAAGCTACAGCGTTTAATTTAAACTTATAAAGGGTGGGGAGAAATCAGACTCCGTTTCGTCCCTCGAAGCCCTTTTGGAGGTGCCATCTGTTTTTGTTGTGTCTGCTAGGGAGGCATCTTTGCCTATAGTTCAAGGTTCTATTTTGGGGAACAAACTAAAATTTTTGTTAGACTCAGGTGCAACAGTTAATATAATTGAATCTAAGTACATTAAATGTTTGGGTAATAAAATTTCCTTAAGTAACTGTAATATACACTTAAAAGGTATTTCATCAGAGAAAGTTCATGTAAACAAAAAAGTTAATTTAGTGGTAGAATTTCAAAACAATCACTTTGAAGCTGAATTTTTAATTACTGATACCCCTCTTTCTTCGCAATATGGAGCTCTTCTGGGTACTCAGTTTCTCATTGACAATAAATTACATTTAGATTTTGAAACTTCTCAACTTCTAGGAAAGAACATAATTTTGAAATGGGATTCTAGTAAACACATGGCTGATGTCAATTTCATATCTCACCCTGTATCCAATTCTCCTTGTCGAGACTTTTGTTATTCTGTTAACAAACATAAACTTCCTCCATTCTCAGAGAATATTATTAAACTTGTTTCTCATTCCTCTAACTTTCATCATGACACTATTTTAATTGAACCTTTGCCAGAGCATGCACACAGTAAATTTGCTATAGCTAGATCTGTTAATAACAAGTCTAACTCTAACCATTTCTATGTAAAAATTGCTAATTTTTCTTCTGACTTCATTCATATTAACAAAGGTATGAAGTTGGCATTTGCTCAGCCTGTGATTACTGGCTCTCACTTGGATCACGTTGTGAACAACACTTCTATTGAAACTGGAGAGGATTTTGAATCTTGGGGGGGTAATTTTGATCTTAGTCACTTACCAGAACAACAACAACAACAGCTGTCACTGTTGCTGAAACAATATAGTAACATCTTTGCTGCCTCTGTCAGTGAGTTAACAGGGTGTGATACTATTCTGCACAACATCAACTTACGAGATAATATACCAGTCAGGCAAAAGCCTTATAAAGTCCCTTACCATCTCAGGGATGAGCTGGACAGGCAGGTAGCTGAATTGCTGGATGCAAATATCATACAGGAAAGTGACAGTTCTTACAGTGCTCCTGTTTAGTTTGTTAAGAAGGCGGATAACACATACCGTTTAGTCTCTGACTTCCGTAAATTAAATGAAAAAACAATTGAA